>CM056574.1:1065000-1615000 GCA_029721435.1 Gymnothorax reevesii | reverse complement strand
TGTATGTCTGTCTCTCTCTCTCGTTCTTCCCCTTTCCTCAGCTATTTCACCCTCTCTTTTTTCCTCTCTGTCAATTCCTCTCACTCTCCATCTTCTATATGTGTGTATGCTCCTGTGTGTGTGTGTGCGCGCGTGTGTGTGCGCGCGTGTGTGTGTGTGTGTGTGTGTGTGTGTGTGTGTGTGCGTGTGTATGCTCCTGTGTGTGTGTGTGTGTGTGTGTGTGTGTGTGTGTGTCTGTGTGTGTGTGTGTGTGTGTGTGTGTATGCGTGTGTGCGTGTGCTCGTGTGTTTATACGTGTGCCCGCGTGCGAGCATATGTGTGTGTGTGCATACGGAGATCATCAGCAGGAGTGTTTCATGCCTGTCCTGCGTACGGAGATCATCAGCAGGAGTGTTTCATGCCTGTCCTGCGTACGGAGATCATCAGCAGGAGTGTTTCATGCCTGTCCTGCGTACGGAGATCATCAGCTGGAGTGTTTCATGCCTGTCCTGCGTACGGAGATCATCTGCAGGAGTGTTTCATGCCTGTCCTGCGTACGGAGATCATCAGCAGGAGTGTTTCATGCCTGTCCCGCGTACGGAGATCATCAGCAGGAGTGTTTCATGCCTGTCCTGCGTACGGAGATCATCAGCAGGAGTGTTTCATGCCTGTCCTGCGTACGGAGATCATCAGCAGGAGTGTTTCATGCCTTTCCTGCGTACGGAGATCATCTGCAGGAGTTTTTCATTTATGATGCAATACAAGCTGCCTTTATAATCTCAATATATAGATGCCACAAATATAAACTTCTTTTTCTGTTTTGTAGCCATCCAAATACTTTTGTTTTGATTTTTGTATACAAGTTTACAACTGTTATGAATGTTATGTACATCTATTATGAAGGTTAGCAATATCGAATAGTTGAAATACTCCTACCAATTCATAAGTTACTTAATTACATAATGGTCTGTTGTATTATTAGAGAATATTAAAATCATTATACTTCAATTTATGTCCCTGTGCGGTAATGCGACTGTAGCCGAGATAAACACCTCAAAATGGACCGCTGAATCTCTGTGAATTGGACAACCCACAAACCGAGCGTTTTATCGGATTGGATCATGTTAGATTTATGATTTACGATTACTTGTTTCTTTCATTTTCCCCTCTGAGCCAAAGTAGGTCGGGACATTTTGACTTTCAAAGGTTATATTTCCTGAGCGTCATGAGACTAACTTTAATGCTTTCAGTATAATTCCATAGTATAACTGAATTGGTGAATTCAGTAAGGACCACAACTCCTCACATTTAACTCCACACATTCGCAATACGGAGTTGGGCCCTTATTTAATTCACCTATTCAATTCATAATTATGACCTCACCTGAAGCTCTGATACACCTGTTATTCCTGCATCCAAAATTAAACATTAACAATAGCACCTTCGCAGCATTTCTAGACTGAAATTCACCTCATAATTTGATATAACCTCCCGTGTTATTTGACCACAGTGTGTTACATCAACTACAGCTAGCAACCTGACTACTTGCCAACATTTGTCAGAAACCAGGTTTAGTTTGTTAGTTGAAACTAGCAAACATAATTAAGTAACATTAGTTGACACTATTTTCCAATAAAAGTAACTTTAGGTAGCTAGCAAGTTTTCACTTTAAAAAGTTAATCGTTTCTGACTAGTTAGTTTGATCACTTATGCCCAGGATGATAAAAAAAAAAAAAAAAACTTATGTCGCCTCTTAGTTTGGTGGCCTCTCGTTTTTCTCATCAACTGAGCGGCCAGCTGCCAGTCGCTTGCTAGCTAGCAAACTGATTTTATATAATGGCTGGCAATGGAAAGGTACTGCCAGCACACTTAGGCTAGTTATGAGGGTGGCACTTAGCTGGCCTGCTACAGTGCTAAGCCGCACCGATTCAAGTTCCCAACTGCACACTTGGCATCCAGTTTGGCTGAATATTAAGAGCCATATTCTGGGAGGATGGCACTTTAGAGGTACTTAGTGGAGTTGACTTTCCAGAATTGCAAAACATTGCAATTCTTCAATCTGCCAGAGAAGTTATGACTGTATCTGATACTGGGACCCACATTTTTAAAATGTGAAAGTGCGGCCTGTTGATCATGTTGTTTATACGTGCAATGACAGGAAATTTGCATACAACAGGAAAAATATTTCCACAAATTCAGGCTTATTTTAATTTTTAAACCAGACCGGTGCCAAATTCATCTTCTCTGTTTCCTTTTCTGACTTTAAAAGTGAGAAAAATTTTGTGTTTAGTCTGGAACTTTTTTGTTTTTATGAGGAATTTGCTCCCAAAGTTGGATGCAGGCTATTTTTTTTCCTGTTTGTACAGTGGATTAACATTAATAACCAGACACCAGTGGGGATGGGTAGACCATTAATTTGAACCTTCCTTTGGGCTAAACAAAGGACACCAGAAACAGCTTTGGCACTGATGCTCCATCTTTGAGCAGCGGCTACAGATATTTTTTAAAAATCTCCAGTTCGCCTGTTTGCAGTGATGTTCAGGGGCCCATAAAATGTTAACCGAGAAGATAGAGCCTTGGAATGAGCGGAGTCTCCAGTCCTTTTAGGATTTTTTAACATGTCAAAGGAGGTTTTATTGCACTCTGCCAATATCTAGATATAAGGGGACAAGTGTTCAAAAACATATCAGTATAGGGGGCGCTGTTACCAATATGTCAGATCTGACAAAACCAGACATGTGCCATGGAGAAATTTCTTGAAATGGAATATGTGTCTTACGTACATTGTGAGAACTCTGATTTTGTTTTGCCGCTTTGTTGGTTTAACTAGTAATGCCGATCGTTGGCGCCCCACTGTACCACCTTATCCAGATCTCACAAAACCAAGCGTACATTACAGTATACATACATTACAGTATACATACATCGCCGTGAAAAAGTATTTGCCCCCTTCTTGATTTCTTCATTTTTTGCATACTTGTCACACTCAAATGTTTCAGATCATCAAACCAAATTTAATATTGGACAAAGACGACGCAAGTAAATACAAAATGCAGTTTTTAAATGATGAGTTAATTTATTATGGGGAAAAAGCTACTTGGCCCTATGTGAAAAAGAAATTGCCCCCTAAATCCTAATAACTGTTTGTGCCACCCTCGGCGACAATAATAATACAAAACCCAAAACCAGTGAAGTTGACACATTGTGTAAATCAAATAAATATTAGCTGTATATGTTAGCAAATATTAGCTCATTTGGAATTTGATGCCTGCAACATGTTTCAAAAAAGCTGGCACAAGTGGCAAAAAAGACTGAGAGAGTTGAGGAATGCTCATCAAACACTTATTTGGAACATCCCACAGGTGAACGGGCTAATTGGGAACAGGTGGGTGCCATGATTGGGTATAAAAGCAGCTTCCCTGAAATGCTCAGTCATTCACAAACAAGGATGGGGCGAGGGTCACCACTTAGTGAACAAATGCGTGAACTGATTGTCGAACAGTTTAGAAACAACATTCCTCAACGAGCTTTTGCAAGAAATTTAGGGATTTCATCATCTACGGTCCGTAATATCGTCAAAAGGTTCAGAGAATCTGGAGAAACCACTGCACGTAAGCGACAAGGCCGAAAACCAACATTGAATGCCCATGACCTTCAATCCCTCAGGCGGGACTGCATCAAAAACCGACATCAGTGTATAAAGGACATCACTACATGGGCTCAGGAACACTTCAGAAAACCACTGTCAGTTACTACAGTTCGTCGCTACATCTGCAAGTGCAAGTTAAAACTCTACAATGCAAAGCTAAAGCCATTCATCAACAGCACCCAGAAACGCCGCCGGCTTCGCTGGGCCCAAGCTCATCTAAGATGGACTGATGCAAAGTGGAAAAGTGTTCTGTGGTCTGACGAGTCCACATTTCAAATTGTTTTTGGAAACTGTGGACGTCGTGTCCTCCGGACCAAAGAGGAAAAGAACCATCCGGACTGTTATAGGCGCAAAGTTCAAAAGCCAGCATCTGTGATGGTATGGGGGTGTATTAGTGCCTAAGGCATGAGCAACTTACATATATGTGAAGGCACCATTAATGCAGAAAGGTACACACAGGTTTTGGAGCAACATATGTTGCCATCCAAGCAACGTCTTTTTCATGGACGCCCCTGCTTATTTCAGCAAGACAATGCCAAGCCACATTCTGCACGTGTTACAACAGCAAGGTTCCGTAGTAAAAGAGTGCGGGTACGAGACTGGCCTGTCTGTAGTCCAGACCTGGCTCCCATTGAAAATGTGTGGCGCATTATGAAGCGTAAAATACGAGACCCCAGACTGTTGAACAACTTAAGCTGTACATCAAGCAAGAATGGGAAAGAGTTCCACCTGAAAAGCTTCAAAAATTGGTCTCCTCAGTTCCCAAACGTTTATTGAGTGTCGTTAAAAGGAAAGGCGATGTAACACAGTGGTAAAAAGGCCCCTGTGCCAACTTTTTTGCAATGTGTTGCTGCCTTTGATTCTAAGTTAATGATTATTTGCAAAAAAAATTTAAAGTTTCTCAGTTTGAACATCAAACATCTTGTCTTTGCAGTGTATTGAATTGAATATAAGTTGAAAAGGATTTGCAAATCCTTGTATTCAGTTTTTATCTACGATTTACATAACGTGCCAACTTCACTGGTTTTGGGTTTTGTAGAATCATGTGCTGTTGTGAAGCTTTCAAAATGTTTATGTTATTAATGGCTGTTGTGTTCTCCAGAGAAGAAAGGGACCATCTAGGTTGTTATAAATATAACGTTCAAAAGCCAGATTTGGTTATGGTTCAGGAGCATGCTACTGCCCATGGCATGGGTGAATTGAACATTGGTCTTGCCACTATTGGTGGTGTAGGCATACAGTGAATGTTGCTTAGAGTAACTTATGCTGTTAACATGATGTCTTTTATGGGAATCCCTTGTGTATGTCAGTAAGACTAAGGTAAAGCTGCATTCTGTATGTTACAACACGATGGCTCTCTCATCAGACAGTGCGGTTGTGAGATTGGACTGCCTGCAGTCCAGAACTGTCCCCTGTTGAAAATATGCGGTGATTGAAAAAGCACTGTGATTGAAAAACACGATGATGAACACCACGGATGACTGAGCAGCTAAAGATGGACATCAAGGAAGATTGTGGGAAAATCCGTCACAACAGGACCATCTGATGTTGTTAGATCCCCAAGCAATTTCTCGAACGGCTGTTAAAAGGAGATTTACCACAACCGTGTATCGAGTGTCGCAGAAATAACATTCTGCGTGTGTATTCATTAAGAAAAAAAAAACAAAAATCAAAGTGGAAATGGGGTTGTAGTGATGATATTACCGTTCATGCGATTTAAGAGTGAGCTGTTCTGGGTCTGCACAATGAATCCACTCAGTACATGCAGTTTTCCTCCCTATAGAGAGGTGGCGACAGAGTAGCTTTTCCAGGCAGGCAAACTCTCAGTCAGTGCGTGGAGTGTAGTGCTGCACTGACGGCAGCTTGTGTGAGTCTGTTCATGAGATAACTGTGTAGATTGTAATGTTATGGTTTAGTCTATTGTGTAATTGTGAGGTCTTTTCATGAGGTAATTATACTGGTTGTAATGTAAAAATATAACTGTGATCTATTTGCAAGGTAACTGTTTAGATTGAGATGAAAGAGCACAGACTGTATTGTAACACACAGATTTTGAACGCAGTGTCAGGTGTAGGGTTGGGGGATATACAGCATAATATCTCTCGCTTTACATAACACCCCCCCCCCCCCCCTAGCAGTAAAGTCTCCGGTGTCCCAGAGCACATCAGAGATCTCAGAGCTCGGCTCCCCCTCTGAGTGGATCTCAGTGTGCTGTGAGAAGGGTGATTGGGTTCACTGGCTGCCAGTCACCCTACCTGCCCTCTGTCCCCCATCAAAGCCTCTTCAGTCATTAAGTCCTGCAGACACACACACACACACACACACACACACCCTTCCATCTGTCCTTAAGGATCTCCATATACACACAGACTACATTTGGAAAATTTCATACCGCGGATTTTTAATGTTCATGCCCTGAATATAAAGCTAGTGCCCGTGTGTGTTTATATGCATGTGTGAGCACGCGTGTGTGTGTGTGCGTGCGTGCGTGCGTGTTTATGCACATGAGAGAAAAACGGGAAGACAGAACTTGGTGGATAATTAACAAAAGTCTCTGCCAGTGATGCAGTGCAGGGGGTCAGTTGTGTCAGTGAAACAGTGCGGGGGGGGGGGGTCAGTTGTGCCAGTGATGCAGTGCGGAGGGTCAGTTGTGCCAGTGATACAGTACGGGGGTCTGTTGTGCCAATGATGCAGTGTGAGGGTCAGCTGTGCCAGTGATACAGTGCAGGGAGGGTTCAGTTGTGTTAGTGATGCAGTGCGGGGGGGGTCAGCTGTGTCATTGATGCAGTGCGGGGGTCAGCTGTGCCAGTGATGCAGTGCAGGGGGGTGGGGTCAGCTGTGCCAGTGATGCAGTGTGGGGGTCAGTTGTGTCAGTGATGCAGTGCAGGGGTCAGTTGTGCTAGTAAGGCAGTGCGGGGGGTCAGTTGTGTCAGTGATGCAGTGCGGGGGTCAGCTGTGCCAGTGATGCATGCGGGGGTCAGTTGTTTTTAGTTGTGTGTAGTTGGTTTGGCTGCATTGTGTGTCATTGCTTGGTTTGTGTAGTTGTGCAGACTGTAAGGTTGTTGTGCTGTGTGTAGCTCTGTTTAGTTGGTATGTTATATGTTGTTGTATGTAGTTCCCTCGGGTATGGTCGTGCTGTGTGTAGTTCTGTTTAGTTGGTATGTTATATGTTGTTGTATGTAGTTCCCTTGGGTATGGTTGTGCTGTGTGTAGTTCTGTTTAGTTGGTATGTTATATGTTGTTGTATGTAGTTCCCTCGGGTATGGTCGTACTGTGTGTAGCTCTGTTTAGTTGGTATGTTATATGTTGTTGTATGTAGTTCCCTCGGGTAATGTCGTGCTGTGTGTAGCTCTGTTTAGTTGGTATGTTGTTGTATGTAGTTCCCTCGGGTATGGTCGTGCTGTATGTAGCTCTGTTTAGTTGGCATGTTGTATGTTGTTGTATTTAGTCCCCTCGGGTATGGTCGTGCTGTGTATCTCTGTTTAGTTGGTAAGTTATATGTTGTTGTATGTAGTTCCCTTGGGTATGGTCGTGCTGTGTGTAGCTCTGTTTAGTTGGTATGTTATATGTTGTTGTATGTAGTTCCCTTGGGTATGGTTGTGCTGTGTGTAGTTCTGTTTAGTTGGTATGTTATATGTTGTTGTATGTAGTTCCCTCAGGTATGGTCGTGCTGTGTGTAGCTCTGTTTAGTTGATATGTTGTATGTTGTTGTATGTAGTTCCCTCAGGTATGGTCATGCTGTATGTAGCTCTGTTTGGTTGGTATGTTATATGTTCTTGTATGTAGTTCCCTCGGGTAATGTTGTGCTGTGTGTAGCTCTGATTAGTTGGTATGTTGTTGTATGTAGTTCCCTCGGGTATGGGCGTGCTGTGTGTAGCTCTATTTAGTTGGTATGTTATATGTTGTTGTATGTAGTTCCCTTGGGTATGGTTGTGCTGTGTGTAGTTCTGTTTAGTTGGTATGTTATATTTTGTTGTATGTAGTTCCCTCGGGTATGGTCGTGCTGTGTGTAGCTCTATTTAGTTGATATGTTGTATGTTGTTGTATGTAGTTCCCTCGGGTATGGTCGTACTGTGTGTAGCTCTGTTTAGTTGGTATGTTATATGTTGTTGTATGTAGTTCCCTCGGGTAATGTCGTGCTGTATGTAGCTCTGTTTAGTTGGCATGTTGTATGTTGTTGTATGTAGTCCCCTCGAGTATGGTCGTGCTGTGTGTAACTCTGTTTAGTTGGTATGTTGTTGTATGTAGTTCCCTCTGGTATGGTCGTGCTGTATGTAGCTCTGTTTAGTTGGCATGTTGTATGTTGTTGTATGTAGTCCCCTCGAGTATGGTCGTGCTGTGTGTAACTCTGTTTAGTTGGTATGTTGTATGATGTTCTATGTAGTTCCCTCGGGTATGGTGGTGCTGTGTGTAGCTCTGTTTAGTTGGCATGTTGTATGTTGTTGTATTTAGTCCCCTCGGGTATGGTCGTGCTGTGAAGCTCTGTTTAGTTGGTATGTTGTATGTTGTTGTATGTAGTTCCCTCGGGTATGGTCGTGCTGTATGTAGCTCTGTTTAGTTGGCATATTGTATGTTGTTGTATTTAGTCCCCTCGAGTATGGTCTTGCAGTGTGTAGCTCTGTTTAGTTGGGATGTTATATGTTGTTGTATGTAGTTCCCTCAGGTATGGTCGTACTGTGTGTAGCTCTTTTTAGTTGGTATGTTATATGTTGTTGTCTGTAGTTCCCTCGGGTAATTTCGTGCTGTGTGTAGCTCTGTTTAGTTGGTATGTTGTAAGTTGTTGTATGTAGTTCCCTTGGGTATGGTCCTGCTGTGTGTAGCTCCGTTTAGTTGGTATGTTATATCTTGTTGTATGTAGTTGCCTCGGGTAATGTCGTGCTGTGTGTAGCTCTGTTTAGTTGGTATGTTGTTGTATGTAGTTCCCTCGGGTATGGTCGTGCTGTATGTAGCTCTGTTTAGTTGGCATGTTGTATGTTGTTGTATTTAGTCCCCTCGGGTATGGTCGTGCTGTATGTAGCTCTGTTTAGTTGGTATGTTGTATGTTGTTGTATGTAGTTTTCTCGGGTATGGTCGTGCTGTATGTAGCTCTGTTTAGTTGGCATAATGTATGTTGTTGTATTTAGTTCCCTCGGGTATGGTCGTGCTGTGTGTAGCTCTGTTTAGTTGGTATGTTATATGTTGTTGTATGTAGTTCCCTCGGGTATGGTCGTGCTGTATGTAGCTCTGTTTAGTTGGTATGTTGTTGTATGTAGTTCCCTCGGGTATGGTCATGCTGTAAGTATCACTGTTTAGTTGGTATGTTGTTGTGTTTAGTTCCCTCGGGTATGGTCGTGCTGTGTGTAGCTCTGTTTAGTTTTTATGTTATATGTTGTTGTATGTAGTTCCCTCGGGTATGGTCGTGCTGTGTGTAGTTCTGTTTCGTTGGTATGTTGTATGTTGTTGTATGTAGTTCCCTCGGGTATGGTCGTGCTGTATGTAGCTCTGTTTAGTTGGTATGTTGTTGTATGTAGTTCCCTCGGGTATGGTCGTGCTGTATGTAGCTCTGTTTAGTTGGCATGTTGTATGTTGTTGTATTTAGTCCCCTCGGGTATGGTCGTGCTGTGTAGCTCTGTTTAGTTGGTACGTTGTAAGTTGTTGTATGTAGTTCCCTCGGATATGGTCGTGCTTTGTGTAGTTGTGTTTTGTTGGTATGTTATATGTTGTTGTATGTAGTTCCCTCGGGTTTGGTCGTGCTGTGTGTAGGTCTGTTTAGTTGGTATGTTGTATGTTGTTGTATGTAGTTCCCTCGGGTATGGTCGTGCTGTGTGTAGCTCTGTATAGTTGGTATGTTATATGTTGTTGTATTTAGTCCCCTCGGGTAATGTCGTGCTGTGTGCAGCTCTGTTTAGTTGGTATGTTGTATGTTGTTGTATGTAGTTCCCTCGAGTATGGTCGTGCTGTGTGTAGCTCTGTTTAGTTGGTATGTTGTATGTTGTTGTATTTAGTCCCCTCGGGTATGGTCGTGCTTTGTGTAGCTCTGTTTAGTTGGTATGTTATATGTTGTGGTATGTAGTTCCCTTGGGTATGGTCGTGCAGTATGTAGCTCTGTTTAGTTGGCATGTTGTTGTATGTATTTCCCTCGGGTATGGTCGTGCTGTATGTAGCTCTGTTTAGTTGGTATGTTGTTGTATGTAGTTCCCTCGGGTATGGTCGTGCTGTATGTAGCTCTGTTTAGTTGGCATGTAGTATGTTGTTGTATTTAGTCCCCTCGGGTATGGTCGTGCTGTGTAGCTCTGTTGAGTTGGGATGTTGTATGTTGTTGTATGTAGTTCCCTCGGGTATGGTCGTGCTGTGTGTAGCTCTGTTTAGTTGGTATGTTATATGTTGTTGTATGTAGTTCCCTCGGGTATGGTGGTGCTGTATGTATTTCTGTTTAGTTGGTTTTTTGTTGTATGTAGTTCCCTCGGGTATGGTCGTGCTGTATGTAGCTCTGTTTAGTTGGCATGTTGTATGTTGTTGTATTTAGTCCCCTCGGGTATGGTCGTGCTGTGTGTAGCTCTGTTTAGTTGGTATGTTGTATGTTGTTGTATTTAGTTCCCTCGGGTATGGTTCTGCTGTGTGTAGCTCTGTTTAGTTGGTATGTTGTATGTTGTTGTATTTAGTCCCCTCGGGTATGGTCGTGCTGTGTCTAGCTCTGCTTAGTTGGTATGTTGTATGTTGTTGTATTTAATTCCCTCGGGTATGGTTCTGCTGTGTGTAGCTCTGTTTAGTTGGTATGTTATATGTTGTTGTATGTAGTTCCCTCGGGTAATGTCGTGCTGTGTGTAGCTCTGTTTAGTTGGTATGTTGTTGTATGTAGTTCCCTCGGGTATGGTCGTGCTGTGTGTAGCTCTATTTAGTTGGTATGTAATATGTTGTTGTATGTAGTTCCCTTGGGTATGGTTGTGCTGTGTGTAGTTCTGTTTAGTTGGTATGTTATATTTTGTTGTATGTAGTTCCCTCGGGTATGGTCGTGCTGTGTGTAGCTCTATTTAGTTGATATGTTGTATGTTGTTGTATGTAGTTCCCTCGGGTATGGTCGTACTGTGTGTAGCTCTGTTTAGTTGGTATGTTATATATTGTTGTATGTAGTTCCCTCGGGTAATGTCGTGCTGTGTGTAGCTCTGTTTAGTTGGTATGTTGTTGTATGTAGTTCCCTCTGGTATGGTCGTGCTGTATGTAGCTCTGTTTAGTTGGCATGTTGTATGTTGTTGTATTTAGTCCCCTCGGGTATGGTCGTGCTGTGTGTAACTCTGTTTAGTTGGTATGTTGTATGATGTTCTATGTAGTTCCCTCGGGTATGGTCATGCTGTGTGTAGCTCTGTTTAGTTGGCATGTTGTATGTTGTTGTATTTAGTCCCCTCGGGGATGGTCGTGCTGTGAAGCTCTGTTTAGTTGGTATGTTGTATGTTGTTGTATGTAGTTCCCTCGGGTATGGTCGTGCTGTATGTAGCTCTGTTTAGTTGGCATATTGTATGTTGTTGTATTTAGTCCCCTCGAGTATGGTCTTGCAGTGTGTAGCTCTGTTTAGTTGGGATGTTATATGTTGTTGTATGTAGTTCCCTCGGGTATGGTCGTGCAGTATGTAGCTCTGTTTAGTTGGCATGTTGTTGTATGTATTTCCCTCGGGTATGGTCTTGCTGTATGTAGCTCTGTTTAGTTGGTATGTTGTTGTATGTAGTTCCCTCGGGTATGGACTAGCTGTATGTAGCTCTGTTTAGTTGGCATGTTGTATGTTGTTGTATTTAGTCCCCTCGGGTATGGTCGTGCTGTGTAGCTCTGTTTAGTTGGGATGTTGTATGTTGTTGTATGTAGTTCCCTCGGGTATGGTCGTGCTGTGTGTAGCTCTGTTTAGTTGTTATGTTATATGTTGTTGTATGTAGTTCCCTTGGGTATGGAGGTGCTGTATGTAGCTCTGTTTAGTTGGTTTTTTGTTGTATGTAGTTCCCTCGGGTATGGTCGTGCTGTATGTAGCTCTGTTTAGTTGGCATGTTGTATGTTGTTGTATTTAGTCCCCTCGGGTATGGTCGTGTTGTGTGTAGCTCTGTTTAGTTGGTATGTTGTATGTTATTGTATTTAGTTCCCTCGGGTATGGTTCTGCTGTGTGTAGCTCTGTTTAGTTGGTTTGTTGTATGTTGTTGTATTTAGTCCCCTCGGGTATGGTCGTGCTGTGTCTAGCTCTGCTTAGTTGGTATGTTGTATGTTGTTGTATTTAATTCCCTCGGGTATGGTTCTGCTGTTTGTAGCTCTGTTTAGTTCGTATGTTATATGTTGTTGTATGTAGTTCCCTCGGGTAATGTCGTGCTGTGTGCAGCTCTGTTTAGTTGGTATGTTGTTGTATATAGTTCCCTCGGGTATGGTCGTGCTGTGTGTAGCTCTATTTAGTTGTTATGTAATATGTTGTTGTATGTAGTTCCCTTGGGTATGGTTGTGCTGTGTGTAGTTCTGTTTAGTTGGTATGTTATATTTTGTTGTATGTAGTTCCCTCGGGTATGGTCGTGCTGTGTGTAGCTCTATTTAGTTGATATGTTGTATGTTGTTGTATGTAGTTCCCTCGGGTATGGTCGTACTGTGTGTAGCTCTGTTTAGTTGGTATGTTATATGTTGTTGTATGTAGTTCCCTCGGGTAATGTCGTGCTGTGTGTAGCTCTGTTTAGTTGGTGTGTTGTTGTATGTAGTTCCCTCTGGTATGGTCGTGCTGTATGTAGCTCTGTTTAGTTGGCATGTTGTATGTTGTTGTATTTAGTCCCCTCGGGTATGGTCGTGCTGTGTGTAACTCTGTTTAGTTGGTATGTTGTATGATGTTCTATGTAGTTCCCTCGGGTATGGTCATGCTGTGTGTAGCTCTGTTTAGTTGGCATGTTGTATGTTGTTGTATTTAGTCCCCTCGGGGATGGTCGTGCTGTGAAGCTCTGTTTAGTTGGTATGTTGTATGTTGTTGTATGTAGTTCCCTCGGGTATGGTCGTGCTGTATGTAGCTCTGTTTAGTTGGCATATTGTATGTTGTTGTATTTAGTCCCCTCGAGTATGGTCTTGCAGTGTGTAGCTCTGTTTAGTTGGGATGTTATATGTTGTTGTATGTAGTTCCCTCGGGTATGGTCGTACTGTGTGTAGCTCTTTTTAGTTGGTATGTTATATGTTGTTGTATGTAGTTCCCTCGGGTAATTTCGTGCTGTGTGTAGCTCTGTTTAGTTGGTATGTTGTAAGTTGTTGTATGTAGTTCCCTTGGGTATGGTCCTGCTGTGTGTAGCTCCGTTTAGTTGGTATGTTATATCTAGTTGTATGTAGTTGCCTCGGGTAATGTCGTGCTGTGTGTAGCTCTGTTTAGTTGGTATGTTGTTGTATGTAGTTCCCTCGGGTATGGTCGTGCTGTATATAGCTCTGTTTAGTTGGCATGTTGTATGTTGTTGTATTTAGTCCCCTCGGGGATGGTCGTGCTGTGTAGCTCTGTTTAGTTGGTATGTTGTATGTTGTTGTATGTAGTTTTCTCGGGTATGGTCGTGCTGTATGTAGCTCTGTTTAGTTGGCATAATGTATGTTGTTGTATTTAGTTCCCTCGGGTATGGTCGTGCTGTGTGTAGCTCTGTTTAGTTGGTATGTGATATGTTGTTGTATGTAGTTCCCTCGGGTATGGTCGTGCTGTATGTAGCTCTGTTTAGTTGGTATGTTGTTGTATGTAGTTCCCTCGGGTATGGTCATACTGTAAGTATCACTGTTTAGTTGGTATGTTGTTGTGTTTAGTTCCCTCGGGTATGGTCGTGCTGTGTGTTGTTCTGTTTAGTTTTTATGTTATATGTTGTTGTATGTAGTTCCCTCGGGTATGGTCGTGCTGTGTGTAGCTCTGTTTAGTTTTTATGTTATATGTTGTTGTTTGTAGTTCCCTCGGGTAATGTCGTGCTGTGTGTAGCTCTGTTTATTGGTATGTTGTATGTTGTTGTATGTAGTTCCCTCGGGTATGGTCGTGCTGTATGTAGCTCTGTTTAGTTGGTATGTTGTTGTATGTAGTTCCCTCGGGTATGGTCGTGCTGTATGTAGCTCTGTTTAGTTGGCATGTTGTATGTTGTTGTATTTAGTCCCCTCGGGTATGGTCGTGCTGTGTAGCTCTGTTTAGTTGGTACGTTGTATGTTGTTGTATGTAGTTCCCTCGGATATGATCGTGCTTTGTGTAGTTGTGTTTAGTTGGTATGTTATATGTTGTTGTATGTAGTTCCCTCGGGTTTGGTCGTGCTTTGTGTAGGTCTGTTTAGTTGGTATGTTGTATGTTGTTGTATGTAGTTCCCTCGGGTGTGGTCGTGCTGTGTGTAGCTCTGTATAGTTGGTATGTTATATGTTGTTGTATTTAGTCCCCTCGGGTAATGTCGTGCTGTGTGCAGCTCTGTTTAGTTGGTATGTTGTATGTTGTTGTATGTAGTTCCCTCGAGTATGGTCGTGCTGTGTGTAGCTCTGTTTACTTGGTATGTTGTATGTTGTTGTATTTAGTCCCCTCGGGTATGGTCGTGCTTTGTGTAGCTCTGTTTAGTTGGTATGTTATATGTTGTGGTATGTAGTTCCCTTGGGTATGGTCGTGCAGTATGTAGCTCTGTTTAGTTGGCATGTTGTTGTATGTTTTTCCCTCGGGTATGGTCGTGCTGTATGTAGCTCTGTTTAGTTGGTATGTTGTTGTATCTAGTTCCTTGGGTATGGTCGTGCTGTATGTAGCTCTGTTTAGTTGGTATTTTGTATGTTGTTGTATTTAGTCCCCTCGGGTATGGTTCTGCTGTGTGTAGCTCTGTTTAGTTGGTATGTTGTATGT
The DNA here is from genome assembly GCA_029721435.1 of Gymnothorax reevesii. Taxonomy (NCBI): domain Eukaryota; kingdom Metazoa; phylum Chordata; class Actinopteri; order Anguilliformes; family Muraenidae; genus Gymnothorax; species Gymnothorax reevesii. The sequence continues at coordinate 1,600,562 of CM056574.1, read as the reverse complement.
TGTTGTATTTAGTCCCCTCGGGTATGGTCGTGCTGTGTGTAGCTCTGCTTAGTTGGTATGTTGTATGTTGTTGTATTTAATTCCCTCGGGTATGGTTCTGCTGTGTGTAGCTCTGTTTAGTTGGTATGTTATATGTTGTTGTATGTAGTTCCCTCGGGTATGGTCGTGCTGTATGTAGCTCTTTTTAGTTGGTATGTTGTTGTATGTAGTTCTTTCGGGTATGGTTGTGCTGTATGTAGCTCTGTTTAGTTGGCATGTTGTATGTTGTTGTATTTAGTCCCCATGGGTGTGGTTGTGCTGTGTGTAACTCTGTTTAGTTGGTATGTTGTATGTTGTTCTATGTAGTTCCCTCGGGTATGGTAGTGCTGTGTGTAGCTCTGTTTAGTTGGCATGTTGTATGTTGTTGTATTTTGTCCCCTCGGGTATGGTCGTGCTGTGTAGCTCTGTTTAGTTGGTATTTTGTATGTTGTTGTATGTAGTTCCCTCGGGTATGGTCGTGCTGTGTGTAGCTCTGTTTAGTTGGTATGTTATATGTTGTTGTATGTAGTTCCCTCGGGTATGGTCGTGTTGTATCTAGCTCTGTTTAGTTGGTATGTTGTTGTATGTAGTTCCCTCGGGTATGGTCGTGCTGTATGTAGCTCTGTTTAGTTGGCATGTTGTTTGTTGTTGTATTTAGTCCCCTCGGGTATGGTCGTGTTGTGTGTAGCTCTGTTTAGTTGGTATGTTGTATGTTGTTGTATTTAGTTCCCCCGGGTATGGTCGTGCTGTGTGTAGCTCTGTTTAGTTGGTATGTTATATGTTGTTGTATGTAGTTCCCTCGAGTATGGTCGTGCTGTATGTAGCTCTGTTTAGTACGTATGTTGTTGTATGTAGTTCCCTCGGGTATGGTCGTGCTGTATGTATCTCTGTTTATTTGGTATGTTGTTGTATTTAGTTCCCTCGGGTATGGTCGTGCTAAGTGTAGCTCTGTTTAGTTTTTATGTTATTTGTTGTTGTATGTTGTTCCCTCGGGTATGGTCGTGCTGTGTGTAGTTCTGTTTAGTTGGTATGTTATATGTTGTTGTATGTAGTTCCCTCGGGTATGGTCGTGCTGTGTGTAGCTCTGTTTAGTTGGTATGTTATATGTTGTTGTATGTAGTTCCCTCGGGTAATGTCGTGTTGTGTGTAGCTCTGTTTAGTTGGTATGTTATATCTTGTTGTATGTAGTTCCCTCGGGTATGGTCCTGCTGTGTGTAGCTCTGTTTAGTTGGTATGTTATATCTTGTTGTATGTAGTTCCCTCGGGTATGGTTGTGCTGTGTGTAGCTCTGTTTTGTGGGTATGTTATATGTTGTTGTATGTAGTTCCCTCGGGTATGGTCGTGCTGTTTGTAGCTCTGTTTAGTTGGTATGTTGTATGTTGTTGTATGTAGTTTCCTTGGGTATGGTCCTGCTGTGTGTAGCTCTGTTTAGTTGGTATGTTATATCTTGTTGTATGTAGTTCCCTCGGGTATGGTCGTGCTGTATGTAGCTCTGTTTAGTTGGTATGTTGTTGTATGTAGTTCCCTCGGGTATGGTCGTGCTGTGTGTAGCTCTGTTTAGTTGGTATGTTGTATGTTGTTGTATTTAGTTCCCTCGGGTATGGTCGTGCTGTATGTAGCTCTGTTTAGTTGGCATAATGTATGTTGTTGTATTTAGTCCCCTCGGGTATGGTCGTGCTGTGTGTAGCTCTGTTTAGTTGGTATGTTGTATGTTGTTGTATTTAGTTCCCTCGGGTATGGTCGTGCTGTGTGTAGCTCTCTTTAGTTGGTATGTTATATGTTGTTGTATGTAGTTCCCTCGGGTATGTTCGTGCTGTATGTAGCTCTGTTTAGTTGGTATGTTTTTGTATGTAGTTCCCTCGGGTATGGTCATGCTGTAAGTATCACTGTTTAGTTGGTATGTTGTTGTATTTAGTTCCCTCGGGTATGGTCGTGCTGTGTGTAGCTCTGTTTAGTTGGTATGTTATATGTTGTTGTATGTAGTTCCCTCGGGTATGATCGTGCTGTGTGTAGCTCTGTTTAGTTGGTATGTTATATGTTGTTGTATGTAGTTCCCTCGGGTATTGTCGTGCTGTGTGTAGCTCTGTTTAGTTGGTATGTTGTATGTTGTTGTTTGTAGTTTCCTTGGGTATGGTCCTGCTGTGTGAAGCTCTGTTTAGTTGGTATGTTGTATGTTGTTGTATGTAGTTTCGTTGGGTATGGTCCTGCTGTCTGAAGCTCTGTTTAGTTGGGATGTTATATGTTTTTGTATGTTGTTCCCTCGGGTATGGTCGTGCTGTATGTAGCTCTGTTTAGTTGGTATGTTGTTGTATGTACTTCCCTCGGGTGTGGTCGTGCTGTGTGTAGCTCTGTTTAGTTGGTATGTTGTATGTTGTGGTATTTAGTTCCCTCGGGTATGGTCGTGCTGTATGTAGCTCTGTTTTGTTGGCATAATGTATGTTGTTGTATTTAGTCCCCTCGGGTATGGTCGTGCTGTGTGTAGCTCTGTTTAGTTGGTATGTTGTATGTTGTTGTATTTAGTTCCCTCAGGTATGGTCGTGCTGTGTGTAGCTCTCTTTCGTTGGTATGTTATATGTTGTTGTATGTAGTTCCCTCGGGTATGGTCGTGCTGTATGTAGCTCTGTTTAGTTGGTATGTTTTTGTATGTAGTTCCCTCGGGTATGGTCATGCTGTAAGTATCACTGTTTAGTTGGTATGTTGTTGTATTTAGTTCCCTCGGGTAATGTCGTGCTGTGTGTAGCTCTATTTAGTTGGTATGTTATATGTTGTTGTATGTAGTTCCCTTGGGTAATGTCGTGCTGTGTGTAGCTCTGTTTAGTTGGTATGTTGTATGTTGTTGTATGTAGTTCCCTCGGGTAATGTCGTGCTGTGTGTAGCTCTGATTAGTTGGTATGTTGTATGTTGTTGTATGTAGTTCCCTTGGGTAATGTCGTGCTGTGTGTAGCTCTGTTCAGTTGGTATGTAATATGTTGTTGTATGTAGTTCCCTCGGGTATGGTCGTGCCGTGTGTAGCTCTGTTTAGTTGATATGTTGTATGTTGTTGTATGTAGTTCCCTCGGGTATGGTCGTGCTGTGTGTAGCTCTGTTTAGTTGGTATGTTGTATGTTGTTGTATTTAGTTTCCTTGGGTATGGTCCTGCTGTGTGTAGCTCTGTTTAGTTGGTATGTTATATCTTGTTGTATGTAGTTCCCTCGGGTATGGTCGTGCTGTGTGTAGCTCTGTTTAGTTGGTATGTTATATGTTGCTGTATGTAGTTCCCTCGGGTATGATCGTGCTGTGTGTAGCTCTGTTTAGTTGGTATGTTATATGTTGTTGTATGTAGTTCCCTCGGGTAATGTCGTGCTGTGTGTAGCTCTGTTTAGTTGGTATGTTGTATGTTGTTGTTTGTAGTTTCCTTGGGTATGGTCCTGCTGTGTGAAGCTCTGTTTAGTTGGTATGTTGTATGTTGTTGTATGTAGTTTCCTTGGGTATGGTCCTGCTGTGTGAAGCTCTGTTTAGTTGGTATGTTATATCTTGTTGTATGTAGTTCCCTCGGGTATGGTCGTGCTGTGTGTAGCTCTGTTTAGTTGGTATGTTATATGTTGTTGTATGTAGTTCCCTTGGGTATGGTCGTGCTGTGTGTAGCTCTGTTTAGTTGGTATGTTGTATGTTGTTGTATGTAGTTTCCTTGGGTATGGTCCTGCTGTCTGAAGCTCTGTTTAGTTGGGATGTTATATGTTGTTGTATGTTGTTCCCTCGGGTATGGTCGTGCTGTATGTAGCTCTGTTTAGTTGGTATGTTGTTGTATGTACTTCCCTCGGGTATGGTCGTGCTGTGTGTAGCTCTGTTTAGTTGGTATGTTGTATGTTGTTGTATTTAGTTCCCTCGGGTATGGTCGTGCTGTATGTAGCTCTGTTTAGTTGGCATAATGTATGTTGGTGGATTTAGTCCCCTCTGGTATGGTCGTGCTGTGCGTAGCGCTGTTTAGGTGATATGTTGTATGCTGTTGTATGTAGTTCCCTCGGGTATGGTCGTGCTGTGTGTAGCTCTGTTTAGTTGGTATGTGATATGTTGTTGTATGTAGTTCCCTCGGGTAATGTCGTGCTGTGTGTAGCTCTGTTTAGTTGGTATGTTGTATGTTGTTGTTTGTAGTTTCCTTGGGTATGGTCCTGCTGTGTGAAGCTCTGTTTAGTTGGTATGTTGTATGTTGTTGTATGTAGTTTCCTTGGGTATGGTCCTGCTGTCTGAAGCTCTGTTTAGTTGGGATGTTATATGTTGTTGTATGTTGTTCCCTCGGGTATGGTCGTGCTGTATGTAGCTCTGTTTAGTTGGTATGTTGTTGTATGTACTTCCCTCGGGTATGGTCGTGCTGTGTGTAGCTCTGTTTAGTTGGTATGTTGTATGTTGTTGTATTTAGTTCCCTCGGGTATGGTCGTGCTGTATGTAGCTCTGTTTTGTTGGCATAATGTATGTTGTTGTATTTAGTCCCCTCGGGTATGGTCTTGCTGTGTGTAGCTCTGTTTAGTTGGTATGTTGTATGTTGTTGTATTTAGTTCCCTCAGGTATGGTCGTGCTGTGTGTAGCTCTCTTTCGTTGGTATGTTATATGTTGTTGTATGTAGTTCCCTCGGGTATGGTCGTGCTGTATGTAGCTCTGTTTAGTTGGTATGTTTTTGTATGTAGTTCCCTCGGGTATGGTCATGCTGTAAGTATCACTGTTTAGTTGGTATGTTGTTGTATTTAGTTCCCTCGGGTATGGTCGTGCTGTGTGTAGCTCTGTTTAGTTGGTATGTTATATGTTGTTGTATGTAGTTCCCTCGGGTATGGTCGTGCTGTGTGTAGCTCTGTTTAGTTGGTATGTTGTATGTTGTTGTATTTAGTTTCCTTGGGTATGGTCCTGCTGTGTGTAGCTCTGTTTAGTTGGTATGTTATATCTTGTTGTATGTAGTTCCCTCGGGTATGGTCGTGCTGTGTGTAGCTCTGTTTAGTGGTATGTTACATGTTGTTGTATGTAGTTCCCTCGGGTATGGTCGTGCTGTGTGTAGCTCTGTTTAGTTGGTATGTTGTATGTTGTTGTATGTAGTTTCCTTGGGTATGGTCCTGCTGTGTGAAGCTCTGTTTAGTTGGGATGTTATATGTTGTTGTATATTGTTCCCTCGGGTATGGTCGTGCTGTATGTAGCTCTGTTTAGTTGGTATGTTGTTGTATGTAGTTCCCTCGGGTATGGTTGTGCTGTGTGTAGCTCTGTTTAGTTGGTATTTTGTATGTTGTTGTATTTAGTTCCCTCGGGTATGGTCGTGCTGTATGTAGCTCTGTTTAGTTGGCATAATGTATGTTGTTGTATTTAGTCCCCTCGGGTATGGTCGTGCTGTGCGTAGCTCTGTTTAGTTGGTATGTTGTATGTTGTTGTATGTAGTTCCCTCGGGTATGGTCGTGCTGTGTGTAGCTCTGTTTAGTTGGTATGTGATATGTTGTTGTATGTAGTTCCCTCGGGTATGGTCGTGCTGTATGTAGCTCTGTTTAGTTGGTATGTTGTTGTATGTAGTTCCCTCGGGTATGGTCATGCTGTAAGTATCACTGTTTAGTTGGTATGTTGTTGTGTTTAGTTCCCTCGGATATGGTCGTGCTGTGTGTAGCTCTGTTTAGTTTTTATGTTATATGTTGTTGTATGTAGTTCCCTCGGGTATGGTCGTGCTGTGTGTAGTTCTGTTTCGTTGGTATGTTATATGTTGTTGTATGTAGTTCCCTCGGGTAATGTTGTGCTGTGTGTAGCTCTGTTTATTGGTACGTTGTATGTTGTTGTATGTAGTTCCCTCGGGTATGGTCGTGCTGTATGTAGCTCTGTTTAGTTGGTATGTTGTTGTATGTAGTTCCCTCGGGTATGGTCGTGCTGTGTGTAGCTCTGTTTAGTTGGCATGTTGTATGTTGTTGTATTTAGTCCCCTCGGGTATGGTCGTGCTGTGTAGCTCTGTTTAGTTGGTACGTTGTATGTTGTTGTATGTAGTTCCCTCGGATATGGTCGTGCTTTGTGTAGTTGTGTTTAGTTGGTATGTTATATGTTGTTGTATGTAGTTCCCTCGGGTTTGGTCGTGCTTTGTGTAGGTTTGTTCAGTTGGTATATTGTATGTTGTTGTATGTAGTTCCATCGGGTGTGGTCGTGCTGTGTGTAGCTCTGTATAGTTGGTATGTTATATGTTGTTGTATTTAGTCCCCTCGGGCAATGTCTTGCTGTGTGCAGCTCTGTTTAGTTGGTATGTTGTATGTTGTTGTATGTAGTTCCCTCGAGTATGGTCGTGCTGTGTGTAGCTCTGTTTACTTGGTATGTTGTATGTTGTTGTATTTAGTCCCCTCGGGTATGGTCGTGCTTTGGGTAGCTCTGTTTAGTTGGTATGTTATATGTTGTGGTATGTAGTTCCCTTGGGTATGGTCGTGCAGTATGTAGCTCTGTTTAGTTGGCATGTTGTTGTATGTTTTTCCCTCGGGTATGGTCGTGCTGTATGTAGCTCTGTTTAGTTGGTATGTTGTTGTATCTAGTTCCTTGGGTATGGTCGTGCTGTATGTAGCTCTGTTTAGTTGGCATGTTGTATGTTCTTGTATTTAGTCCCCTCGGGTATGGTTCTGCTGTGTGTAGCTCTGTTTAGTTGGTATGTTGTATGTTGTTGTATTTAGTCCCCTCTGGTATGGTCGTGCTGTGTGTAGCTCTGCTTAGTTCGTATGTTGTATGTTGTTGTATTTAATTTCCTGGGGTATGGTTCTGCTGTGTGTAGCTCTGTTTAATTGGTATGTTATATGTTGTTGTATGTAGTTCCCTCGGGTATGGTCGTGCTGTATGTAGCTCTTTTTAGTTGGTATGTTTTGTTGTATGTAGTTCTTTCGGGTATGGTTGTGCTGTATGTAGCTCTGTTTAGTTGGCATGTTGTATGTTGTTGTATTTAGTCCCCATGGGTGTGGTTGTGCTGTGTGTAACTCTGTTTAGTTGGTATGTTGTATGTTGTTCTATGTAGTTCCCTCGGGTATGGTAGTGCTGTGTGTAGCTCTGTTTAGTTGGCATGTTGTATGTTGTTGTATTTTGTCCCCTGGGGTATGGTCGTGCTGTGTAGCTCTGTTTAGTTGGTATTTTGTATGTTGTTGTATGTAGTTCCCTCGGGTATGGTCGTGCTGTGTGTAGCTCTGTTTAGTTGGTATGTTATATGTTGTTGTATGTAGTTCCCTCGGGTATGGTCGTGTTGTATCTAGCTCTGTTTAGTTGGTATGTTGTTGTCTGTAGTTCCCTCGGGTATGGTCGTGCTGTATGTAGCTCTGTTTAGTTGGCATGTTGTTTGTTGTTGTATTTAGTCCCCTCGGGTATGGTCGTGTTGTGTGTAGCTCTGTTTAGTTGGTATGTTTTATGTTGTTGTATTTAGTTCCCCCGGGTATGGTCGTGCTGTGTGTAGCTCTGTTTAGTTGGTATGTTATATGTTGTTGTATGTAGTTCCCTCGAGTATGGTCGTGCTGTATGTAGCTCTGTTTAGTACGTATGTTGTTGTATGTAGTTCCCTCGGGTATGGTCGTGCTGTATGTATCTCTGTTTATTTGGTATGTTGTTGTATTTAGTTCCCTCGGGTATGGTCGTGCTGAGTGTAGCTCTGTTTAGTTTTTATGTTATTTGTTGTTGTATGTTGTTCCCTCGGGTATGGTCGTGCTGTGTGTAGTTCTGTTTAGTTGGTATGTTATATGTTGTTGTATGTAGTTCCCTCGGGTATGGTCCTGCTGTGTGTAGCTCTGTTTAGTTGGTATGTTATATGTTGTTGTATGTAGTTCCCTCGGGTAATGTCGTGCTGTGTGTAGCTCTGTTTAGTTGGTATGTTATATCTTGTTGTATGTAGTTCCCTCGGGTATGGTCCTGCTGTGTGTAGCTCTGTTTAGTTGGTATGTTATATCTTGTTGTATGTAGTTCCCTCGGGTATGGTTGTGCTGTGTGTAGCTCTGTTTTGTGGGTATGTTATATGTTGTTGTATGTAGTTCCCTCGGGTATGGTCGTGCTGTTTGTAGCTCTGTTTAGTTGGTATGTTGTATGTTGTTGTATGTAGTTTCCTTGGGTATGGTCCTGCTGTGTGAAGCCTGTTTAGTTGGGATGTTATATGTTGTTGTATGTTGTTCCCTCGGGTATGGTCGTGCTGTATGTAGCTCTGTTTAGTTGGTATGTTGTTGTATGTAGTTCCCTCGGGTATGGTCGTGCTGTGTGTAGCTCTGTTTAGTTGGTATGATGTATGTTGTTGTATTTAGTTCCCTCGGGTATGGTCGTGCTATATGTAGCTCTGTTTAGTTGGCATAATGTATGTTGTTGTATTTAGTCCCCTCGGGTATGGTCGTGCTGTGTGTAGCTCTGTTTAGTTGGTATGTTGTATGTTGTTGTATTTAGTTCCCTTGGGTATGGTCGTGCTGTGTGTAGCTCTCTTTAGTTGGTATGTTATATGTTGTTGTATGTAGTTCCCTCGGGTATGTTCGTGCTGTATGTAGCTCTGTTTAGTTGGTATGTTTTTGTATGTAGTTCCCTCGGGTATGGTCATGCTGTAAGTATCACTGTTTAGTTGGTATGTTGTTGTATTTAGTTCCCTCGGGTATGGTCGTGCTGTGTGTAGCTCTGTTTAGTTGGTATGTTATATGTTGCTGTATGTAGTTCCCTCGGGTATGATCGTGCTGTGTGTAGCTCTGTTTAGTTGGTATGTTATATGTTGTTGTATGTAGTTCCCTCGGGTAATGTCGTGCTGTGTGTAGCTCTGTTTAGTTGGTATGTTGTATGTTGTTGTTTGTAGTTTCCTTGGGTATGGTCCTGCTGTGTGAAGCTCTGTTTAGTTGGTATGTTGTATGTTGTTGTATGTAGTTTCCTTGGGTATGGTCCTGCTGTCTGAAGCTCTGTTTAGTTGGGATGTTATATGTTGTTGTATGTTGTTCCCTCGGGTATGGTCGTGCTGTATGTAGCACTGTTTAGTTGGTATGTTGTTGTATGTACTTCCCTCGGGTATGGTCGTGCTGTGTGTAGCTCTGTTTAGTTGGTATGTTGTATGTTGTTGTATTTAGTTCCCTCGGGTATGGTCGTGCTGTATGTAGCTCTGTTTTGTTGGCATAATGTATGTTGTTGTATTTAGTCCCCTCGTGTATGGTCGTGCTGTGTGTAGCTCTGTTTAGTTGGTATGTTGTATGTTGTTGTATTTAGTTCCCTCAGGTATGGTCGTGCTGTGTGTAGCTCTCTTTCGTTGGTATGTTTTATGTTGTTGTATGTAGTTCCCTCGGGTATGGTCGTGCTGTATGTAGCTCTGTTTAGTTGGTATGTTTTTGTATGTAGTTCCCTCGGGTATGGTCATGCTGTAAGTATCACTGTTTAGTTGGTATGTTGTTGTATTTAGTTCCCTCGGGTATGGTCGTGCTGTGTGTAGCTCTGTTTAGTTGGTATGTTATATGTTGTTGTATGTAGTTCCCTCGGGTATGGTCGTGCTGTGTGTAGCTCTGTTTAGTTGGTATGTTGTATGTTGTTGTATTTAGTTTCCTTGGGTATGGTCCTGCTGTGTGTAGCTCTGTTTAGTTGGTATGTTATATCTTGTTGTATGTAGTTCCCTCGGGTATGGTCGTGCTGTGTGTAGCTCTGTTTAGTTGGTATGTTATATGTTGTTGTATGTAGTTCCCTCGGGTATGGTCGTGCTGTGTGTAGCTCTGTTTAGTTGGTATGTTGTATGTTGTTGTATGTAGTTTCCTTGGGTATGGTCCTGCTGTGTGAAGCTCTGTTTAGTTGGGATGTTATATGTTGTTGTATGTTGTTCCCTCGGGTATGCTCGTGCTGTATGTAGCTCTGTTTAGTTGGTATGTTGTTGTATGTAGTTCCCTCGGGTATGGTTGTGCTGTGTGTAGCTCTGTTTAGTTGGTATTTTGTATGTTGTTGTATTTAGTTCCCTCGGGTATGGTCGTGCTGTATGTAGCTCTGTTTAGTTGGCATAATGTATGTTGTTGTATTTAGTCCCCTCGGGTATGGTCGTGCTGTGCGTAGCTCTGTTTAGTTGGTATGGAGTATGTTGTTGTATTTAGTTCCCTCGGGTATGGTCGTGCTGTTTGTAGCTCTCTTTAGTTGGGATGTTATATGTTATTGTATGTAGTTCCCTCGGGTATGGTCGTGCTGTATGTAGCTCTGTTTAGTTGGTATGTTTTTGTATGTAGTTCCCTCGGATATGGTCATGCTGTAAGTATCACTGTTTAGTTGGTATGTTGTTGTATTTAGTTCCCTCGGGTAATGTCGTGCTGTGTGTAGCTCTGTTTATTGGTATGTTATATGTTGTTGTATGTAGTTACCTCGGGTATGGTCGTGCTGTATGTAGCTCTGTTTAGTTGGTATGTTGTTGTATGTAGTTCCCTCGGGTATGGTCGTGCTGTGTAGCTCTGTTTAGTTGGCATGTTGTATGTTGTTGTATTTAGTCCCCTCGGGTATGGTCGTGCTGTGTAGCTCTGTTTAGTTGGTATGTTGTATGTTGTTGTTTGTAGTTCCCTCGGATATGGTCGTGCTTTGTGTAGTTGTGTTTAGTTGGTATGTTATATGTTGTTGTATGTAGTTCCCTCGGGTATGGTCGTGCTGTGTGTAGGTCTGTTTAGTTGGTATGTTGTATGTTGTTGTATGTAGTTCCCTCGAGTATGGTCGTGCTGTGTGTAGCTTTGTTTAGTTGGTATGTTGTATGTTGTTGTATTTAGTCCCCTCGGGTAATGTCGTGCTGTGTGCAGCTCTGTTTATTTGGTATGTTGTATGTTGTTGTATGTAGTTCCCTCGAGTATGGTCGTGCTGTGTGTAGCTTTGATTAGTTGGTATGTTGTATGTTGTTGTATTTAGTCCCCTCGGGTATGGTCGGGCTTTGTGTATCTCTGTTTAGTTGGTATGTTATATGTTGTGATATGAAGTTCCCTCGCGTATGGTAGTGCTGTATGTAGCTCTGTTTTGTTGGTATGTTGTTGTATATAGTTCCCTCGGGTATGGTCGTGCTGTATGTAGCTCTGTTTAGTTGGCATGTAGTATGTTGTTGTATTTAGTCCCCTCGGGTATGGTCGTGCTGTGTGTAGCTCTGTTTAGTTGGTATGTTGTTGTATTTAGTCCCCTCGGGTATGGTCGTGCTGTGTGTAGCTCTGTTTAGTTGGTATGTTGTATGTTGTTGTATTTAGTCCCCTCGGGTATGGTCGTGCTGTGTGTAGCTCTGCTTAGTTGGTATGTTGTATGTTGTTGTATTTAGTTCCCTCGGGTATGGTTCTGCTGTGTGTAGCTCTGGTTAGTTGGTATGTTATATGTTGTTGCATGTAGTTCCCTCGGGTATGGTCGTGCTGTATGTAGCTCTGTTTAGTTGGTATGTTGTTGTATGTAGTTCTTTCGGGTATGGTTGTGCTGTATGTAGCTCTGTTTAGTTGGCATGTTGTATGTTGTTGTATTTAGTCCCCATGGGTGTGGTTGTGCTGTGTGTAACTCTGTTTAGTTGGTATGTTGTATGTTGTTCTATGTAGTTCCCTCGGGTATGGTCGTGCTGTGTGTAGCTCTGTTTAGTTGGCATGTTGTATGTTGTTGTATTTTGTCCCCTCGGGTATGGTCGTGCTGTGTAGCTCTGTTTAGTTGGTATGTTGTATGTTGTTGTATGTAGTTCTCTCGGGTATGGTCGTGCTGTGTGTAGCTCTGTTTAGTTGGTATGTTATATGTTGTTGTATGTAGTTCCCTCGGGTATGGTCGTGTTGTATCTAGCTCTGTTTAGTTGGTATGTTGTTGTATGTAGTTCCCTCGGGTATGGTCGTGCTATATGTAGCTCTGTTTAGTTGGCAGAATGTATGTTGTTGTATTTAGTCCCCTCGGGTATGGTCATGTTGTGTGTAGCTCTGTTTAGTTGGTATGTTGTATGTTGTTGTATTTAGTTCCCCCGAGTATGGTCGTGCTGTGTGTAGCTCTGTTTAGTTGGTATGTTATTTGTTGTTGTATGTAGTTCCCTCGAGTATGGTCGTGCTGTATGTAGCTCTGTTTAGTACGTATGTTGTTGTATGTAGTTCCCTCGGGTATGGTCGTGCTGTATGTATCTCTGTTTATTTGGTATGTTGTTGTATTTAGTTCCCTCGAGTATGGTCGTGCTGTGTGTAGCTCTGTTTAGTTTTTATGTTATTTGTTGTTGTATGTAGTTCCCTCGGGTGTGGTCATGCTGTGTGTAGTTCTGTTTAGTTGGTATGTTATATGTTGTTGTATGTAGTTCCCTCGGGTATGGTCGTGCTGTGTGTAGCTCTGTTTAGTTGGTATGTTATATGTTGTTGTATGTAGTTCCCTCGGGTAATGTCGTGCTGTGTGTAGCTCTGTTTAGTTGGTATGTTGTATGTTGTTGTATGTAGCTCCCTCGGGTATGGTCGTGCTGTGTGTAGCTCTGTTTAGTTGGTATGTTATATCTTGTTGTATGTAGTTCCCTCGGGTATGGTCGTGCTGTGTGTAGCTCTGTTTAGTTGGTATGTTGTATGTTGTTGTATGTAGTTTCCTTGGGTATGGTCCTGCTGTGTGAAGCTCTGTATAGTTGGGATGTTATATGTTGTTGTATGTTGTTCCCTCGGGTATGGTCGTGCTGTATGTAGCTCTGTTTAGTTGGTATGTTGTTGTATGTAGTTCCCTCGGGTATGGTCGTGCTGTGTGTAGCTCTGTTTAGTTGGAATGTTGTATGTTGTTGTATTTAGTTCCCTCGGGTATGGTCGTGCTGTATGTAGCTCTGTTTAGTTGGCATAATGTATGTTGTTGTATTTAGTCCCCTCGGGTATGGTCGTGCTGTGTGTAGCTCTGTTTAGTTGGTATGTTGTATGTTGTTGTATTTAGTTCCCTCGGGTATGGTCGTGCTGTGTGTAGCTCTCTTTAGTTGGTATGTTATATGTTGTTGTATGTAGTTCCCTCGGGTATGGTCGTGCCGTATGTAGCTCTGTTTAGTTGGTATGTTTTTGTATGTAGTTCCCTCGGGTATGGTCATGCTGTAAGTATCACTGTTTAGTTGGTATGTTGTTGTATTTCGTTCCCTCGGGTATGGTCTTGCTGTGTGTAGCTCTGTTTAGTTTTTATGTTATATGTTGTTGTATGTAGTTCCCTCGGGTATGGTCGTACTGTGTGTAGCTCTGTTTAGTTGGTATGTTATATGTTGTTGTATGCAGTTCCCTCGGGTAATGTCGTGCTGTGTGTAGCTCTGTTTATTGGTATGTCATATGTTGTTGTATGTAGTTCCCTCGGGTATGGTCGTGCTGAATGTAGCTCTGTTTAGTTGGTATGTTGTATGTTGTTTTATTTAGTCCCCTCGGGTATGGTCGTGCTATGTAGCTCTGTTTAGTTGGCATGTTGTATGTTGTTTTATTTAGTCCCCTCGGGTATGGTCGTGCTGTGTAGGTCTGTTTAGTTGGTATGTTGTATGTTGTTGTATGTAGTTCCCTCGGATATGGTCGTGCTTTGTGTAGTTGTGTTTAGTTGGTATGTTATATGTTGTTTTATGTAGTTCCCTCGGGTATGGTCGTACTGTGTGTAGCTCTGTTTAGTTGGTATGTTATATGTTGTTGTATGTAGTTCCCTCGGGTATGGTCGTGCTGTATGTAGCTCTGTTTAGTTGGTATGTTGTTGTATGTTGTTCCCTCGGGTATGGTCATGCTGTATGTAGCTCTGTTTAGTTGGCATGTTGTATGTCGTTGTATTTAGTCCCCTCGGGTATGGTCGTGCTGTGTAGCTCTGTTTAGTTGGTATGTTGTATGTTGTTGTATGTAGTTCCCTCGGATATGGTCGTGCTTTGTGTAGTTGTGTTTAGTTGGTATTGTATATGTTGTTGTATGTAGTTCCCTCGGGTATGGTCGTGCTGTGTGTAGCTCTGTTTAGTTGGTATGTTGTATGTTGTTGTATGTAGTTCCCTCGGGTATGGTCGTGCTGTGTGTAGCTCTGTTTAGTTGGTATGTTATATGTTGTTGTATTTAGTCCCCTCGGGTATGGTCGTGCTGTGTAGCTCTGTTTTGTTGGTATGTTGTATGTTGTTGTATGTAGTTCCCTCGAGTATGGTCGTGCTGTGTGTCGCTCTGTTTAGTTGGTATGTTGTATGTTGTTGTATTTAGTCCCCTCGGGTATGGTCGTGCTTTGTGTAGCTCTGTTTAGTTTTTATGTTATATGTTGTTTTATGTAGTTCCCTCGGGTATGGTCGTGCAGTATGTAGCTCTGTTTAGTTGGCAATGTGTTGTATGTAGTTCCCTCGGGTATGGTCGTGCTGTATGTAGCTCTGTTTAGTTGGTATGTTGTTGTATGTAGTTCCCTCGGGTATGGTCGTGCTGTGTGTAGCTCTGTTTAGTTGGCATGTTGTATGTTGTTGTATTTAGTCCCCTCGGGTATGGTTCTGCTGTGTGTAGCTCTGTTTAGTTGGTATGTTATATGTTGTTGTATTTAGTTCCCTCGGGTATGGTTCTGCTGTGTGTTGCTCTGTTTAGTTGGTATGTTGCATGTTGTTGTATTTAGTCCCCTCGGGTATGGTCGTGCTGTGTGTTGCTCTGTTTAGTTGGTATGTTATATGTTGTTGTATTTAGTTCCCTCCGGTATGGTTCTGCTGTGTGTAGCTCTGTTTAGTTGGTATGTTATATGTTGTTGTATTTAGTTCCCTCGAGTATGGTTCTGCTGCGTGTTGCTCTGTTTAGTTGGTATGTTGCATGTTGTTGTATTTAGTCCCCTCGGGTATGGTCGTGCTGTGTGTTGCTCGGTTTAGTTGGTATGTTATATGTTGTTGTATTTAGTTCCCTCCGGTATGGTTCTGCTGTGTGTAGCTCTGTTTAGTTGGTATGTTATATGTAGTTGTATGTAGTTCCCTCGGGTATGGTCGTGCTGTATGTAGCTCTGTTTAGTTGGTATGTTGTTGTATGTAGTTCTTTCGGGTATGGTCATGCTGTGTGTAGCTTTGTTTAGTTGGTATGTTGTATGTTGTTGTATGTAGTTCCCTCGGGTATGGTCGTGCTGTATGTAGCTCTGTTTAGTTGGTATGTTGTTGTATGTAGTTCTTTCGGGTATGGTCGTGCTGTGTGTAGCTTTGTTTAGTTGGTATGTTGTATGTTGTTGTATTTAGTCCCCTCGGGTATGGTCGTGTTGTATCGAGCTCTGTTTAGTTCGTATGTTGTTGTATATAGTTCCCTCGGGTATGGTCGTGCTGTATGTAGCTCTGTTTAGTTGGCAGAACGTATGTTGTTGTTTTTAGTCCCCTCGGGTATGGTCGTGTTGTGTGTAGCTCTGTTTAGTTGGTATGTTGTATGTTGTTGTATTTAGTTCCATCGGGTATGGTCGTGCTGTGTGTAGCTCTGTTTAGTTGGTATGTCATATGTTGTTGTATGTAATTCCCTCGAGTATGGTCGTGCTGTATGTAGCTCTGTTTAGTACGTATCTTGTTGTATGAAGTTCCCTCGGGTATGGTCGTGCTGAATGTATCTCTGTTTAGTTGGTATGTTGTTGTATTTAGTTCCCTCGGGTATGGTCGTGCTGTGTGTAGCTCTGTTTAGTTTTTATGTTATATGTTGTTGTATGTAGTTCCCTCGGGTATGGTCGTGCTGTGTGTAGCTCTGTTTAGTTGGTATGTTATATGTTGTTGTATGTAGTTCCCTCGGGTAATGTCGTGTTGTGTGTAGCTCTGTTCAGTTGGTATGTTGTATGTTGTTGTATGTAGTTTCCTTGGGTATGGTCCTGCTGTGTGTAGCTCTGTTTAGTTGGTATGTTATATCTTGTTTTATGTAGTTCCCTCGGGTATGGTCGTGCTGTGTGTAGCTCTGTTTAGTTTTTATGTTATATGTTGTTGTATGTAGTTCCCTCGGGTATGGTCGTGCTGTGTGTAGTTCTGTTTAGTTGGTATGTTATATGTTGTTGTATGTAGTTCCCTCGGGTATGGTCGTGCTGTATGTAGCTCTGTTTAGTTGGTATGTTGTTGTATGTAGTTCCCTCGGGTATGGTCGTGCTGTATGTATCTCTGTTTAGTTGGTATGTTGTTGTATGTAGTTCCCTCGGGTAAGGTCGTGCAGTGTGTAGCTCTGTTTAGTTGGTATGTTATATGTTGTTGTATGTAGTCCCCTCGGGTATGGTCTTGCTGTGTGTAGTTCTGTTTAGTTGGTATGTTATATGTTGTTGTATGTAGTTCCCTCGGGTATGGTCGTACTGTGTGTAGCTCTGTTTAGTTGGTATGTTATATGTTGTTGTATGTAGTTCTCTCGGGCATGGTTCTGCTGTGTGTAGCTCTGTTTAGTTGGTATGTTGTATGTTGTTGTATTTAGTCCCCTCGAGTATGGTCTTGCTGTGTGTAGTTCTGTTTAGTTGGTATGTTATATCTTGTTGTACGTAGTTCCCTCGGGTATGGTCTTGCTGTGTGTACCTCTGTTTAGTTTGTATGTTATATGTTGTTGTATGTAGTTCCCTCGGGTATGGTCGTGCTGTGTGTAGCTCTGTTTAGTTTTTATGTTATATGTTGTTGTATGTAGTTCCCTCGAGTATGGTCGTGCTGTGTGTAGTTCTGTTTAGTTGGTATGTTATATGTTGTTGTATGTAGTTCCCTCGGGTATGGTGGTGCTGTGTGTAGCTCTGTTTAGTTGGTATGTTATATGTTGTTGTATGTAGTTCCCGCGGGTAATGTCGTGCTGTGTGTAGCTCTGTTTAGTTGGTATGTTGTATGTTGTTGTATGTAGTTTCCTTGGGTATGGTCCTGCTGTGTGTAGCTCTGTTTAGTTGGTATGTTATATCGTGTTGTATGTAGTTCCCTCGGGTATGGTCGTGCTGTGTGTAGCTCTGTGTAGTTGGTATGTTGTATGTTGTTGTATGTAGTTTCCTTGGGTATGGTCCTGCTGTGTGAAGCTCTGTTTAGTTGGGATGTTATATGTTGTTGTATGTAGTTCCCTCGGGTATGGTCGTGCTGTATGTAGCTCTGTTTAGTTGGTTTGTTGTTGTATGTAGTTCCCTCGGGTATGGTCTTGCTGTATGTAGCTCTGTTTAGTTGGCATGTTGTATGTTGTTGTATTTAGTCCCCTCGGGAATGGTCGTGCTGTGTTGCTCTGTTTAGTTGGTATGTTGTATGTTGTTGTATGTTCTTCCCTCGGGTATGGTCGTGCCGTATGTAGCTCTGTTTAGTTGGCATAATGTATGTTGTTGTATTTAGTCCCCTCGGGTATATTCATGCTGTGTGTGGCTCTGATTAGTTGGTATGTTGTATGTTGTTGTATTTAGTTCCCTCGGGTATGGTCCTGCTGTGTGTAGCTCTGTTTCGTTGGAATGTTATATGTTGTTGTATGTAGTTCCCTCGGGTATGGTCGTGCTGAATGTACCTCTGTTAAGTTGGTATGTTGTTGTATGTAGTTCTCTCGAGTATGGTCGTGCTGTAAGTATCTCTGTTTAGTTGGTATGTTGTTGTATTTAGTTCCCTCGGGTATGGTCGTGCTGTAAGTATCTCTGTTTAGTTTTTATGTTATATGTTGTTGTATGCAGTTCCCTCGGGTATGGTCGTGCTGTGTGTAGCTCTGTTTAGTTGGTATGTTATATGTTGTTGTATGTAGTTCCCTCGGGTATGGTCGTACTGTGTGTAGTTCTGTTTAGTTGATATGTTATATTTTGTTGTCTGTAGTTTCCTTGGGTATGGTCGTGCTGTGTGTAGGTCTGTTTAGTTGGTATGTTATATGTTGTTGTATGTAGTTCCCTCGGGTAATGTCGTGCTTTGTGTAGCTCTGTTTATTTGGTATGTTGTATGTTGTTGTATGTTGTTCCCTCGGGTATGGTCGTGCGTATGTAGCTCTGTTTAGTTGGCATAATGTATGTTGTTGTATTTAGTCCCCTCGGGTATATTCGTGCTGTGTGTAGCTCTGATTAGTTGGTATGTTGTATGTTGTTGTATTTAGTTCCCTCGGGTATGGTCCTGCTGTGTGTAGCTCTGTTTCGTTGGAATGTTATATGTTGTTGTATGTAGTTCCCTCGGGTATGGTCGTGCTGTATGTACCTCTGTTAAGTTGGTATGTTGTTGTATGTAGTTCTCTCGGGTATGGTCGTGCTGTAAGTATCTCTGTTTAGTTGGTATGTTGTTGTATTTAGTTCCCTCGGGTATGGTCGTGCTGTGTGTCGCTCTGTTTAGTTTTTATGTTATATGTTGTTGTATGCAGTTCCCTCGGGTATGGTCGTGCTGTGTGTAGCTCTGTTTAGTTGGTATGTTATATGTTGTTGTATGTAGTTCCCTCGGGTATGGTCGTACTGTGTGTAGTTCTGTTTAGTTGGTATGTTATATGTTGTTGTCTGTTGTTTCCTTGGGAATGGTCGTGCTGTGTGTAGCTCTGTTTAGTTGGTATGTTATATGTTGTTGTATGTAGTTCCCTCGGGTAATGTCGTGCTTTGTGTAGCTCTGTTTAGTTGGTATGTTGTATGTTGTTGTATGTAGTTTCCTTGGGTGTGGTCCTGCTGTGTGTAGCTCTGTTAAGTTGGTATGTTATATCTTGTTGTATGTAGTACCCTCGGGTATGGTCGTGCTGTGTGAAGCTCTGTTTAGTTGGTATGTTGTATGTTGTTGTATGTAGTTTCCTTGGGTGTGTCCTGCTGTGTGTAGCTCTGTTTAGTTGGTATGTTATATCTTGTTGTATGTTGTACCCTCGGGTATGGTCGTGCTGTGTGAAGCTCTGTTTAGTTGGTATGTTATATGTTGTTGTATGTAGTTCCCTCGAGTATGGTCTTGCTGTGTGTAGTTCTGTTTAGTTGGTATGTTATATGTTGTTGTATGTAGTTCCCTCGGGTATGGTCGTACTGTGTGTAGTTCTGTTTAGTTGGTATGTTGTATGTTGTTGTCTGTAGTTTCCTTGGGTATGGTCGTGCTGTGTGTAGCTCTGTTTAGTTGGTATGTTATATGTTGTTGTATGTAGTTCCCTCGGGTAATGTCGTGCTTTTTGTAGCTCTGTTTAGTTGGTATGTTGAATGTTGTTGTATGTAGTTTCCTTGGGTATGGTCCTGCTGTGTGTAGCTCTGTTTAGTTGGTATGTTATATCTTGTTGTATGTAGTACCCTCGGGTATGGTCGTGCTGTGTGAAGCTTTGTTTAGTTGGTATGTTATATGTCGTTGTATGTAGTTCCCTCGAGTATGGTCTTGCTGTGTGTAGTTCTGTTTAGTTGGTATGTTATATGTTGTTGTATGTAGTTCCCTCGGCTATGGTCGTGCTGTAAGTAGCTCTGTTTAGTTGGCAGAATGTATGTTGTTGTATTTAGTCCCCTCGGGTATGGTTGTGTTGTGTGTAACTCTGTTTAGTTGGTATGTTGTTTGTTGTTGTATTTAGTTCCCTCGGGTATGGTTGTGCTGTGTGTAGCTCTGTTTAGTTGGTATGTTATATGTTGTTGTATGTAGTTCCCTCGAGTATGGTCTTGCTGTGTGTAGTTCTGTTTAGTTGGTATGTTATATGTTGTTGTATGTAGTTCCCTCGGGTATGGTCTTGCTGTGTGTAGCTCTGTTTAGTTGGTATGTTATATGTTGTTGTATGTTCTTCCCTCGGGTATGGTCGTGCCGTATGTAGCTCTGTTTAGTTGGCATAATGTATGTTGTTGTATTTAGTCCCCTCGGGTATATTCATGCTGTGTGTGGCTCTGATTAGTTGGTATGTTGTATGTTGTTGTATTTAGTTCCCTCGGGTATGGTCCTGCTGTGTGTAGCTCTGTTTCGTTGGAATGTTATATGTTGTTGTATGTAGTTCCCTCGGGTATGGTCGTGCTGAATGTACCTCTGTTAAGTTGGTATGTTGTTGTATGTAGTTCTCTCGAGTATGGTCGTGCTGTAAGTATCTCTGTTTAGTTGGTATGTTGTTGTATTTAGTTCCCTCGGGTATGGTCGTGCTGTAAGTATCTCTGTTTAGTTTTTATGTTATATGTTGTTGTATGCAGTTCCCTCGGGTATGGTCGTGCTGTGTGTAGCTCTGTTTAGTTGGTATGTTATATGTTGTTGTATGTAGTTCCCTCGGGTATGGTCGTACTGTGTGTAGTTCTGTTTAGTTGGTATGTTATATTTTGTTGTCTGTAGTTTCCTTGGGTATGGTCGTGCTGTGTGTAGCTCTGTTTAGTTGGTATGTTATATGTTGTTGTATGTAGTTCCCTCGGGTAATGTCGTGCTTTGTGTAGCTCTGTTTATTTGGTATGTTGTATGTTGTTGTATGTTGTTCCCTCGGGTATGGTCGTGCGTATGTAGCTCTGTTTAGTTGGCATAATGTATGTTGTTGTATTTAGTCCCCTCGGGTATATTCGTGCTGTGTGTAGCTCTG
The DNA here is from genome assembly GCA_029721435.1 of Gymnothorax reevesii. Classification (NCBI taxonomy): domain Eukaryota; kingdom Metazoa; phylum Chordata; class Actinopteri; order Anguilliformes; family Muraenidae; genus Gymnothorax; species Gymnothorax reevesii. Next base: position 1,580,292 of record CM056574.1, on the reverse strand, counting down.
ATTAGTTGGTATGTTGTATGTTGTTGTATTTAGTTCCCTCGGGTATGGTCCTGCTGTGTGTAGCTCTGTTTCGTTGGAATGTTATATGTTGTTGTATGTAGTTCCCTCGGGTATGGTCGTGCTGTATGTACCTCTGTTAAGTTGGTATGTTGTTGTATGTAGTTCTCTCGGGTATGGTCGTGCTGTAAGTATCTCTGTTTAGTTGGTATGTTGTTGTATTTAGTTCCCTCGGGTATGGTCGTGCTGTGTGTCGCTCTGTTTAGTTTTTATGTTATATGTTGTTGTATGCAGTTCCCTCGGGTATGGTCGTGCTGTGTGTAGCTCTGTTTAGTTGGTATGTTATATGTTGTTGTATGTAGTTCCCTCGGGTATGGTCGTACTGTGTGTAGTTCTGTTTAGTTGGTATGTTATATGTTGTTGTCTGTAGTTTCCTTGGGAATGGTCGTGCTGTGTGTAGCTCTGTTTAGTTGGTATGTTATATGTTGTTGTATGTAGTTCCCTCGGGTAATGTCGTGCTGTGTGAAGCTCTGTTTAGTTGGTATGTTGTATGTTGTTGTATGTAGTTTCCTTGGGTGTGGTCCTGCTGTGTGTAGCTCTGTTAAGTTGGTATGTTATATCTTGTTGTATGTAGTACCCTCGGGTATGGTCGTGCTGTGTGAAGCTCTGTTTAGTTGGTATGTTGTATGTTGTTGTATGTAGTTTCCTTGGGTGTGTCCTGCTGTGTGTAGCTCTGTTTAGTTGGTATGTTATATCTTGTTGTATGTTGTACCCTCGGGTATGGTCGTGCTGTGTGAAGCTCTGTTTAGTTGGTATGTTATATGTTGTTGTATGTAGTTCCCTCGAGTATGGTCTTGCTGTGTGTAGTTCTGTTTAGTTGGTATGTTATATGTTGTTGTATGTAGTTCCCTCGGGTATGGTCGTACTGTGTGTAGTTCTGTTTAGTTGGTATGTTGTATGTTGTTGTCTGTAGTTTCCTTGGGTATGGTCGTGCTGTGTGTAGCTCTGTTTAGTTGTTATGTTATATGTTGTTGTATGTAGTTCCCTCGGGTAATGTCGTGCTTTTTGTAGCTCTGTTTAGTTGGTATGTTGAATGTTGTTGTATGTAGTTTCCTTGGGTATGGTCCTGCTGTGTGTAGCTCTGTTTAGTTGGTATGTTATATCTTGTTGTATGTAGTACCCTCGGGTATGGTCGTGCTGTGTGAAGCTCTGTTTAGTTGGTATGTTATATGTCGTTGTATGTAGTTCCCTCGAGTATGGTCTTGCTGTGTGTAGTTCTGTTTAGTTGGTATGTTATATGTTGTTGTATGTAGTTCCCTCGGCTATGGTCGTGCTGTAAGTAGCTCTGTTTAGTTGGCAGAATGTATGTTGTTGTATTTAGTCCCCTCGGGTATGGTTGTGTTGTGTGTAACTCTGTTTAGTTGGTATGTTGTTTGTTGTTGTATTTAGTTCCCTCGGGTATGGTTGTGCTGTGTGTAGCTCTGTTTATTTGGTATGTTATATGTTGTTGTATGTAGTTCCCTCGAGTATGGTCTTGCTGTGTGTAGTTCTGTTTAGTTGGTATGTTATATGTTGTTGTATGTAGTTCCCTCGGGTATGGTCTTGCTGTGTGTAGTTCTGTTTAGTTGGTATGTTATATGTTGTTGTATGTAGTTCCCTCGGGTATGGTCGTACTGTGTGTAGTTCTGTTTAGTTGGTATGTTGTATGTTGTTGTCTGTAGTTTCCTTGGGTATGGTCGTGCTGTGTGTAGCTCTGTTTAGTTGGTATGTTATATGTTGTTGTATGTAGTTCCCTCGGGTAATGTCGTGCTTTGTGTAGCTCTGTTTAGTTGGTATGTTGTATGTTGTTGTATGTAGTTTCCTTGGGTATGGTCCTGCTGTGTGTAGCTCTGTTTAGTTGGTATGTTATATCTTGTTGTATGTAGTACCCTCGGGTATGGTCGTGCTGTGTGAAGCTCTGTTTAGTTGGTATGTTATATGTCGTTGTATGTAGTTCCCTCGAGTATGGTCTTGCTGTGTGTAGTTCTGTTTAGTTGGTATGTTATATGTTGTTGTATGTAGTTCCCTCGGCTATGGTCGTGCTGTAAGTAGCTCTGTTTAGTTGGCAGAATGTATGTTGTTGTATTTAGTCCCCTCGGGTATGGTTGTGTTGTGTGTAACTCTGTTTAGTTGGTATGTTGTTTGTTGTTGTATTTAGTTCCCTCGGGTATGGTTGTGCTGTGTGTAGCTCTGTTTAGTTGGTATGTTATATGTTGTTGTATGTAGTTCCCTCGAGTATGGTCTTGCTGTGTGTAGTTCTGTTTAGTTGGTATGTTATATGTTGTTGTATGTAGTTCCCTCGGGTATGGTCGTACTGTGTGTAGTTCTGTTTAGTTGGTATGTTGTATGTTGTTGTCTGTAGTTTCCTTGGGTATGGTCGTGCTGTGTGTAGCTCTGTTTAGTTGGTATGTTATATGTTGTTGTATGTAGTTCCCTCGGGTAATGTCGTGCTTTGTGTAGCTCTGTTTAGTTGGTATGTTGTATGTTGTTGTATGTAGTTTCCTTGGGTATGGTCCTGCTGTGTGTAGCTCTGTTTAGTTTGTATGTTATATCTTGTTGTATGTAGTACCCTCGGGTATGGTCGTGCTGTGTGAAGCTCTGTTTAGTTGGTATGTTATATGTCGTTGTATGTAGTTCCCTCGAGTATGGTCTTGCTGTGTGTAGTTCTGTTTAGTTGGTATGTTATATGTTGTTGTATGTAGTTCCCTCGGCTATGGTCGTGCTGTAAGTAGCTCTGTTTAGTTGGCAGAATGTATGTTGTTGTATTTAGTCCCCTCGGGTATGGTTGTGTTGTGTGTAACTCTGTTTAGTTGGTATGTTGTTTGTTGTTGTATTTAGTTCCCTCGGGTATGGTTGTGCTGTGTGTAGCTCTGTTTAGTTGGTATGTTATATGTTGTTGTATGTAGTTCCCTCGAGTATGGTCATGCTGTGTGTAGTTCTGTTTAGTTGGTATGTTATATGTTGTTGTATGTAGTTCCCTCGGGTATGGTCGTACTGTGTGTAGTTCTGTTTAGTTGGTATGTTGTATGTTGTTGTCTGTAGTTTCCTTGGGTATGGTCGTGCTGTGTGTAGCTCTGTTTAGTTGGTATGTTATATGTTGTTGTATGTTGTTCCCTCGGGTATGGTCGTGCCGTATGTAGCTCTGTTTAGTTGGCATAATGTATGTTGTTGTATTTAGTCCCCTCGGGTATATTCGTGCTGTGTGTAGCTCTGATTAGTTGGTATGTTGTATGTTGTTGTATTTAGTTCCCTCGGGTATGGTCCTGCTGTGTGTAGCTCTGTTTCGTTGGAATGTTATATGTTGTTGTATGTAGTTCCCTCGGGTATGGTCGTGCTGTATGTACCTCTGTTAAGTTGGTATGTTGTTGTATGTAGTTCTCTCGGGTATGGTCGTGCTGTAAGTATCTCTGTTTAGTTGGTATGTTGTTGTATTTAGTTCCCTCGGGTATGGTCGTGCTGTGTGTCGCTCTGTTTAGTTTTTATGTTATATGTTGTTGTATGCAGTTCCCTCGGGTATGGTCGTGCTGTGTGTAGCTCTTTTTAGTTGGTATGTTATATGTTGTTGTATGTAGTTCCCTCGGGTATGGTCGTACTGTGTGTAGTTCTGTTTAGTTGGTATGTTATATGTTGTTGTCTGTAGTTTCCTTGGGTATGGTCGTGCTGTGTGTAGCTCTGTTTAGTTGGTATGTTATATGTTGTTGTATGTAGTTCCCTCGGGTAATGTCGTGCTTTGTGTAGCTCTGTTTAGTTGGTATGTTGTATGTTGTTGTATGTTGTTCCCTCGGGTATGGTCGTGCGTATGTAGCTCTGTTTAGTTGGCATAATGTATGTTGTTGTATTTAGTCCCCTCGGGTATATTCGTGCTGTGTGTAGCTCTGATTAGTTGGTATGTTGTATGTTGTTGTATTTAGTTCCCTCGGGTATGGTCCTGCTGTGTGTAGCTCTGTTTCGTTGGAATGTTATATGTTGTTGTATGTAGTTCCCTCGGGTATGGTCGTGCTGTATGTACCTCTGTTAAGTTGGTATGTTGTTGTATGTAGTTCTCTCGGGTATGGTCGTGCTGTAAGTATCTCTGTTTAGTTGGTATGTTGTTGTATTTAGTTCCCTCGGGTATGGTCGTGCGGTGTGTCGCTCTGTTTAGTTTTTATGTTATATGTTGTTGTATGCAGTTCCCTCGGGTATGGTCGTGCTGTGTGTAGCTCTGTTTAGTTGGTATGTTATATGTTGTTGTATGTAGTTCCCTCGGGTATGGTCGTACTGTGTGTAGTTCTGTTTAGTTGGTATGTTATATGTTGTTGTCTGTAGTTTCCTTGGGTATGGTCGTGCTGTGTGTAGCTCTGTTTAGTTGGTATGTTATATGTTGTTGTATGTAGTTCCCTCGGGTAATGTCGTGCTTTGTGTAGCTCTGTTTAGTTGGTATGTTGTATGTTGTTGTATGTAGTTTCCTTGGGTGTGGTCCTGCTGTGTGTAGCTCTGTTTAGTTGGTATGTTATATCTTGTTGTATGTAGTACCCTCGGGTATGGTCGTGCTGTGTGAAGCTCTGTTTAGTTGGTATGTTGTATGTTGTTGTATGTAGTTTCCTTGGGTGTGGTCCTGCTGTGTGTAGCTCTGTTTAGTTGGTATGTTATATCTTGTTGTATGTAGTACCCTCGGGTATGGTCGTGCTGTGTGAAGCTCTGTTTAGTTGGTATGTTATATGTTGTTGTATGTAGTTCCCTCGAGTATGGTCTTGCTGTGTGTAGTTCTGTTTAGTTGGTATGTTATATGTTGTTGTATGTAGTTCCCTCGGGTATGGTCGTACTGTGTGTAGTTCTGTTTAGTTGGTATGTTGTATGTTGTTGTCTGTAGTTTCCTTGGGTATGGTCGTGCTGTGTGTAGCTCTGTTTAGTTGGTATGTTATATGTTGTTGTATGTAGTTCCCTCGGGCAATGTCGTGCTTTGTGTAGCTCTGTTTAGTTGGTATGTTGTATGTTGTTGTATGTGGTTTCCTTGGGTATGGTCCTGCTGTGTGTAGCTCTGTTTAGTTGGTATGTTATATCTTGTTGTATGTAGTACCCTCGGGTATGGTCGTGCTGTGTGAAGCTCTGTTTAGTTGGTATGTTATATGTCGTTGTATGTAGTTCCCTCGAGTATGGTCTTGCTGTGTGTAGTTCTGTTTAGTTAGTATGTTATATGTTGTTGTCTGTAGTCCCCTCGGCTATGGTCGTGCTGTAAGTAGCTCTGTTTAGTTGGCAGAATGTATCTTGTTGTATTTAGCCCCCTCGGGTATGGTTGTGTTGTGTGTAACTCTGTTTAGTTGGTATGTTGTTTGTTGTTGTATTTAGTTCCCTCGGGTATGGTTGTGCTGTGTGTAGCTCTGTTTAGTTGGTATGTTATATGTTGTTGTATGTAGTTCCCTCGAGTATGGTCGTGCTGTATGTAGCTCTGTTTAGTACGTATGCTGTTGTATGTAGTTCCCTCGGGTATGTTCGTGCTGTATGTATCTCTGTCTAGTTGGTATGTTGTTGTATTTAGTTCCCTCGGGTATGGTCGTGCTGAGTGTAGCTCTGTTTAGTTTTTATGTTATATGTTGTTGTATGTTGTTCCCTCGGGTACGGTCGTGCTGTGTGTAGTTCTGTTTAGTTGGTATGTTGTATGTTGTTGTAAGTAGTTCCCTGGGGTATGGTCGTGCTGTGTGTAGCTCTGTTTAGTTGGTATGTTATATGTTGTTGTATGTCGTTCCCTCGGGTAATGTCGTGCTGTGTGTAGCTCTGTTTAGTTGGTATGTTGTATGTTGTTGTATGTAGTTTCCTTGGGTATGGTCCTGCTGTGTGTAGCTCTGATTAGTTGGTATGTTATATCTTGTTGAATGTAGTTCTTTCGGGTATGGTCGTGCTGTGTGTAGCTCTGTTTAGTTGGTATGTTGTATGTTGTTGTATGTAGTACCCTCGGGTATGGTCGTGCTGTGTGAAGCTCTGTTTAGTTGGTATGTTATATGTTGTTGTATGTAGTTCCCTCGGGTCATGTCGTGCTTTGTGTAGCTCTGTTTAGTTGGTATGTTGTATGTTGTTGTATAATGTTCCCTCGGGTATGGTCGTGCGTATGTAGCTCTGTTTAGTTGGCATAATGTATGTTGTTGTATTTAGTCCCCTCGGGTATATTCGTGCTGTGTGTAGCTCTGATTAGTTGGTATGTTGTATGTTGTTGTATTTAGTTCCCTCGGGTATGGTCCTGCTGTGTGTAGCTCTGTTTCGTTGGAATGTTATATGTTGTTGTATGTAGTTCCCTCGGGTATGGTCGTGCTGTAGGTACCTCTGTTAAGTTGGTATGTTGTTGTATGTAGTTCTCTCGGGTATGGTCGTGCTGTAAGTATCTCTGTTTAGTTGGTATGTTGTTGTATTTAGTTCCCTCGGGTATAGTCGTGCTGTGTGTCGCTCTGTTTAGTTTTTATGTTATATGTTGTTGTATGCAGTTCCCTCGGGTATGGTCGTGCTGTGTGTAGCTCTGTTTAGTTGGTATGTTATATGTTGTTGTATGTAGTTCCCTCGGGTATGGTCGTACTGTGTGTAGTTCTGTTTAGTTGGTATGTTATATGTTGTTGTCTGTAGTTTCCTTGGGTATGGTCGTGCTGTGTGTAGCTCTGTTTAGTTGGTATGTTATATGTTGTTGTATGTAGTTCCCTCGGGTAATGTCGTGCTTTGTGTAGCTCTGTTTAGTTGGTATGTTGTATGTTGTTGTATGTAGTTTCCTTGGGTGTGGTCCTGCTGTGTGTAGCTCTGTTTAGTTGGTATGTTATATCTTGTTGTATGTAGTACCCTCGGGTATGGTCGTGCTGTGTGAAGCTCTGTTTAGTTGGTATGTTGTATGTTGTTGTATGTAGTTTCCTTGGGTGTGGTCCTGCTGTGTGTAGCTCTGTTTAGTTGGTATGTTATATCTTGTTGTATGTAGTACCCTCGGGTATTGTCGTGCTGTGTGAAGCTCTGTTTAGTTGGTATGTTATATGTTGTTGTATGTAGTTCCCTCGAGTATGGTCTTGCTGTGTGTAGTTCTGTTTAGTTGGTATGTTATATGTTGTTGTATGTAGTTCCCTCGGGTATGGTCGTACTGTGTGTAGTTCTGTTTAGTTGGTATGTTGTATGTTTTTGTCTGTAGTTTCCTTGGGTATGGTCGTGCTGTGTGTAGCTCTGTTTAGTTGGTATGTTATATGTTGTTGTATGTAGTTCCCTCGGGTAATGTCGTGCTTTGTGTAGCTCTGTTTAGTTGGTATGTTGTATGTTGTTGTATGTAGTTTCCTTGGGTATGGTCCTGCTGTGTGTAGCTCTGTTTAGTTGGTATGTTATATGTCGTTGTATGTAGTTCCCTCGAGTATGGTCTTGCTGTGTGTAGTTCTGTTTAGTTGGTATGTTATATGTTGTTGTATGTAGTTCCCTCGGCTATGGTCGTGCTGTAAGTAGCTCTGTTTAGTTGGCAGAATGTATGTTGTTGTATTTAGTCCCCTCGGGTATGGTTGTGTTGTGTGTAACTCTGTTTAGTTGATATGTTGTTTGTTGTTGTATTTAGTTCCCTCGGGTATGGTTGTGCTGTGTGTAGCTCTGTTTAGTTGGTATGTTATATGTTGTTGTATGTAGTTCCCTCGAGTATGGTCTTGCTGTGTGTAGTTCTGTTTAGTTGGTATGTTATATGTTGTTGTATGTAGTTCCCTCGGGTATGGTCGTACTGTGTGTAGTTCTGTTTAGTTGGTATGTTGTATGTTGTTGTCTGTTGTTTCCTTGGTTATGGTCGTGCTGTGTGTAGCTCTGTTTAGTTGGTATGTTATATGTTGTTGTATGTAGTTCCCTCGGGTAATGTCGTGCTTTGTGTAGCTCTGTTTAGTTGGTATGTTATATGTTGTTGTATGTAGTTCCCTCGGGTATGGTCGTACTGTGTGTAGTTCTGTTTAGTTGGTATGTTGTATGTTGTTGTCTGTAGTTTCCTTGGGTATGGTCGTGCTGTGTGTAACTCTGTTTAGTTGGTATGTTATATGTTGTTGTATGTTGTTCCCTCGGGTATGGTCGTGCCGTATGTAGCTCTGTTTAGTTGGCATAATGTATGTTGTTGTATTTAGTCCCCTTGGGTATATTCGTGCTGTGTGTAGCTCTGATTAGTTGGTATGTTGTATGTTGTTGTATTTAGTTCCCTCGGGTATGGTCCTGCTGTGTGTAGCTCTGTTTCGTTGGAATGTTATATGTTGTTGTATGTAGTTCCCTCGGGTATGGTCGTGCTGTATGTACCTCTGTTAAGTTGGTATGTTGTTTTATGTAGTTCTCTCGGGTATGGTCATGCTGTAAGTATCTCTGTTTAGTTGGTATGTTGTTGTATTTAGTTCCCTCGTGTATGGTCGTGCTGTGTGTCGCTCTGTTTAGTTTTTATGTTATATGTTGTTGTATGCAGTTCACTCGGGTATGGTCGTGCTGTGTGTAGCTCTGTTTAGTTGGTATGTTATATGTTGTTGTATGTAGTTCTCTCGGGTATGGTCGTACTGTGTGTAGTTCTGTTTAGTTGGTATGTTATATGTTGTCGTGTGTAGTTTCCTTGGGTATGGTCGTGCTGTGTGTAGCTCTGTTTAGTTGGTATGTTATATGTTGTTGTATGTAGTTCCCTCGGGTAATGTCGTGCTTTGTGTAGCTCTGTTTAGTTGGTATGTTGTATGTTGTTGTATGTTGTTCCCTCGGGTATGGTCGTGCGTATGTAGCTCTGTTTAGTTGGCATAATGTATGTTGTTGTATTTAGTCCCCTCGGGTATATTCGTGCTGTGTGTAGCTCTGATTAGTTGGTATGTTGTATGTGGTTGTATTTAGTTCCCTCGGGTATGGTCCTGCTGTGTGTAGCTCTGTTTCGTTGGAATGTTATATGTTGTTGTATGTAGTTCCCTCGGGTATGGTCGTGCTGTATGTACCTCTGTTAAGTTGGTATGTTGTTGTATGTAGTTCTCTCGGGTATGGTCGTGCTGTAAGTATCTCTGTTTAGTTGGTATGTTGTTGTATTTAGTTCCCTCGGGTATGGTCGTGCTGTGTGTCGCTCTGTTTAGTTTTTATGTTATATGTTGTTGTATGCAGTTCCCTCGGGTATGGTCGTGCTGTGTGTAGCTCTGTTTAGTTGGTATGTTATATGTTGTTGTATGTAGTTCCCTCGGGTATGGTCGTACTGTGTGTAGTTCTGTTTAGTTGGTATGTTATATGTTGTTGTCTGTAGTTTCCTTGGGTATGGTCGTGCTGTGTGTAGCTCTGTTTAGTTGGTATGTTATATGTTGTTGTATGTAGTTCCCTCGGGTAATGTCGTGCTTTGTGTAGCTCTGTTTAGTTGGTATGTTGTATGTTGTTGTATGTAGTTTCCTTGGGTGTGGTCCTGCTGTGTGTAGCTCTGTTTAGTTGGTATGTTATATCTTGTTGTATGTAGTACCCTCGGGTATGGTCGTGCTGTGTGAAGCTCTGTTTAGTTGGTATGTTGTATGTTGTTGTATGTAGTTTCCTTGGGTGTGGTCCTGCTGTGTGTAGCTCTGTTTAGTTGGTATGTTATATCTTGTTGTATGTAGTACCCTCGGGTATGGTCGTGCTGTGTGAAGCTCTGTTTAGTTGGTATGTTATATGTTGTTGTATGTAGTTCCCTCGAGTATGGTCTTGCTGTGTGTAGTTCTGTTTAGTTGGTATGTTATATGTTGTTGTATGTAGTTCCCTCGGGTATGGTCGTACTGTGTGTAGTTCTGTTTAGTTGGTATGTTGTATGTTGTTGTCTGTAGTTTCCTTGGGTATGGTCGTGCTGTGTGTCGCTCTGTTTAGTTGGTATGTTATATGTTGTTGTATGTAGTTCCCTCGGGCAATGTCGTGCTTTGTGTAGCTCTGTTTAGTTGGTATGTTGTATGTTGTTGTATGTAGTTTCCTTGGGTATGGTCCTGCTGTGTGTAGCTCTGTTTAGTTGGTATGTTATATCTTGTTGTATGTAGTACCCTCGGGTATGGTCGTGCTGTGTGAAGCTCTGTTTAGTTGGTATGTTATATGTCGTTGTATGTAGTTCCCTCGAGTATGGTCCTGCTGTGTGTAGTTCTGTTTAGTTGGTATGTTATATGTTGTTGTATGTAGTTCCCTCGGCTATGGTCGTGCTGTAAGTAGCTCTGTTTAGTTGGCAGAATGTATGTTGTTGTATTTAGTCCCCTCGGGTATGGTTGTGTCGTGTGTAACTCTGTTTAGTTGGTATGTTGTTTGTTGTTGTATTTAGTTCCCTCGGGTATGGTTGTGCTGTGTGTAGCTCTGTTTAATTGGTATGTTATATGTTGTTGTATGTAGTTCCCTCGAGTATGGTCGTGCTGTATGTAGCTCTGTTTAGTACGTATGCTGTTGTATGTAGTTCCCTCGGGTATGGTCGTGCTGTATGTATCTCTGTCTAGTTGGTATGTTGTTGTATTTAGTTCCCTCGGGTATGGTCGTGCTGAGTGTAGCTCTGTTTAGTTTTTATGTTATATGTTGTTGTATGTTGTTCCCTCGGGTATGGTCGTGCTGTGTGTAGTTCTGTTTAGTTGGTATGTTGTATGTTGTTGTAAGTAGTTCCCTGGGGTATGGTCGTGCTGTGTGTAGCTCTGTTTAGTTGGTATGTTATATGTTGTTGTATGTCGTTCCCTCGGGTAATGTCGTGCTGTGTGTAGCTCTGTTTAGTTGGTATGTTGTATGTTGTTGTATGTAGTTTCCTTGGGTATGGTCCTGCTGTGTGTAGCTCTGATTAGTTGGTATGTTATATCTTGTTGAATGTAGTTCTTTCGGGTATGGTTGTGCTGTGTGTAGCTCTGTTTAGTTGGTATGTTGTATGTTGTTGTATGTAGTACCCTCGGGTATGGTCGTGCTGTGTGAAGCTCTGTTTAGTTGGTATGTTATATGTTGTTGTATGTAGTTCCCTCGAGTATGGTCTTGCTGTGTGTAGTTCTGTTTAGTTGGTATGTTATATGTTGTTGGATGTAGTTCCCTCGAGTATGGTCTTGCTGTGTGTAGTTCTGTTTAGTTGGTATGTTACATGTTGTTGTATGTAGTTCCCTTGGGTATGGTCGTACTGTGTGTAGTTCTGTTTAGTTGGTATGTTGTATGTTGTTGTCTGTAGTTTCCTTGGGTATGGTCGTGCTGTGTGTAGCTCTGTTTAGTTGGTATGTTATTTGTTGTTGTATGTAGTTCCCTCAGGTAATGTCGTTTTTTGTGTAGCTCTGTTTAGTTGGTATGTTGTATGTTGTTGTATGTAGTTTCCTTGGGTATGGTCCTGCTGTGTGTATCTCTGTTTAGTTGGTATGTTATATGTTGTTGAATGTAGTTCCCTCGAGTATGGTCTTGCTGTGTGTAGTTCTGTTTAGTTGGTATGTTATATGTTGTTGTATGTAGTTCCCTCGGGTATGGTCGTGCTGTATGTAACTCTGTTTAGTTGGCAGAATGTATGTTGTTGTAGTTAGTCCCCTCGGGTATGGGCGTGTTGTGTGTAGCTCTGTTTAGTTGGTATGTTGTTTGGTGTTGGAGTTAGTTCCCTCGGGTATGGTTGTACTGTGTGTAGCTCTGTTTAGTTAGTATGTTATATGTTGTTGTATGTAGTTCCCTCGAGTATGGTCGTGCTGTATGTAACTCTGTTTAGTACGTATGTTGTTGTATGTAGTTCCCTCGGGTATGGTCGTGCTGTATGTATCTCTGTTTAGTTGGTATGTTGTTGTATTTAGTTCCCTTGGGTATGGTCGTGCTGAGTGTAGCTCTGTTTAGTTTTTATGTTATATGTTGTTGTATGTAGTTCCCTCGGGTATGGTCGTGCTGTGTGTAGTTCTGTTTAGTTGGTATGTTATATGTTGTTGTATGTAGTTCCCTGGGGTATGGTCGTGCTGTGTGTAACTCTGTTTAGTTGGTATTTTATATGTTGTTGTATGTAGTTCCCTCAAGTAATGTCGTGCTGTGTGTAGCTCTGTTTAGTTGGTATGTTGTATGTTGTTGTATGTAGTTTCCTTGGGTATGGTCCTGCTGTGTGTAGCTCTGATTAGTTGGTATGTTATATCTTGTTGTATGTAGTTCCCTCGGGTATGGTCGTGCTGTGTGTAGCTCTGTTTAGTTGGTATGTTGTATGTTGTTGTATGTAGTTTCCTTGGGTATGGTCCTGCTGTGTGAAGCTCTGTTTAGTTGGGATGTTATATGTTGTTGTATGTAGTTCCCTCGGGTATGGTCGTGCTGTATGTAGCTCTGTTTATTTGGTATGTTGTTGTATGTAGTTCCCTCGGGTATGGTCGTGCTGTATGTATCTCTGTTTAGTTGGTATGTTGTTGTATGTAGTTCCCTCGGGTAAGGTCGTGCTGTGTGTAGCTCTGTTTAGTTGGTATGTTATATGTTGTTGTATGTAGTTCCCTCGAGTATGGTCTTGCTGTGTGTAGTTCCGTTTAGTTGGTATGTTATATGTTGTTGTATGTAGTTCCCTAGGGTATGGTCGTACTGTGTGTAGCTCTGTTTAGTTGGTATGTTATATGTTGTTGTATGTAGTTCTCTCGGGTAATTTCGTGCTGTGTGTAGCTCTGTTTAGTTGGTATGTTGTTTGTTGTGGTATGTAGTTCCCTTGGGTATGGTCGTGCTGTGTGTAGCTCTGTTTAGTTGGTATGTTATATCTTGTTGTATGTAGTTCCCTCGGGTAAGGTCGTGCTGTGTGTAGCTCTGTTTAGTTGGTATGTTATATGTTGTTGTATGTAGTTCCCTCGAGTATGGTCTTGCTGTGTGTAGTTCTGTTTAGTTGGTATGTTATATGTTGTTGTATGTAGTTCCCTCGGGTATGGTCTTGCTGTGTGTACCTCTGTTTAGTTTGTATGTTATATGTTGTTGTATGTACTTCCCTCGGGTAATGTCGTGCTGTGTATAGCTCTGTTTAGTTGGTATGTTGTTGTATGTAGTTCCCTCGGGTATGGTCGTGCTGTATGTAGCTCTGTTTAGTTGGCATGTTATATGTTGTTGTATTTAGTCCCCTCGGGTATGGTCGTGCTGTGTAGCTCTGTTTAGTTGGTATGTTTTATGTTGGTGTGTGTAGTTCCCTCGGGTATGGTCGTGCTGTATGTAGCTCTGTTTAGTTGGTATGTTGTATGTTGTTGTATTTAGTCCCGTCGGGGATGGTCGTGCTGTGTGTAGCTCTGATTAGTTGGTATGTTGTATGTTGTTATATTTAGTTCCCTCGGGTATGGTCGTGATGTGTGTAGCTCTGTTTAGTTGGTATGTTATATGTTGTTGTATGTAGTTCCCTCGGGTATGGTCGTGCTGTATGTAGCTCTCTTTAGTCGCTATGTTGTTGTATGTAGTTCCCTGGGGTATGGTTGTGCTGTTAGTATCTCTGTTTAGTTGGAATGTTGTTGTATTTAATTCCCTCGGGTATGGTCGTGCTGTGTGTAGCTCTGTTTAGTTTTTATGTTATATGTTGTTGTATGTAGTTCCCTCGGGTATGGTCGTGCTGTGTGTAGTTCTGTTTAGTTGGTATGTTATATCTTGTTGTATGTAGTACCCTCGGGTATGGTCGTGCTGTTTGTAGCTCTGTTTAGTTCGTATGTTATATGTTGTTGTATGTAGTTCCCTCCGGTAATGTCGTGCTGTGTGCAGCTCTGTTTAGTTGGTATGTTGTATGTTGTTGTATGTAGTTCCCTCGGGTATGGTCGCGCTGTATGTAGCTCTGTTTAGTTGGTATGTTGTTGTATGTAGTTCCCTCGGGTATGGTCGTGCTGTGTGTAGCTTTGTTTAGTTGGTATGTTATATGTTGTTGTATTTAGTCCCCTCAGGTATGGTCGTGCTGTGTAGCTCTGTTTAGTTGGTATGTTGTATGTTGTTGTATGTAGTTCCCTCGGGTATGGTCGTGCTGTGTGTAGCTCTGTTTAGTTGGTATGTGGTATGTTGTTGTATTTAGTCCCCTCGTGTATGGTCGTGCTGTGTAGCTCTGTTTAGTTGGTATGTTGAATGTTGTTGTATGTAGTTCCCTCGGGTATGGTCGTGCTGTGTGTAGCTCTGTTTAGTTGGTATGTTGTATGTTGTTGTATTTAGTCCCCTCTGGTATGGTCGTGTTGTGTGTAGCTCTGTTTATTTGGTATGTTGTATGTTGTTGTATTTAATTCCCTCGGGTATGTTCGTGCTGTGTGTAGCTCTGTTTATTTGGTATGTTATATGTTGTTGTATGTAGTTCCCTCGGGTATGGTCGTGCTGTATGTAGCTCTGTTTAGTTGGTATGTTGTTGTATGTAGTTCCCTCGGGTATGGTCGTGCTGTAAGTATCTCTGTTTGGTTGGTTTGTTGTTGTCTTTAGTTGCCTTGGGTATGGTCGTGCTGTGTGTAGTTCTGTTTAGTTGGTATGTTATATATTGTTGTATCTAGTTCCCTCGGGTATGGTCGTACTGTGTGTAGTTCTGTTTAGTTGGTATGTTGTATGTTGTTGTCTGTAGTTTCCGTGGGTATGGTCGTGCTGAGTGTAGCTCTGTTTAGTTTTTATGTTATATGTTGTTGTATGTAGTTCCCTCGGGTATGGTCGTGCTGTGTGGAGTTCTGTTTAGTTGGTATGTTATATGTTTTTGTATGTAGTTCCCTGGGGTATGGTCGTGCTGTGTGTAACTCTGTTTAGTTGGTATTTTATATGTTGTTGTATGTAGTTCCCTCAAGTAATGTCGTGCTGTGTGTAGCTCTGTTTAGTTGGTATGTTGTATGTTGTTGTATGTAGTTCCCTTGTGTATGGTCCTGCTGTGTGTAGCTCTGATTAGTTGGTATGTTATATCTTGTTGTATGTAGTTCCCTCGGATATGGTCGTGCTGTGTGTAGCTCTGTTTAGTTGGTATGTTGTATGTTGTTGCATGTAGTTTCCTTGGGTATGGTCCTGCTGTGTGAAGCTCTGTTTAGTTGGGATGTTATATGTTGTTGTATGTAGTTCCCTCGGGTATGGTCGTGCTGTATGTAGCTCTGTTTATTTGGTATGTTGTTGTATGTAGTTCCCTCGGGTATGGTCGTGCTGTATGTATCTCTGTTTAGTTGGTATGTTGTTGTATGTAGTTCCCTCGGGTAAGGTCGTGCTGTGTGTAGCTCTGTTTAGTTGGTATGTTATATGTTGTTGTATGTAGTTCCCTCGAGTATGGTCTTGCTGTGTGTAGTTCCGTTTAGTTGGTATGTTATATGTTGTTGTATGTAGTTCCCTAGGGTATGGTCGTACTGTGTGTAGCTCTGTTTAGTTGGTATGTTATATGTTGTTGTATGTAGTTCTCTCGGGTAATTTCGTGCTGTGTGTAGCTCTGTTTAGTTGGTATGTGGTTTGTTGTGGTATTTAGTTCCCTTGGGTATGGTCGTGCTGTGTGTAGCTCTGTTTAGTTGGTATGTTATATCTTGTTGTATGTAGTTCCCTCTGGTAAGGTCGTGCTGTGTGTAGCTCTGTTTAGTTGGTATGTTATATGTTGTTGTATGTAGTTCCCTCGAGTATGGTCTTGCTGTGTGTAGTTCTGTTTAGTTGGTATGTTATATGTTGTTGTATGTAGTTCCCTCGGGTATGGTCTTGCTGTGTGTACCTCTGTTTAGTTTGTATGTTATATGTTGTTGTATGTACTTCCCTCGGGTAATGTCGTGCTGTGTATAGCTCTGTTTAGTTGGTATGTTGTTGTATGTAGTTCCCTCGGGTATGGTCGTGCTGTATGTAGCTCTGTTTAGTTGGCATGTTATATGTTGTTGTATTTAGTCCCCTCGGGTATGGTCGTGCTGTGTGTAGCTCTGTTTAGTTGGTATGTTTTATGTTGTTGTCTGTAGTTCCCTCGGGTATGGTCGTGCTGTATGTAGCTCTGTTTAGTTGGCATGTTATATGTTGTTGTATTTAGTCCCCTCGGGGATGGTCGTGCTGTGTGTAGCTCTGATTAGTTGGTATGTTGTATGTTGTTATATTTAGTTCCCTCGGGTATGGTCGTGCTGTGTGTAGCTCTGTTTAGTTGGTATGTTATATGTTGTTGTATGTAGTTCCCTCGGGTATGGTCGTGCTGTATGTAGCTCTCTTTAGTCGGTATGTTGTTGTATGTAGTTCCCTCGGGTATGGTTGTGCTGTTAGTATCTCTGTTTAGTTGGAATGTTGTTGTATTTAATTCCCTCGGGTATGGCCGTGCTGTGTGTAGCTCTGTTTAGTTTTTATGTTATATGTTGTTGTATGTAGTTCCCTCGGGTATGGTCGTGCTGTGTGTAGTTCTGTTTAGTTGGTATGTTATATCTTGTTGTATGTAGTACCCTCGGGTATGGTCGTGCTGTTTGTAGCTCTGTTTAGTTCGTATGTTATATGTTGTTGTATGTAGTTCCCTCCGGTAATGTCGTGCTGTGTGCAGCTCTGTTTAGTTGGTATGTTGTATGTTGTTGTATGTAGTTCCCTCGGGTATGGTCGCGCTGTATGTAGCTCTGTTTAGTTGGTATGTTGTTGTATGTAGTTCCCTCGGGTATGGTCGTGCTGTGTGTAGCTTTGTTTAGTTTGTATGTTATATGTTGTTGTATTTAGTCCCCTCAGGTATGGTCGTGCTGTGTAGCTCTGTTTAGTTGGTATGTTGTATGTTGTTGTATGTAGTTCCCTCGGGTATGGTCGTGCTGTGTGTAGCTCTGTTTAGTTGGTATGTGGTATGTTGTTGTATTTAGTCCCCTCGTGTATGGTCGTGCTGTGTAGCTCTGTTTAGTTGGTATGTTGAATGTTGTTGTATGTAGTTCCCTCGGGTATGGTCGTGCTGTGTGTAGCTCTGTTTAGTTGGTATGTTGTATGTTGTTGTATTTAGTCCCCTCGGGTATGGTCGTGTTGTGTGTAGCTCTGTTTAGTTGGTATGTTGTATGTTGTTGTATTTAATTCCCTCGGGTATGGTCGTGCTGTGTGTAGCTCTGTTTATTTGGTATGTTATATGTTGTTGTATGTAGTTCCCTCGGGTATGGTCGTGCTGTATGTAGCTCTGTTTAGTTGGTATGTTGTTGTATGTAGTTCCCTCGGGTATGGTCGTGCTGTAAGTATCTCTGTTTAGTTGGTATGTTGTTGTATTTAGTTCCCCCGGGTATGGTCGTGCTGTGTGTAGCTCTGTTTAGTTTTTATGTTATATGTTGTTGTATGTAGTTCCCTCAGGTATGGTCATGCTGTGTGTAGTTCTGTTTAGTTGGTATGTTATATGTTGTTGTATGTAGTTCCCTCGGGTATGGTCTTGCTGTGTGTACCTCTGTTTAGTTTGTATGTTATATGTTGTTGTATGTAGTTCCCTCAGGTATGGTCATGCTGTGTGTAGTTCTGTTTAGTTGGTATGTTATATGTTGTGGTATGTAGTTCCCTTGGGTATGGTCGTGCTGTGTGTAGCTCTGTTTAGTTGGTATGTTATATCTTGTTGTATGTAGTTCCCTCGGGTAAGGTCGTGCTGTGTGTAGCTCTGTTTAGTTGGTATGTTATATGTTGTTGTATGTAGTTCCCTCGAGTATGGTCTTGCTGTGTGTAGTTCTGTTTAGTTGGTATGTTATATGTTGTTGTATGTAGTTCCCTCGGGTATGGTCTTGCTGTGTGTACCTCTGTTTAGTTTGTATGTTATATGTTGTTGTATGTACTTCCCTCGGGTAATGTCGTGCTGTGTATAGCTCTGTTTAGTTGGTATGTTGTTGTATGTAGTTCCCTCGGGTATGGTCGTGCTGTATGTAGCTCTGTTTAGTTGGCATGTTATATGTTGTTGTATTTAGTCCCCTCGGGTATGGTCGTGCTGTGTAGCTCTGTTTAGTTGGTATGTTTTATGTTGTTGTCTGTAGTTCCCTCGGGTATGGTCGTGCTGTATGTAGCTCTGTTTAGTTGGCATGTTGTATGTTGTTGTATTTAGTCCCCTCGGGGATGGTCGTGCTGTGTGTAGCTCTGATTAGTTGGTATGTTGTATGTTGTTATATTTAGTTCCCTCGGGTATGGTCGTGCTGTGTGTAGCTCTGTTTAGTTGGTATGTTATATGTTGTTGTATGTAGTTCCCTCGGGTATGGTCGTGCTGTATGTAGCTCTCTTTAGTCGGTATGTTGTTGTATGTAGTTCCCTCGGGTATGGTTGTGCTGTTAGTATCTCTGTTTAGTTGGAATGTTGTTGTATTTAATTCCCTCGGGTATGGCCGTGCTGTGTGTAGCTCTGTTTAGTTTTTATGTTATATGTTGTTGTATGTAGTTCCCTCGGGTATGGTCGTGCTGTGTGTAGTTCTGTTTAGTTGGTATGTTATATCTTGTTGTATGTAGTACCCTCGGGTATGGTCGTGCTGTTTGTAGCTCTGTTTAGTTCGTATGTTATATGTTGTTGTATGTAGTTCCCTCCGGTAATGTCGTGCTGTGTGCAGCTCTGTTTAGTTGGTATGTTGTATGTTGTTGTATGTAGTTCCCTCGGGTATGGTCGCGCTGTATGTAGCTCTGTTTAGTTGGTATGTTGTTGTATGTAGTTCCCTCGGGTATGGTCGTGCTGTGTGTAGCTCTGTTTAGTTTGTATGTTATATGTTGTTGTATTTAGTCCCCTCAGGTATGGTCGTGCTGTGTAGCTCTGTTTAGTTGGTATGTTGTATGTTGTTGTATGTAGTTCCCTCGGGTATGGTCGTGCTGTGTGTAGCTCTGTTTAGTTGGTATGTGGTATGTTGTTGTATTTAGTCCCCTCGTGTATGGTCGTGCTGTGTAGCTCTGTTTAGTTGGTATGTTGAATGTTGTTGTATGTAGTTCCCTCGGGTATGGTCGTGCTGTGTGTAGCTCTGTTTAGTTGGTATGTTGTATGTTGTTGTATTTAGTCCCCTCGGGTATGGTCGTGTTGTGTGTAGCTCTGTTTAGTTGGTATGTTGTATGTTGTTGTATTTAATTCCCTCGGGTATGGTCGTGCTGTGTGTAGCTCTGTTTAGTTGGTATGTTATATGTTGTTGTATGTAGTTCCCTCGGGTATGGTCGTGCTGTATGTAGCTCTGTTTAGTTGGTATGTTGTTGTATGTAGTTCCCTCGGGTATGGTCATGCTTTAAGTATCTCTGTTTAGTTGGTATTTTGTTGTATTTAGTTCCCTCGGGTATGGTCGTGCTGTGTGTAGCTCTGTTTAGTTTTTATGTTATATGTTGTTGTATGTAGTTCCCTCGGGTATGGTCGTGCTGTGTATAGTTCTGTTTAGTTGGTATGTTATATGTTGTTGTATGTTGTTCCCTCGGGTATAGTCGTACTGTGTGTAGTTCTGTTTAGTTGGTATGTTATATGTTGTTGTATGTAGTTCCCTCGGGTAATGTCGTGCTTTGTGTAGCTCTGTTTAGTTGGTATATTGTATGTTGTTGTATGTAGTTCCCTTGGGTATGGACGTGCTGTGTGTAGCTCTGTTTAGTTGGTATGATATATCTCGTTGTATGTAGTTCCCTCGGGTATGGTCGTGCTGTGAATAGCTCTGTTTAGTTGGTATGTTATATGTTGTTGTATGTAGTTCCCTCGGGTAATGTCGTGCTGTGTGCAGCTCTGTTTAGTTGGTATGTTGTATGTTGTTGTATGTAGTTCCCTCGGATATGGTCGTGTTGTATGTAGCTCTGTTTAGTTGGTATGTTATATGTTGTTGTATTTAGTCTGCTCGGGTATGGTCGTGCTGTATGTAGCTCTGTTTAGTTGGCATGTTGTATGTTGTTGTATGTAGTACCCTCGGGTATGGTCGTGCTGTGTGAAGCTCTGTTTAGTTGGTATGTTATATGTTGTTGTATGTAGTTCCCTCGAGTATGGTCTTGCTGTGTGTAGTTCTGTTTAGTTGGTATGTTATATGTTGTTGTATGTAGTTCCCTCGAGTATGGTCTTGCTGTGTGTAGTTCTGTTTAGTTGGTATGTTTTATATTGTTGTATGTAGTTCCCTAGGGTATGGTCGTACTGTGTAGATCTGTTTATTTGTTATGTTGTATGTTGTTGTCTGTAGTTTCCTTGGGTATGGTCGTGCTGTGTGTGGCTCTGTTTAGTTGGTATGTTATATGTTGTTGTATGTAGTTCCCTCGGGTAATGTCGTGCTTTGTGTAGCTCTGTTTAGTTGGTATGTTATATGTTGTTGTATGTAGTTCCCTCGGGTATGGTCGTACTGTGTGTAGTTCTGTTTAGTTGGTATGTTGTATGTTGTTGTATGTAGTTTCCTTGGGTATGGTCCTGCTGTGTGTAGCTCTGTTTAGTTGGTATGTTATATCTTGTTGTATGTAGTACACTCAGGTATGGTCGTGCTGTGTGAAGCTCTGTTTAGTTGGTATGTTATATGTTGTTGTATGTAGTTCCCTCGAGTATGGTCTTGCTGTGTGTAGTTCTGTTTAGTAGGTATGTCATATGTTGTTGCATGTAGTTCCCTCGGGTATGGTCGTGCTGCATGTAGCTCTGTTTAGTTGGCAGAATGTATGTTGTTGTATTTAGTCCCCTCGGGTATGGTCGTGTTGTGTGTAGCTCTATTTAGTTGGTATGTTGTTTGTTGTTGTATTTAGTTCCCTCGGGTATGGTTGTGCTGTGTGTAGCTCTATTTAGTTGGTATGTTATATGTTGTTGTATGTAGTTCCCTCGAGTATGGTCGTGCTGTATGTAGCTCTGTTTAGTACGTATGTTGTTGTATGTAGTTCCCTCGGGTATGGTCGTGCTGTATGTATCTCTGTTTAGTTGGTATGTTGTTGTATATATTTCTATCGGGTATGGTCGTGCTGAGTGTAGCTCTGTTTAGTTTTTATGTTATATGTTGTTGTATGTAGTTCCCTCGGGTATGGTCGTGCTGTGTGTAGCTCTGTTTAGTTGGTATGTGGTATGTTGTTGTATTTAGTCCCCTCGTGTATGGTCGTGCTGTGTAGCTCTGTTTAGTTGGTATGTTGAATGTTGTTGTATGTAGTTCCCTCGGGTATGGTCGTGCTGTGTGTAGTTCTGTTAAGTTGGTTTGTTGTGTGTTGTTGTATGTAGTTTCCTTGGGTATGGTCCTGCTGTGTGTAGCTCTGATTAGTTGTTATGTTGTTGTATGTAGTTCCCTCGGGTATGGTCGTGCTGTGTGTAGCTCTGTTTAGTTGGTATGTTGTATGTTGTTGTATGTAGTTTCCTTGGTTATGGTCCTGCTGTGTGTAGCTCTGATTAGTTGTTATGTTGTTGTATGTAGTTCCCTCGGGTATGGTCGTGCTGTATGTAGCTCTGTTTAGTTGGCATGTTATATGTTGTTGTATTTAGTCCCCTCGGGTATGGTCGTGCTGTGTAGCTCTGTTTAGTTGGTATGTTGTATGTTGTTGTCTGTAGTTCCCTCGGGTATGGTCGTGCTGTATGTAGCTCTGTTTAGTTGGCA
Source organism: Gymnothorax reevesii (assembly GCA_029721435.1). Taxonomy (NCBI): domain Eukaryota; kingdom Metazoa; phylum Chordata; class Actinopteri; order Anguilliformes; family Muraenidae; genus Gymnothorax; species Gymnothorax reevesii. The sequence continues at coordinate 1,558,991 of CM056574.1, read as the reverse complement.
TGTTGTATGTTGTTGTATTTAGTCCCCTCGGGGATGGTCGTGCTGTGTGTAGCTCTGATTAGTTGGTATGTTGTATGTTGTTATATTTAGTTCCCTCGGGTATGGTCGTGCTGTGTGTAGCTCTGTTTAGTTGGTAAGTTATATGTTGTTGTATGTAGTTCCCTCGGGTATGGTCGTGCTGTATGTAGCTCTCTTTAGTTGGTATGTTGTTGTATGTAGTTCCCTCGGGTATGGTCGTGCTGTTAGTATCTCTGTTTAGTTGGAATGTTGTTGTATTTAATTCCCTCGGGTATGGTCGTGCTGTGTGTAGTTCTGTTTAGTTGGTATGTTATATCTTGTTGTATGTAGTACCCTCGGGTATGGTCGTGCTGTTTGTAGCTCTGTTTAGTTCGTATGTTATATGTTGTTGTATGTAGTTCCCTCGGGTATGGTCGTGCTGTGTGTAGTTCTGTTTAGTTGGTATGTTATATCTTGTTGTATGTAGTGCCCTCGGGTATGGTCGTGCTGTTTGTAGCTCTGTTTAGTTCGTATGTTATATGTTGTTGTATGTAGTCCCCTCCGGTAATGTGGTGCTGTGTGCAGCTCTGTTTAGTTGGTATGTTGTATGTTGTTGTATGTAGTTCCCTCGGGTATGGTCGCGCTGTATGTAGCTCTGTTTAGTTGGTATGTTGTTGTATGTAGTTCCCTCGGGTATGGTCGTGCTGTGTGTAGCTTTTTTTAGTTGGTATGTTATAAGTTGTTGTATTTAGTCCCCTCAGGTATGGTCGTGCTGTGTAGCTCTGTTTAGTTGGTATGTTGTATGTTGTTGCATGTAGTTCCCTTGGGTAATGTCGTGCTTCGTGTAGCTCTGTTTAGTTGGTATATTGTATGTTGTTGTATGTAGTTCCCTTGGGTATGGACGTGCTGTGTGTAGCTCTGTTTAGTTGGTATGATATATCTTGTTGTATGTAGTTCCCTCGGGTATGGTCTTGCTGTGTGTACCTCTGTTTAGTTTGTATGTTATATGTTGTTGTATGTACTTCCCTCGGGTAATGTCGTGCTGTGTGCAGCACTGTTTAGTTGGTATGTTGTATGTTGTTGTATGTAGTTCCCTCGGATATGGTCGTGTTGTATGTAGCTCTGTTTAGTTGGTATGTTATATGTTGTTGTATTTAGTCTGCTCGGGTATGGTCGTGCTGTATGTAGCTCTGTTTAGTTGGCATGTTGTATGTTGTTGTATGTAGTACCCTCGGGTATGGTCGTGCTGTTTGAAGCTCTCTTTAGTTGGTATGTTATATGTTGTTGTATGTAGTTCCCTCGAGTATGGTCTTGCTGTGTGTAGTTCTGTTTAGTTGGTATGTTATATGTTGTTGTATGTAGTTCCCTCGAGTATGGTCTTGCTGTGTGTAGTTCTGTTTAGTTGGTATGTTATATATTGTTGTATGTAGTTCCCTCGGGTATGGTCGTACTGTGTGTAGTTCTGTTTAGTTGGTATGTTGTATGTTGTTGTCTGTAGTTTCCGTGGGTATGGTCGTGCTGTGTGTAGCTCTGTTTAGTTGGTATGTTATATGTTGTTGTATGTAGTTCCCTCGGGTAATGTCATGCTTTGTGTAGCTCTGTTTAGTTGGTATGTTATATGTTGTTGTATGTAGTTCCCTCGGGTATGGTCGTACTGTGTGTAGTTCTGTTTAGTTGGTATGTTGTATGTTGTTGAATGTAGTTTCCTTGGGTATGGTCCTGCTGTGTGTAGCTCTGTTTAGTTGGTATGTTATATCTTGTTGTATGTAGTACACTCAGGTATGGTCGTGCTGTGTGAAGCTCTGTTTAGTTGGTATGTTATATGTTGTTGTATATAGTTCCCTCGAGTATGGTCTTGCTGTGTGTAGTTCTGTTTAGTTGGTATGTTATATGTTGTTGTATGTAGTTCCCTCGGGTATGGTCGTGCTGCATGTAGCTCTGTTTAGTTGGCAGAATGTATGTTGTTGTATCTAGTCCCCTCGGGTATGGTCGTGTTGTGTGTAGCTCTATTTAGTTGGTATGTTGTTTGTTGTTGTATTTAGTTCCCTCGGGTATGGTTGTGCTGTGTGTAGCTCTATTTAGTTGGTATGTTATATGTTGTTGTATGTAGTTCCCTCGAGTATGGTCGTGCTGTATGTAGCTCTGTTTAGTACGTATGTTGTTGTATGTAGTTCCCTCGGGTATGGTCGTGCTGTATGTATCTCTGTTTAGTTGGTATGTTGTTGTATATAGTTCCCTCGGGTATGGTCGTGCTGAGTGTAGCTCTGTTTAGTTTTTATGTTATATGTTGTTGTATGTAGTTCCCTCGGGTATGGTCGTGCTGTGTGTAGTTCTGTTTAGTTGGTATGTTATATGTTGTTGTATGTAGTTCCCTGGGGTATGGTCGTGCTGTGTCTAGCTCTGTTTAGTTGGTATGTTATATGTTGTTGTATGTAGTTCCCTCGGGTAATGTCGTGCTGTGTGTAGCTCTGTTTAGTTGGTTTGTTGTATGTTGTTGTATGTAGTTTCCTTGGGTATGGTCCTGCTGTGTGTAGCTCTGATTAGTTGTTATGTTGTTGTATGTAGTTCCCTCGGGTATGGTCGTGCTGTGTGTAGCTCTGTTTAGTTGCAATGTTGTATGTTGTTGTATGTAGTTTCCTTGGGTATGGTCCTGCTGGGTGAAGCTCTGTTTAGTTGGGATGTTATATGTTGTTGTATGTAGTTCCCTCGGGTATGGTCGTGCTGTATGTAGCTCTGTTTAGTTGGTATGTTGTTGTATGTAGTTCCCTCGGGTATGGTCGTGCTGTATGTATCTCTGTTTAGTTGGTATGTTGTTGTATGTAGTTCCCTCGGGTAAGGTCGTGCTGTGTGTAGCTCTGTTTAGTTGGTATGTTATATGTTGTTGTATGTAGTTCCCTCGAGCATGGTCTTGCTGTGTGTAGTTCTGTTTAGTTGGTATGTTATATGTTGTTGTATGTAGTTCCCTCGGGTATGGTCGTACTGTGTGTAGCTCTGTTTCGTTGGTATGTTATATGTTGTTGTATGTAGTTCTCTCGGGTAATTTCGTGCTGTGTGTAGCTCTGTTTAGTTGGTATGTTGGTTGTTGTGGTATGTAGTTCCCTTGGGTATGGTCCTGCTGTGTGTAGCTCTGTTTAGTTGGTATGTTATATCTTGTTGTATGTAGTTCCCTCGGGTAAGGTCGTGCTGTGTGTAGCTCTGTTTAGTTGGTATGTTATATGTTGTTGTATGTTGTTCCCTCGAGTATGGTCTTGCTGTGTGTAGTTCTGTTTAGTTGGTATGTTATATGTTGTTGTATGTAGTTCCCTCGGGTATGGTCGTACTGTGTGTAGCTCTGTTTAGTTGGTATGTTATTTGTTGTTGTATGTAGTTCTCTCGGGTAATTTCGTGCTGTGTGTAGCTCTGTTTAGTTGGTATGTTGTTTGTTGTGGTATGTAGTTCCCTCGGGTTTGGTCGTGCTGTATGTAGCTCTGTTTAGTTGGTATGTTGTTGTATGTAGTTCCCTCGGGTATGGTCGTGCTGTATGTATCTCTGTTTAGTTGGTATGTTGTTGTATGTAGTTCCCTCGGGTATGGTCGTGCTGTATGTAGCTCTGTTTAGTTGGCATGTTATATGTTGTTGTATTTAGTCCCCTCGGGTATGGTCGTGCTGTGTAGCTCTGTTTAGTTGGTATGTTGTATGTTGTTGTATGTAGTTCCCTCGGGTATGGTCGTGCTGTATGTAGCTCTGTTTAGTTGGCATGTTGTATGTTGTTGTATTTAGTCCCCTCGGGTATGGTTGTGCTGTGTGTAGCTCTGATTAGTTGGTATGTTGTATGTTGTTATATTTAGTTCCCTCGGGTATGGTCGTGCTGTGTGTAGCTCTGTTTAGTTGGTATGTTATATGTTGTTGTATGTAGTTCCCTCGAGTATGGTCGTGCTGTATGTAGCTCTGTTTAGTACGTATGTTGTTGTATGTAGTTCCCTCGGGTATGGTCGTGCTGTATGTATCTCTGTTCAGTTGGTATGTTGTTGTATATAGTTCCCTCGGGTATGGTCGTGCTGAGTGTAGCTCTGTTTAGTTTTTATGTTATATGTTGTTGTATGTAGTTCCCTCGGGTATGGTCGTGCTGTGTGTAGTTCTGTTTAGTTGGTATGTTATATGTTGTTGTATGTAGTTCCCTGGGGTATGGTCGTGCTGTGTGTAGCTCTGTTTAGTTGGTATGTTATATGTTGTTGTATGTAGTTCCCTCGGGTAATGTCGTGCTGTGTGTAGCTCTGTTTAGTTGGTTTGTTGTATGTTGTTGTATGTAGTTTCCTTGGGTATGGTCCTGGTGTGTGTAGCTCTGTTTAGTTGGTATGTTGTATGTTGTTGTATGTAGTTTCCTTGGGTATGGTCCTGCTGTGTGTAGCTCTGATTAGTTGTTATGTTGTTGTATGTAGTTCCCTCGGGTATGGTCGTGCTGTATGTAGCTCTGTTTAGTTGGCATGTTATATGTTGTTGTATTTAGTCCCCTCGGGTATGGTCGTGCTGTATAGCTCTGTTTAGTTGGTATGTTGTATGTTGTTGTCTGTAGTTCCCTCGGGTATGGTCGTGCTGTATGTAGCTCTGTTTAGTTGGCATGTTGTATGTTGTTGTAGTTAGTCCCCTCGGGGATGGTCGTGCTGTGTGTAGCTCTGATTAGTTGGTATGTTGTATGTTGTTATATTTAGTTCCCTCGGGTATGGTCGTTCTGTGTGTAGCTCTGTTTAGTTGGTATGTTATATGTTGTTGTATGTAGTTCCCTGGGGTTTGGTCGTGCTGTATGTAGCTCTCTTTAGTTGGTATGTTGTTGTATGTAGTTCCCTCGGGTATGGTCGTGCTGTTAGTATCTCTGTTTAGTTGTAATGTTGTTGTATTTAATTCCCTCGGGTATGGTCGTGCTGTGTGTAGCTCTTGTTAGTTTTTATGTTATATGTTGTTGAATGTAGTTCCCTCGGGTATGGTCGTGCTGTGTGTAGTTCTGTTTAGTTGGTATGTTATATCTTGTTGTATTTAATTCCCTCGGGTATGGTCGTGCTGTGTGTAGCTCTGTTTAGTTTTTATGTTATATGTTGTTGTATGTAGTTCCCTCGGGTATGGTCGTGCTGTGTGCAGCTCTGTTTAGTTGGTATGTTGTATGTTGTTGTATGTAGTCCCCTCGGGTATGGTCGTGTTGTGTAGCTCTGTTTAGTTGGTATGTTGTATGTTGTTGTATGTAGTTCCCTCGGGTATGGTCATGCTGTATGTAGCTCTGTTTAGTTGGTATGTTGTATGTTGTTGTATTTAATTCCCTCGGGTATGGTCGTGCTGTGTGTAGCTCTGTTTAGTTGGTATGTTATATGTTGTTGTATTTAGTTCCCTCGGGTATGGTCGTGCTGTATGTAGTTCTGTTTAGTTGGTATGTTGTTGTATGTATTTCCCTCGGGTATGGTCGTGCTATAAGTGTCTCTGTTTAGTTGGTATGTTGTTGTATTTAGTTCCCCCGGGTATGGTCGTGCTGTGTGTAGCTCTGTTTAGTTTTTATGTTATATGTTGTTGTATGTAGTTCCCTCAGGTATGGTCGTGCTGTGTGTAGTTCTGTTTAGTTGGTATGTTATATGTTGTTGTATGTTGTTCCCTCGGGTATAGTCGTACTGTGTGTAGTTCTGTTTAGTTGGTATGTTATATGTTGTTGTATGTAGTTCCCTCGGGTAATGTCGTGCTTCGTGTAGCTCTGTTTAGTTGGTATATTGTATGTTGTTGTATGTAGTTCCCTTGGGTATGGACGTGCTGTGTGTAGCTCTGTTTAGTTGGTATGATATATCTTGTTGTATGTAGTTCCCTCGGGTATGGTCGTGCAGTGTGCAGCTCTGTTTAGTTGGTATGTTGTATGTTGTTGTATGTAGATCCCTCGGATATGGTCGTGTTGTATGTAGCTCTGTTTAGTTGGTATGTTATATGTTGTTGTATTTAGTCTGCTCGGGTATGGTCGTGCTGTATGTAGCTCTGTTTAGTTGGCATGTTGTATGTTGTAGTATGTAGTACCCTCGGGTATGGTCGTGCTGTGTGAAGCTCTGTTTAGTTGGTATGTTATATGTTGTTGTATGTAGTTCCCTTGAGTATGGTCGTGCTGTGTGAAGCTCTGTTTAGTTGGTATGTTATATGTTGTTGTATGTAGTTCCCTCGAGTATGGTCTTGCTGTGTGTAGTTCTGTTTAGTTGGTATGTTATATGTTGTTGTATGTAGTTCCCTCGGGTATGGTCGTACTGTGTGTAGTTCTGTTTAGTTGGTATGTTGTATGTTGTTGTCTGTAGTTTCCTTGGGGATGGTCGTGCTGTGTGTAGCTCTGTTTAGTTGGTATGTTATCTGTTGTTGTATGTAGTTCCCTTGGGTAATGTCGTGCTTTGTGTAGCTCTGTTTAGTTGGTATGTTATATGTTGTTGTATGTAGTTCCCTCGGGTATGGTCGTACTGTGTGTAGTTCTGTTTAGTTGGTATGTTGTATGTTGTTGTATGTAGTTTCCTTGGGTATGGTCCTGCTGTGTGTAGCTCTGTTTAGTTGGTATGTTATATCTTGTTGTATGTAGTACACTCAGGTATGGTCGTGCTGTGTGAAGCTCTGTTTAGTTGGTATGTTATATGTTGTTGTATGTAGTTCCCTCGGGTATGGTCGTGCTGCATGTAGCTCTGTTTAGTTGGCAGAATGTATGTTGTTGTATTTAGTCCCCTCGGGTATGGTCGTGTTGTGTGTAGCTCTATTTAGTTGGTATGTTGTTTGTTGTTGTATTTAGTTCCCTCGGGTATGGTTGTGCTGTGTGTAGCTCTATTTAGTTGGTATGTTATATGTTGTTGTATGTAGTTCCCTCGAGTATGGTCGTGCTGTATGTAGCTCTGTTTAGTACGTATGTTGTTGTATGTAGTTCCCTCGGGTATGGTCGTGCTGAGTGTAGCTCTGTTTCATTTTTATGTTATATGTTGTTGTATGTAGTTCCCTCGGGTATGGTCGTGCTGTGTGTAGTTCTGTTTTTTTGGTATGTTATATGTTGTTGTATGTAGTTCCCTGGGGTATGGTCGTGCTGTGTGTAGCTCTGTTCAGTTGGTATGTAATATGTTGTTGTATGTAGATCCCTCGGGTATGGTCGTGCTGTGTGTAGCTCTGTTTAGTTGGTTTGTTGTATGTTGTTGTATGTAGTTTTCTTGGGTATGGTCCTGCTGTGTGTAGCTCTGATTAGTTGTTATGTTGTTGTATGTAGTTCCCTCGGGTATGGTCGTGCTGTGTGTAGCTCTGTTTAGTTGGCATGTTGTATGTTGTTGTATGTAGTTTCCTTGGGTATGGTCCTGCTGGGTGAAGCTCTGTTTAGTTGGGATGTTATATGTTGTTGTATGTAGTTCCCTCGGGTATGGTCGTGCTGTATGTAGCTCTGTTTAGTTGGTATGTTATATGTTGTTGTATGTAGTTCCCTCGAGCATGGTCTTGCTGTGTGTAGTTCTGTTTAGTTGGTATGTTATATGTTGTTGTATGTAGTTCCCTCGGGTATGGTCGTACTGTGTGTAGCTCTGTTTCGTTGGTATGTTATATGTTGTTGTATGTAGTTCTCTCGGGTAATTTCGTGCTGTGTGTAGCTCTGTTTAGTTGGTATGTTGTTTGTTGTGGTATGTAGTTCCCTTGGGTATGGTCCTGCTGTGTGTAGCTCTGTTTAGTTGGTATGTTATATCTTGTTGTATGTAGTTCCCTCGGGTAAGGTCGTGCTGTGTGTAGCTCTGTTTAGTTGGTATGTTATATGTTGTTGTATGTAGTTCCCTCGAGTATGGTCTTGCTGTGTGTAGTTCTGTTTAGTTGGTATGTTATATGTTGTTGTATGTAGTTCCCTCGGGTATGGTCGTACTGTGTGTAGCTCTGTTTAGTTGGTATGTTATATGTTGTTGTATGTAGTTCTCTCGGGTAATTTCGTGCTGTGTGTAGCTCTGTTTAGTTGGTATGTTGTTTGTTGTGGTATGTAGTTCCCTCGGGTTTGGTCGTGCTGGATGTAGCTCTGTTTAGTTGGTATGTTGTTGTATGTAGTTCCCTCGGGTATGGTCATGCTGTATGTATCTCTGTTTAGTTGGTATGTTGTTGTATGTAGTTCCCTCGGGTAAGGTCGTGCTGTGTGTACCTCTGTTTAGTTTGTATGTTATATGTTGTTGTATGTAGTTCCCTCGGTTAATGTCGTGCTGTGTATAGCTCTGTTTAGTTGGTATGTTGTTCTATGTAGTTCCCTCGGGTATGGTCGTGCTGTATGTAGCTCTGTTTAGTTGGCATGTTATATGTTGTTGTATTTAGTCCCCTCGGGTATGGTCGTGCTGTGTTGCTCTGTTTAGTTGGTATGTTGTATGTTGTTGTATGTAGTTCCCTCGGGTATGGTCGTGCTGTATGTAGCTCTGTTTAGTTGGCATGTTGTATGTTGTTGTATTTAGTCCCCTCGGGTATGGTTGTGCTGTGTGTAGCTCTGATTAGTTGGTATGTTGTATGTTGTTATATTTAGTTCCCTCGGGTATGGTCGTGCTGTGTGTAGCTCTGTTTAGTTGGTATGTTATATGTTGTTGAATGTAGTTCCCTCGGGTATGGTCGTGCTGTATGTAGCTCTGTTTAGTAGGTATGTTGTTGTATGTAGTTCCCTCGGGTATGGTCGTGCTGCGTGTAGCTCTGTTTAGTTGGTATGTTATATGTTGTTGTATGTAGTTCCCTCGAGTATGGTCGTGCTGTATGTAGCTCTGTTTAGTACGTATGTTGTTGTATGTAGTTCCCTCGGGTATGGTCGTGCTGTATGTATCTCTGTTTAGTTGGTATTTTGTTGTATATAGTTCCCTCGGGTATGGTCGTGCTGAGTGTAGCTCTGTTTAGTTTTTATGTTATATGTTGTTGTATGTAGTTCCCTCGGGTATGGTCGTGCTGTGTGTAGTTCTGTTTAGTTGGTATGTTATATGTTGTTGTATGTAGTTCCCTGGGGTATGGTCGTGCTGTGTGTAGCTCTGTTTAGTTGGTATGTTGTATGTTGTTGTATGTAGTTTCCTTGGGTATGGTCCTGCTGTGTGTAGCTCTGATTAGTTGTTATGTTGTTGTATGTAGTTCCCTCGTGTATGGTCGTGCTGTGTGTAGCTCTGTTTAGTTGGTATGTTGTATGTTGTTGTATGTAGTTTCCTTGGGTATGGTCCTGCTGTGTGTAGCTCTGATTAGTTGTTATGTTGTTGTATGTAGTTCCCTCGGGTATGGTCGTGCTGTATGTAGCTCTGTTTAGTTGGCATGTTATATGTTGTTGTATTTAGTCCCCTCGGGTATGGTCGTGCAGTATAGCTCTGTTTAGTTGGTATGTTGTATGTTGTTGTCTGTAGTTCCCTCGGGTATGGTCGTGCTGTATGTAGCTCTGTTTAGTTGGCATGTTGTATGTTGTTGTATGTAGTCCCCTCGGGGATGGTTGTGCTGTGTGTAGCTCTAATTAGTTGGTATGTTGTATGTTGTTATATTTAGTTCCCTCGGGTATGGTCGTGCTGTGTGTAGCTCTGTTTAGTTGGTATGTTATATGTTGTTGTATGTAGTTCCCTCGGGTATGGTCGTGCTGTATGTAGCTCTCTTTAGTTGGTATGTTGTTGTATGTAGTTCCCTCGGGTATGGTCGTGCTGTTAGTATCTCTGTTTAGTTGGAATGTTGTTGTATTTAATTCCCTCGGGTATGGTCGTGCTGTGTGTAGCTCTGTTTAGTTTTTATGTTATATGTTGTTGTATGTAGTTCCCTCGGGTATGGTCGTGCTGTGTGTAGTTCTGTTTAGTTGGTATGTTATATCTTGTTGTATGTAGTACCCTCGGGTATGGTCGTGCTGTTTGTAGCTCTGTTTAGTTGGTATGTTATATGTTGTTGTATGTAGTTCCCTCCGTTAATGTCGTGCTGTGTGCAGCTCTGTTTAGTTGGTATGTTGTATGTTGTTGTATGTAGTCCCCTCGGGTATGGTCGTGTTGTGTAGCTCTGTTTAGTTGGTATGTTGTATGTTGTTGTATGTAGTTCCCTCGGGTATGGTCATGCTGTATGTAGCTCTGTTTAGTTGGCATAATGTATGTTGTTGTATTTAGTCCCCTCGGGTATGGTCGTGCTGTATGTAGCTCTGTTTAGTTGGTATGTTGTATGTTGTTGTATTTAATTCCCTCGGGTATGGTCGTGCTGTGTGTAGCTCTGTTTAGTTGGTATGTTATATGTTGTTGTATGTAGTTCCCTCGGGTATGGTCGTGCTGTATGTAGCTCTGTTTAGTTGGTATGTTGTTGTATGTATTTCCCTCGGGTATGGTCGTGCTGTAAGTGTCTCTGTTTAGTTGGTATGTTGTTGTATTTAGTTCCCCCGGGTATGGTCGTGCTGTGTGTAGCTCTGTTTAGTTTTTATGTTATATGTTGTTGTATGTAGTTCCCTCAGGTATGGTCGTGCTGTGTGTAGTTCTGTTTAGTTGGTATGTTATATGTTGTTGTATGTTGTTCCCTCGGGTATAGTCGTACTGTGTGTAGTTCTGTTTAGTTGGTATGTTATATGTTGTTGTATGTAGTTCCCTCGGGAAATGTCGTGCTTCGTGTAGCTCTGTTTAGTTGGTATATTGTATGTTGTTGTATGTAGTTCCCTTGGGTATGGACGTGCTGTGTGTAGCTCTGTTTAGTTGGTATGATATATCTTGTTGTATGTAGTTCCCTCGGGTATGGTCGTGCTGTGTGTAGCTCTGTTTAGTTGGTATGTTATATGTTGTTGTATGTAGTTCCCTCGGGTAATGTCGTGCAGTGTGCAGCTCTGTTTAGTTGGTATGTTGTATGTTGTTGTATGTAGATCCCTCGGATATGGTCGTGTTGTATGTAGCTCTGTTTAGTTGGTATGTTATATGTTGTTGTATTTAGTCTGCTCGGGTATGGTCGTGCTGTATGTAGCTCTGTTTAGTTGGCATGTTGTATGTTGTTGTATGTAGTACCCTCGGGTATGGTCGTGCTGTGTGAAGCTCTGTTTAGTTGGTATGTTATATGTTGTTGTATGTAGTTCCCTCGAGTATGGTCGTGCTGTGTGAAGCTCTGTTTAGTTGGTATGTTATATGTTGTTGTATGTAGTTCCCTCGAGTATGGTCTTGCTGTGTGCAGTTCTGTTTAGTTGGTATGTTATATGTTGTTGTATGTAGTTCCCTCGGGTATGGTCGTACTGTGTGTAGTTCTGTTTATTTCGTATGTTGTATGTTGTTGTTTGTGGTTTCCTTGGGTATGGTCGTGCTGTGTGTAGCTCTGTTTAGTTGGTATGTTATCTGTTGTTGTATGTAGTTCCCTCGGGTAATGTCGTGCTTTGTGTAGCTCTGTTTAGTTGGTATGTTATATGTTGTTGTATGTAGTTCCCTCGGGTATGGTCGTACTGTGTGTAGTTCTGTTTAGTTGGTATGTTGTATGTTGTTGTATGTAGTTTCCTTGGGTATGGTCCTGCTGTGTGTAGCTCTGTTTAGTTGGTATGTTATATCTTGTTGTATGTAGTACACTCAGGTATGGTCGTGCTGTGTGAAGCTCTGTTTAGTTGGTATGTTATATGTTGTTGTATGTAGTTCCCTCGAGTATGGTCTTGCTGTGTGTAGTTCTGTTTAGTTGGTATGTTATATGTTGTTGGATGTAGTTCCCTCGGGTATGGTCGTGCTGCATGTAGCTCTGTTTAGTTGGCAGAATGTATGTTGTTGTATTTAGTCCCCTCGGGTATGGTCGTGTTGTGTGTAGCTCTATTTAGTTGGTATGTTGTTTGTTGTTGTATTTAGTTCCCTCGGGTATGGTTGTGCTGTGTGTAGCTCTATTTAGTTGGTATGTTATATGTTGTTGTATGTAGTTCCCTCGAGTATGGTCGTGCTGTATGTAGCTCTGTTTAGTACGTATGTTGTTGTATGTAGTTCCCTCGGGTATGGTCGTGCTGTATGTATCTCTATTTAGTTGGTATGTTGTTGTATATAGTTCCCTCGGGTATGGTCGTGCTGAGTGTAGCTCTGTTTCATTTTTATGTTATATGTTGTTGTATGTAGTTCCCTCGGGTATGGTCGTGCTGTGTGTAGTTCTGTTTTTTTGGTATGTTATATGTTGTTGTATGTAGTTCCCTGGGGTATGGTCGTGCTGTGTGTAGCTCTGTTCAGTTGGTATGAAATATGTTGTTGTATGTAGATCCCTCGGGTATGGTCGTGCTGTGTGTAGCTCTGTTTAGTTGGTTTGTTGTATGTTGTTGTATGTAGTTTCCTTGGGTATGGTCCTGCTGTGTGTAGCTCTGATTAGTTGTTATGTTGTTGTATCTAGTTCCCTCGGGTATGGTCGTGCTGTGTGTAGCTCTGTTTAGTTGGTATGTTGTATGTTGTTGTATGTAGTTTTCTTGAGTATGGTCCTGCTGGGCGAAGCTCTGTTTAGTTGGGATGTTATATGTTGTTGTATGTAGTTCCCTCGGGTATGGTCGTGCTGTATGTAGCTCTGTTTAGTTGGTATGTTGTTGTATGTAGTTCCCTCGGGTATGGTCATGCTGTATGTATCTCTGTTTAGTTGGTATGTTGTTGTTTGTAGTTCCCTCGGGTATGGTCATGCTGTATGTATCTCTGTTTAGTTGGTATGTTGTTGTATGTAGTTCCCTCGGGTAAGGTCGTGCTGTGTGTAGCTCTGGTTAGTTGGTATGTTATATGTTGTTGTATGTAGTTCCCTCGAGCATGGTCTTGCTGTGTGTAGTTCTGTTTAGTTGGTATGTTATATGTTGTTGTATGTAGTTCCCTCGGGTATGGTCGTACTGTGTGTAGCTCTGTTTAGTTGGTATGTTATATGTTGTTGTATGTAGTTCTCTCGGGTAATTTCGTGCTGTGTGTAGTTCTGTTTAGTTGGTATGTTGTTTGTTGTGGTATGTAGTTCCCTTGGGTATGGTCCTGCTGTGTGTAGCTCTGTTTAGTTGGTATGTTTTATCTTGTTGTATGTAGTTCCCTCGGGTAAGGTCGTGCTGTGTGTAGCTCTGTTTAGTTGGTATGTTATATGTTGTTGTATGTAGTTCCCTCGAGTATGGTCTTGCTGTGTGTAGTTCTGTTTAGTTGGTATGTTATTTGTTGTTGTATGTAGTTCCCTCGGGTATGGTCGTACTGTGTGTAGCTCTGTTTAGTTGGTATGTTATATGTTGTTGTATGTAGTTCTCTCGGGAAATTTCGTGCTGTGTGTAGCTCTGTTTAGTTGGTATGTTATTTGTTGTGGCATGTAGTTCCCTCGGGTTTGGTCGTGCTGTATGTAGCTCTGTTTAGTTGGTATGTTGTTGTATGTAGTTCCCTCAGGTATGGTCGTGCTGTATGTATCTCTGTTTAGTTAGTATGTTGTTGTATGTAGTTCCCTCGGGTAAGGTCGTGCTGTGTGTAGCTCTGTTTAGTTGGTATGTTATATGTTGTTGTATGTAGTTCCCTCGGGTATGGTCTTGCTGTGTGTACCTCTGTTTAGTTTGTATGTTATATGTTGTTGTATGTAGTTCCCTCGGTTAATGTCGTGCTGTGTATAGCTCTGTTTAGTTGGTATGTTGTTGTATGTAGTTCCCTCGGGTATGGTCGTGCTGTATGTAGCTCTGTTTAGTTGGCATGTTATATGTAGTTGTATTTAGTCCCCTCGGGTATGGTCCTGCTGTGTAGCTCTGTTTAGTTGGTATGTTGTATGTTGTTGTATGTAGTTCCCTCGGGTATGGTCGTGCTGTATGTAGCTCTGTTTAGTTGGCATGTTGTTTGTTGTTGTATTTAGTCCCCTCGGGTATGGTCGTGCTGTGTGTAGCTCTGATTAGTTGGTATGTTGTATGTTGTTATATTTAGTTCCCCCGGGTATGGTCGTGCTGTGTGTAGCTCTGTTTAGTTGGTATGTTATATGTTGTTGTATGTAGTTCCCTCGGGTATGGTCGTGCTGTATGTAGCTCTGTTTAGTAGGTATGTTGTTGTATGTTGTTCCCTCGGGTATGGTCGTGCTGTGTGTAGCTCTGTTTTGTTGGTATGTTGTATGTTGTTGTATGGAGTTTCCTTGGGTATGGTCGTGCTGTGTGTAGCTCTGTTTAGTTGGTATGTTATATCTTGTTGGATGTAGTACCCTCGGGTATGGTCGTGCTGTGTGTAGCTCTGTTTAGTTGGTATGTTATATGTTGTTTTATGTAGTTCCCTCCGGTAATGTCGTGCTGTGTGCAGCTCTGTTTAGTTGGTATGTTGTATGTTGCTGTATGTAGTTCCCTCGGGTATGGTCGTGCTGTATGTAGCTCTGTTTAGTTGGTATGTTGTTGTATGTAGTTCCCTTGGGTATGGTCGTGCTGTGTGTAGCTTTGTTTAGTTGGTATGTTATATGTTGTTGTATTTAGTCCCCTCAGGTATGGTCGTGCTGTGTAGCTCTGTTTAGTTGGTATGTTGTATGTTGTTGTATGTAGTTCCCTCGGGTATGGTCGTGCTGTGTGTAGCTCTGTTTAGTTGGTATGTGGTATGTTGTTGTATTTAGTCCCCTCGGGTATGGTCGTGCTGTGTAGCTCTGTTTAGTTGATATGTTGTATGTTGTTGTATGTAGTTCCCTCGGGTATGGTCGTGCTGTGTGTGGCTCTGTTTAGTTGGTATGTTTTATGTTGTTGTATTTAGTCCCCTCGGGTATGGTCTTGTTGTGTAGCTCTGTTTAGTTGGTATGTTGTATGTTGTTGTATGTAGTTCCCTCGGGTATGGTCATGCTGTATGTAGCTCTGTTTAGTTGGCATAATGTATGTTGTGGTATTTAGTCCCCTCGGGTATGGTCGTGCTGTATGTAGCTCTGTTTAGTTGGTATGTTGTATGTTGTTGTATTTAGTCCCCTCGGGTATGGTCGTGTTGTGTAGCTCTGCTTAGTTGGTATGTTGTATGTTGTTGTATGTAGTCCCCTCGGGTATGGTTGTGTTGTGTGTAACTCTGTTTAGTTGGTATGTTATATCTTGTTGTATGTAGTACCCTCGGGTATGGTCGTGCTGTGTGTAGCTCTGTTTAGTTGGTATGTTATATGTTGTTGTATTTAGTCCCCTCAGGTATGGTCGTGCTGTGTAGCTCTGTTTAGTTGGTATGTTATATCTTGTTGTATGTAGTACCCTCGGGTATGGTCGTGCTGTGTGCAGCTCTGTTTAGTTGGTATGTTATATGTTGTTGTATGTAGTTCCCTCGGGTATGGTCGTACTGTGTGTAGCTCTGTTTAGTTGGTATGTTGTATGTTGTTGTATGTAGTTTCCTTGGGTATGGTCGTGCTGTGTGTAGCTCTGTTTAGTTGGTATGTTATATCTTGTTGTATGTAGTACCCTCGGGTATGGTCGTGCTGTGTGTAGCTCTGTTTAGTTGGTATGTTATCTGTTGTTTTATGTAGTTCCCTCCGGTATTGTCGTGCTATGTGTAGCTCTGTTTAGTTGGTATGTTGTATGTTGTTGTATGTAGTTCCCTGGGGTATGGTCGTGCTGTGTGTAGCTTTGTTTAGTTGGTATGTTATATGTTGTTGTATTTAGTCCCCTCAGGTATGGTCGTGCTGTGTAGCTCTGTTTAGTTGGTATGTTGTATGTTGTTGTATGTAGTTCCCTCGGGTATGGTCGTGCTGTGTGTAGCTCTGTTTAGTTGGTATGTGGTATGTTGTTGTATTTAGTCCCCTCAGGTATGGTCGTGCTGTGTAGCTCTGTTTAGTTGATATGTTGTATGTTGTTGTATGTAGTTCCCTCGGGTATGGTTGTGCTGTGTGTAGCTCTGTTTAGTTGGTATGTTGTATGTTGTTGTATTTAGTCCCCTCGGGTATGGTCGTGTTGTGTGTAGCTCTGTTTAGTTGGTATGTTGTATGTTGTTGTATTTAATTCCCTCGGGTATGGTCGTGCTGTGTGTAGCTCTGTTTAGTTGGTATGATATAAGTTGTTGTATGTAGTTCCCTCGGGTATGGTCGTGCTTTATGTAGCTCTGTTTAGTTGGTATGTTGTTGTATGTAGTTCCCTCGGGTTTGGTCGTGCTGTAAGTATCTCTGTTTTGTTGGTATGTTGTTGTATTTAGTTCCCCCGGGTATGGTCTTGCTGTGTGTAGCTCTGTTTAGTTGATATGTTGTATGTTGTTGTATGTAGTTCCCTCGGGTATGGTCGTGCTGTGTGTAGCTCTGTTTAGTTGGTATGTTGTATGTTGTTGTATTTAGTTCCCTCAGGTATGGTCGTGTTGTATGTAGCTCTGTTTAGTTGGCATGTTGTATGTTGTATTTAGTCCCCTCGAGTATGGTCGTGCTCTGTAGCGCTGTTTAGTTGGTATGTTGTATGTTGTTGTATGTAGTTCCCTCGGGTATGGTCGTGCTGTGTGTAGTTGTGTTTAGTTGGTATGTTATATGTTGTTGTATGTAGTTCCCTGGGGTTTGGTCGTGCTGTGTGTGGCTCTGTTTAGTTGGTATGTTGTATGTTGTTGTATGTAGTTCCCTCGGGTACGGTCGTGCTGTGTGTAGCTCTGTTTAGTTGGTATGTTATATGTTGTTGTATTTAGTCTGCTCGGGTACGGTCATGCTGTTTAGCTCTGTTTAGTTGGTATGTTGTATGATGTTGTATGTATTTCCCTCGGGAGTGGTCGTGCTGTGTGTGGTTGTGTTTAGTTGGTATGTTATATGTTGTTGTATGTAGTTCCCTCGGGTATGGTCGTGCTGTGAGTAGCTCTGTTTAGTTGGTATGTTGTATGTTGTTGTATGTAGTTCCCTCGGGGATTTGGTCGTGCTGTGTGTAGCTCTGTTTAGTTGGTATGTTGTATGTTGTTGTATGTAGTTCCCTCGGGTATGGTCGTGCTGTGTGTAGCTCTGTTTAGTTGGTATGTGGTATGTTGTTGTATTTAGTCCCCTCGGGTATGGTCGTGCTGTGCAGCTCTGTTTAGTTGGTATGTTGTATGTTGTTGTATGTAGTTCCTTCGGGTATGGTCGTGCTGTGTGTAGCTCTGTTTAGTTGGTATGTTGTATGTTGTTGTATTTAGTCTCCTCGGGGATGGTCGTGTTGTGGAGCTCTGTTTAGTTGGTATGTTGTATGTTGTTGTATGTAGTTCCCACGGGTATGGTCATGCTGTGTGTAGCTCTGTTTAGTTGGCATAATGTATGTTGTTGTATTTAGTCCCCTCGGGTATGGTCGTGTTGTGTGTAGCTCTGTTTAGTTGGTATGTTGTATGTTGTTGTATTTAATTCCCTCGGGTATGGTCGTGCTGTGTGTAGCTCTGTTTAGTTGGTATGTTATATGTTGTTGTATGTAGGTCCCTCTGTTATGGTGGTGCTGTATGTAGCTCTGTTTAGTTGGTATGTTGTTGTATGTAGTTCCCTCGGGTATGGTCATGCTTTAAGTATCTCTGTTTAGTTGGTATGTTGTTGGATTTAGTTTCCTCGGGTATGGTCTTGTTGTGTGTAGCTCTGTTTAGTTTTTATCTTATATGTTGTTGTATGTAGTTCCCTCGGGTATGGTCGTGCTGTGTATAGTTCTGTTTAGTTGGTATGTTATTTGTTGTTGTATGTAGTTCCCTTGCGTATGGTCGCGCTGTGTGTAGCTCTGTTTAGTGGGTATGTTGTATGTTGTTGTATTTAATTCCCTTGGGTATGGTGGTGCTGTGTGTAGCTCTGGTTAGTTGGGATGTTATATCTTGTTGTATGTAGTTCCCTCGGGTATGGTCGTGCTGTGTGTAGCTCTGTTTAGTTGGTTCGTTATATGTAGTCCCCTCGGGTAATGTCGTGCTGTGTGCAGCTCTGTTTAGTTGGTATGTTGTATGTTGTTGTATGTAGTTCCCTCGGGTATGGTCGTGCTGTATGTAGCTCTGTTTAGTAGGTATGTTGTTGTATGTAGTTCCCTCGGGTATGGTCGTGCTGTGTGTAGCTCTGTTTAGGTGGTATGTTATATGTTGTTGTATGTAGTTCCCTCGGGTATGGTCGTGCTGTATGTAGCTCTGTTTAGTAGGTATGTTGTTGTATGTAGTTCCCTCGGGTATGTTCGTGCTGTGTGTAGCTCTGTTTAGTTGGTATGTTGTATGTTGTTGTATGTAGTTTCCTTGGGTATGGTCGTGCTGTGAGTAGCTCTGTTCAGTTGGTATGTTATATCTTGTTGTATGTAGTACCCTCGGGTATGGTCGTGCTGTGTGTAGCTCTGTTTAGTTGGTATGTTATATGTTGTTTTATGTAGTTCCCTCCGTTAATGTCGTGCTGTGTGCAGCTCTGTTAAGTTGGTATGTTGTATGTTGCTGTATGTAGTTCCCTCGGGTATGGTCGTGCTGTATGTAGCTCTGTTTAGTTGGTATGTTGTTGTATGTAGTTCCCTTCGTATGGTCGTGCTGTGTGTAGCTTTGTTTAGTTGGTATGTTATATGTTGTTGTATTAAGTCCCCTCAGGTATGGTCGTGCTGTGTAGCTCTGTTTAGTTGGTATTTTGTATGTTGCTGTATGTAGTTCCCTCGGGTATGGTCGTGCTGTGTGCAGCTCTGTTTAGTTGGTATGTGGTATGTTGTTGTATTTAGTCCCCTCTGGTATGGTCGTGCTGGGTAGCTCTGTTTAGTTGATATGTTGTATGTTGTTGTATGTAGTTCCCTCGGGTATGGTCGTGATGTGTGTGGCTCTGTTTAGTTGGTATGTTGTATGTTGTTGTATTTAGTCCCCTCGGGGATGGTCGTGTTGGGTAGCTCTGTTTAGTTGGTATGTTGTATGTTGTTGTATGTAGTTCCCTCGGGTATGGTCATGCTGTATGTAGGTCTGTTTAGTTGGCATAATGTATGTTGTTGTATTTAGTCCCCTCGGGTATGGTCGTGCTGTATGTAGCTCTGTTTAGTTGGTATGTTATATGTTGTTGTATGTAGTTCCCTCGGGTACGGTCGTGCTGTGTGTAGCTCTGTTTAGTTGGTATGTTATATGTTGTTGTATTTAGTCTGCTCGGGTACGGTCATGCTGTTTAGCTCTGTTAAGTTGGTATGTTGTATGATGTTGTATGTATTTCCCTCGGGAATGGTCGTGCTGTGTGTAGTTGTGTTTAGTTGGTATGTTATATGTTGTTGTATGTAGTTCCCTCGGGTATGGTCGTGCTGTGAGTAGCTCTGTTTAGTTGGTATGTTGTATGTTGTTGTATGTAGTTCCCTCGGGTATGGTCGTGCTGTGTGTAGCTCTGTTTAGTTGGTATGTTGTATGTTGTTGTATGTAGTTCCCTAGGGTATGGCCGTGCTGTGTGTAGCTCTGTTTAGTTGGTATGTGGTATGTTGTTGTATTTAGTCCCCTCGGGTATGGTCGTGCTGTGCAGCTCTGTTTAGTTGGTATGTTGTATGTTGTTGTATGTAGTTCCCTCAGGTATGGTCGTGCTGTGTGTAGCTCTGTTTAGTTGGTATGTTGTATGTTGTTGTATTTAGTCTCCTCGGGGATGGTCGTGTTGTGGGGCTCTGTTTAGTTGGTATGTTGTATGTTGTTGTATGTAGTTCCCACGGGTATGGTCATGCTGTGTGTAGCTCTGTTTAGTTGGCATAATGTATGTTGTTGTATTTAGTCCCCTCAGGTATGGTCGTGCTGTGTGTAGCTCTGTATAGTTGGTATGTTGTATGTTGTTGTATTTAATTCCCTCGGGTATGGTCGTGCTGTGTGTAGCTCTGTTTAGTTGGTATGTAATATGTTGTTGTATGTAGTTCCCTCGGTTATGGCTGCCTGTATGTAGCTCTGTTTAGTTGGTATGTTGTTGTATGTAGTTCCCTCGGGTATGGTCATGCTTTAAGTATCTCTGTTTAGTTGGTATGTTGTTGTATTTAGTTCCCTCGGGTATGGTCGTGCTGTGTGTAGCTCTGTTTAGTTTTTATGTTATATGTTGTTGTATGTAGTTCCCTCGGGTATGGTCGTGCTGTGTATAGTTCTGTTTAGTTGGTATGTTATATGTTGTTGTATGTAGTTCCCTTGGGTATGGTCGCGCTGTGTGTAGCTCTGTTTAGTTGGTATGTTGTATGTTGTTGTATGTAGATCCCTTGGGTATGGTTGTGCTGTGTGTAGCTCTGTTTAGTTGGTATGTTATATCTTGTTGTATGTAGTTCCCTCGGGTATGGTCGTGCTGTGTGTAGCTCTGTTTAGTTGGTATGTTATATGTAGTTCCCTCGGGTAATGTCGTGCTGTGTGCAGCTCTGTTTAGTTGGTATGTTGTATGTTGTTGTATGTAGTTCCCTCGGGTATGGTCGTGCTGTATGTAGCTCTGTTTAGTAGGTATGTTGTTGTATGTAGTTCCCTCGGGTATGGTCGTGCTGTGTGTAGCTCTGTTTAGTTGGTATGTTATATGTTGTTGTATGTAGTTCCCTCGGGTATGGTCGTGCTGTATGTAGCTCTGTTTAGTAGGTATGTTGTTGTATGTAGTTCCCTCGGGTATGGTCGTGCAGTGTGTAGCTCTGTTTAGTTGGTATGTTGTATGTTGTTGTATGTAGTTTCCTTGGGTATGGTCGTGCTGTGTGTAGCTCTGTTCAGTTGGTATGTTGTATGTTGTTGTATGTAGTTTCCTTGGGTATGGTCGTGCTGTGAGTAGCTCTGTTCAGTTGGTATGTTATATCTTGTTGTATGTAGTACCCTCGGGTATGGTCGTGCTGTGTGTAGCTCTGTTTAGTTGGTATGTTATATGTTGTTTTATGTAGTTCCCTCCGTTAATGTCGTGCTGTGTGCAGCTCTGTTAAGTTGGTATGTTGTATGTTGCTGTATGTAGTTCCCTCGGGTATGGTCGTGCTGTATGTAGCTCTGTTTAGTTGGTATGTTGTTGTATGTAGTTCCCTTCGTATGGTCGTGCTGTGTGTAGCTTTGTTTAGTTGGTATGTTATATGTTGTTGTATTAAGTCCCCTCAGGTATGGTCGTGCTGTGTAGCTCTGTTTAGTTGGTATTTTGTATGTTGCTGTATGTAGTTCCCTCGGGTATGGTCGTGCTGTGTGCAGCTCTGTTTAGTTGGTATGTGGTATGTTGTTGTATTTAGTCCCCTCGGGTATGGTCGTGCTGTGTAGCTCTGTTTAGTTGATATGTTGTATGTTGTTGTATGTAGTTCCCTCCGGTATGGTCGTGATGTGTGTGGCTCTGTTTAGTTGGTATGTTGTATGTTGTTGTATTTAGTCCCCTCGGGTATGGTCGTGTTGTGTAGCTCTGTTTAGTTGGTATGTTGTATGTTGTTGTATGTAGTTCCCTCGGGTATGGTCATGCTGTATGTAGGTCTGTTTAGTTGGCATAATGTATGTTGTTGTATTTAGTCCCCTCGGGTATGGTCGTGCTGTATGTAGCTCTGTTTAGTTGGTATGTTATATGTTGTTGTATGTAGTTCCCTCGGGTACGGTCGTGCTGTGTGTAGCTCTGTTTAGTTGGTATGTTATATGTTGTTGTATTTAGTCTGCTCGGGTACGGTCATGCTGTTTAGCTCTGTTAAGTTGGTATGTTGTATGATGTTGTATGTATTTCCCTCGGGAATGGTCGTGCTGTGTGTAGTTGTGTTTAGTTGGTATGTTATATGTTGTTGTATGTAGTTCCCTCGGGTATGGTCGTGCTGTGAGTAGCTCTGTTTAGTTGGTATGTTGTATGTTGTTGTATGTAGTTCCCTCGGGTATGGTCGTGCTGTGTGTAGCTCTGTTTAGTTGGTATGGTGTATGTTGTTGTATGTAGTTCCCTAGGGTATGGCCGTGCTGTGTGTAGCTCTGTTTAGTTGGTATGTGGTATGTTGTTGTATTTAGTCCCCTCGGGTATGGTCGTGCTGTGCAGCTCTGTTTAGTTGGTATGTTGTATGTTGTTGTATGTAGTTCCCTCAGGTATGGTCGTGCTGTGTGTAGCTCTGTTTAGTTGGTATGTTGTATGTTGTTGTATTTAGTCTCCTCGGGGATGGTCGTGTTGTGGAGCTCTGTTTAGTTGGTATGTTGTATGTTGTTGTATGTAGTTCCCACGGGTATGGTCATGCTGTGTGTAGCTCTGTTTAGTTGGCATAATGTATGTTGTTGTATTTAGTCCCCTCAGGTATGGTCGTGCTGTGTGTAGCTCTGTATAGTTGGTATGTTGTATGTTGTTGTATTTAATTCCCTCGGGTATGGTCGTGCTGTGTGTAGCTCTGTTTAGTTGGTATGTAATATGTTGTTGTATGTAGTTCCCGCGGGTATGGCTGGCTGTATGTAGCTCTGTTTAGTTGGTATGTTGTTGTATGTAGTTCCCTCGGGTATGGTCATGCTTTAAGTATCTCTGTTTAGTTGGTATGTTGTTGTATTTAGTTCCCTCGGGTATGGTCGTGCTGTGTGTAGCTCTGTTTAGTTTTTATGTTATATGTTGTTGTATGTAGTTCCCTCGGGTATGGTCGTGCTGTGTATAGTTCTGTTTAGTTGGTATGTTATATGTTGTTGTATGTAGTTCCCTTGGGTATGGTCGCGCTGTGTGTAGCTCTGTTTAGTTGGTATGTTGTATGTTGTTGTATGTAGATCCCTTGGGTATGGTTGTGCTGTGTGTAGCTCTGTTTAGTTGGTATGTTATATCTTGTTGTATGTAGTTCCCTCGGGTATGGTCGTGCTGTGTGTAGCTCTGTTTAGTTGGTATGTTATATGTAGTTCCCTCGGGTAATGTCGTGCTGTGTGCAGCTCTGTTTAGTTGGTATGTTGTATGTTGTTGTATGTAGTTCCCTCGGGTATGGTCGTGCTGTATGTAGCTCTGTTTAGTAGGTATGTTGTTGTATGTAGTTCCCTCGGGTATGGTCGTGCTGTGTGTAGCTCTGTTTAGTTGGTTTGTTATATGTTGTTGTATGTAGTTCCCTCGGGTATGGTCGTGCTGTATGTAGCTCTGTTTAGTAGGTATGTTGTTGTATGTAGTTCCCTCGGGTATGGTCGTGCAGTGTGTAGCTCTGTTTAGTTGGTATGTTGTATGTTGTTGTATGTAGTTTCCTTGGGTATGGTCGTGCTGTGTGTAGCTCTGTTCAGTTGGTATGTTATATCTTGTTGTATGTAGTACCCTCGGGTATGGTCGTGCTGTGTGTAGCTCTGTTTAGTTGGTATGTTATATGTTGTTTTATGTAGTTCCCTCTGTGAATGTCGTGCTGTGTGCAGCTCTGTTAAGTTGGTATGTTGTATGTTGCTGTATGTAGTTCCCTCGGGTATGGTCGTGCTGTATGTAGCTCTGTTTAGTTGGTATGTTGTTGTATGTAGTTCCCTTGGGTATGGTCGTGCTGTGTGTAGCTTTGTTTAGTTGGTATGTTATATGTTGTTGTATTAAGTCCCCTCAGGTATGGTCGTGCTGTGTAGCTCTGTTTAGTTGGTATTTTGTATGTTGTTGTATGTAGTTCCCTCGGGTATGGTCGTGCTGTGTGCAGCTCTGTTTAGTTGGTATGTGGTATGTTGTTGTATTTAGTCCCCTCGGGCAGGTCTAGCTGTGTAGCTCTGTTTAGTTGATATGTTGTATGTTGTTGTATGTAGTTCCCTCGGGTATGGTCGTGATGTGTGGGGCTCTGTTTAGTTGGTATGTTGTATGTTGTTGTATTTACTCCCCTCGAGTATGGTCGTGTTGTGTAGCTCTGTTTAGTTGGTATGTTGGATGTGGTTGTATGTAGTTCCCTCGGGTATGGTCATGCTGTATGTAGGTCTGTTTATTTGGCATAATGTATGTTGTTGTATTTAGTCCCCTCGGGTATGGTCGTGCTGTATGTAGCTCTGTTTAGTTGGTATGTTGTATGTTGTTGTATTTAATTCCCTCGGGTATGGTCGTGCTGTGTGTAGCTCTGTTTAGTTGGTATGTTATATGTTGTTGTATTTAGTCCCCTCAGGTATGGTCGTGCTGTGTAGCTCTGTTTAGTTGGTATGTTATATCTTGTTGTATGTAGTACCCTCGGGTATGGTCGTGCTGTGTGTAGCTCTGTTTAGTTGGTATGTTATATGTTGTTGTATTTAGTCCCGTCAGGTATGGTCGTGCTGTGTAGCTCTGTTTAGTTGGTATGTTATATCTTGTTGTATGTTGTACCCTCAGGTATGGTCGTGCTGTGTGCAGCTCTGTTTAGTTGGTATGTTATATGTTGTTGTATGTAGTTCCCTCGGGTATGGTCGTACTGTGTGTAGCTCTGTTTAGTTGGTATGTTGTATGTTGTTGTATGTAGTTCCCTCGGGTATGGTCGTGCTGTGTGTAGCTCTGTATAGTTGGTATGGTATATGTTGTTTTATGTAGTTCCCTCCGGTAATGTCGTGCTGTGTGCAGCTCTGTTTAGTTGGTATGTTGTATGTTGTTGTATTTAGTCCCCTCGGGTATGGTCGTGTTGTGTAGCTCTGTTTAGTTGGTATGTTGTATGTTGTTGTATGTAGTTCCCTCGGGTATGGTCATGCTGTATGTAGGTCTGTTTAGTTGGCATAATGTATGTTGTTGTATTTAGTCCCCTCGGGTATGGTCGTGCTGTATGTAGCTCTGTTTAGTTGGTATGTTGTATGTTGTTGTATTTAATTCCCTCGGGTATGGTCGTGCTGTGTGTAGCTCTGTTTAGTTGGTATGTTGTATGTTGTTGTATTTAGTCCCCTCGGGTATGGTCGTGCTGTATGTAGCTCTGTTTAGTTGGTATGTTGTTGTATGTAGTTCCCTCGGGTATGGTCGTGCTGTGTGTAGCTCTGTTTAGTTTTTATGTTATATGTTGTTGTATGTAGTTCCCTCGGGTATGGTCGTGCTGTGTATAGTTCTGTTTAGTTGGTATGTTATATGTTGTTGTATGTAGTTCCCTTGGGTATGGTCGCGCTGTGTGTAGCTCTGTTTAGTTGGTATGTTGTATGTTGTTGTATGTAGATTCCTTGGGTATGGTTGTGCTGTGTGTAGCTCTGTTTAGTTGGTATGTTATATCTTGTTGTATGTAGTTCCCTCGGGTATGGTCGTGCTGTGTGTAGCTCTGTTTAGTTGGTATGTTATATGTAGTTCCCTCGGGTAATGTCGTGCTGTGTGCAGCTCTGTTTAGTTGGTATGTTGTATGTTGTTGTATGTAGTTCCCTCGGGTATGGTCGTGCTGTATGTAGCTCTGTTTAGTAGGTATGTTGTTGTATGTAGTTCCCTCGGGTATGGTCGTGCTGTGTGTAGCTCTGTTTAGTTGGTATGTTATATGTTGTTGTATGTAGTTCCCTCGGGTATGGTCGTGCTGTATGTAGCTCTGTTTAGTAGGTATGTTGTTGTATGTAGTTCCCTCGGGTATGGTCGTGCTGTGTGTAGCTCTGTTTAGTTGGTATGTTGTATGTTGTTGTATGTAGTTTCCTTGGGTATGGTCGTGCTGTGTGTAGCTCTGTTCAGTTGGTATGTTATATCTTGTTGTATGTAGTACCCTCGGGTATGGTCGTGCTGTGTGTAGCTCTGTTTAGTTGGTATGTTATATGTTGTTTTATGTAGTTCCCTCCGTTAATGTCGTGCTGTGTGCAGCTCTGTTAAGTTGGTATGTTGTATGTTGCTGTATGTAGTTCCCTCGGGTATGGTCGAGCTGTATGTAGCTCTGTTTAGTTGGTTTGTTGTTGTTTGTAGTTCCCTGGGGTTTGCTCGTGCTGTGTTTAGCTTTGTTTAGTTCGTATGTTATATGTTGTTGTATAAAGTCCCCTCAGGTGTGCTCGTGCTGTGTAGTTTTGTTTATTTGGTATTTTGTATGTTGCTGTATGTAGTTCCCTCGGGTATGGTCGTGCTGTGTGCAGCTCTGTTTAGTTGGTATGTGGTATGTTGTTGTATTTAGTCCCCTCGGGTATGGTCGTGCTGTGTAGCTCTGTTTAGTTGATATGTTGTATGTTGTTGTATGTAGTTCCCTCGGGTATGGTCGTGATGTGTGTGGCTCTGTTTAGTTGGTATGTTGTATGTTGTTGTATTTAGTCCCCTCGGGTATGGTCGTGTTGTGTAGCTCTGTTTAGTTGGTATGTTGTATGTTGTCGTATGTAGTTCCCTCGGGTATGGTCATGCTGTATGTAGGTCTGTTTAGTTGGCATAATGTATGTTGTTGTATTTAGTCCCCTCGGGTATGGTCGTGCTGTATGTAGCTCTGTTTAGTTGGTATGTTGTATGTTGTTGTATTTAATTCCCTCGGGTATGGTCGTGCTGTGTGTAGGTCTGTTTAGTTGGTATGTTATATGTTGTTGTATTTAGTCCCCTCAGGTATGGTCGTGCTGTGTAGCTCTGTTTAGTTGGTATGTTATATCTTGTTGTATGTAGTACCCTCGGGTATGGTCGTGCTGTGTGTAGCTCTGTTTAGTTGGTATGTTATATGTTGTTGTATTTAGTCCCTTCAGGTATGTTCGTGCTGTGTAGCTCTGTTTAGTTGGTATGTTATATCTTGTTGTATGTTGTACCCTCAGGTATGGTCGTGCTGTGTGCAGCTCTGTTTAGTTGGTATGTTATATGTTGTTGTATGTAGTTCCCTCGGGTATGGTCGTACTGTGTGTAGCTCTGTTTAGTTGGTATGTTGTATGTTGTTGTATGTAGTTTCCTTGGGTATGGTCGTGCTGTGTGTAGCTCTGTTTAGTTGGTATGTTATATCTTGTTGTATGTAGTACCCTCGGGTATGGTCGTGCTGTGTGTAGCTCTGTTTAGTTGGTATGTTATATGTTGTTTTATGTAGTTCCCTCCGGTAATGTCGTGCTGTGTGCAGCTCTGTTTAGTTGGTATGTTGTATGTTGTTGTATTTAGTCCCCTCGGGTATGGTCGTGTTGTGTAGCTCTGTTTAGTTGGTATGTTGTATGTTGTTGTATGTAGTTCCCTCGGGTATGGTCATGCTGTATGTAGGTCTGTTTAGTTGGCATAATGTATGTTGTTGTATTTAGTCCCCTCGGGTATGGTCGTGCTGTATGTAGCTCTGTTTAGTTGGTATGTTGTATGTTGTTGTATTTAATTCCCTCGGGTATGGTCGTGCTGTGTGTAGCTCTGTTTAGTTGGTATGTTATATGTTGTTGTATTTAGTCCCCTCAGGTATGGTCGTGCTGTTTAGCTCTGTTTAGTTGGTATGGTATATCTTGTTGTATGTAGTACCCTCGGGTATGGTCGTGCTGTGTGTAGCTCTGTTTAGTTGGTATGTTATATGTTGTTGTATTTAGCCCCTTCAGGTATGGTCGTGCTGTGTAGCTCTGTTTAGTTGGTATGTTATATCTTGTTGTATGTTGTACCCTCGGGTATGGTCGTGCTGTGTGCAGCTCTGTTTAGTTGGTATGTTATATGTTGTTGTATGTAGTTCCCTGGGGTATGGTCGTGCTGTGTGTAGCTCTGTTTAGTTGGTATGTTGTATGTTGTTGTATGTAGTTTCCTTGGGTATGGTCCTGCTGTGTGTAGCTCTGAGTAGTTGTTATGTTGTTGTATGTAGTTCCCTCGTGTATGGTCGTGCTGTGTGTAGCTCTGTTTAGTTGGTATGTTGTATGTTGTTGTATGTAGTTTCCTTGGGTATGGTCCTGCTGTGTGTAGCTCTGATTAGTTGTTATGTTGTTGTATGTAGTTCCCTCGGGTATGGTCGTGCTGTATGTAGTTCTGTTTAGTTGGCATGTTATATGTTGTTGTATTTAGTCCCCTCGGGTATGGTCGTGCAGTATAGCTCTGTTTAGTTGGTATGTTGTATGTTGTTGTCTGTAGTTCCCTCGGGTATGGTCGTGCTGTATGTAGCTCTCTTTAGTTGGCATGTTGTATGTTGTTGTATGTACTCTCCTCGGGGATGGTTGTGCTGTGTGTAGCTCTAATTAGTTGGTATGTTGTATGTTGTTATATTTAGTTCCCTCGGGTATGGTCGTGCTGTGTGTAGCTCTGTTTAGTTGGTATGTTATATGTTGTTGTATGTAGTTCCCTCGGGTATGGTCGTGCTGTATGTAGCTCTCTTTAGTTGGTATGTTGTTGTATGTAGTTCCCTCGGGTATGGTCGTGCTGTTAGTATCTCTGTTTAGTTGTAATGTTGTTGTATTTAATTCCCTCGGGTATGGTCGTGCTGTGTGTAGCTCTGTTTAGTTTTTATGTTATATGTTGTTGAATGTAGTTCCCTCGGGTATGGTCGTGCTGTGTGTAGTTCTGTTTAGTTGGTATGTTATATCTTGTTGTATGTAGTACCCTCGGGTATGGTCGTGCTGTTTGTAGCTCTGTTTAGTTCGTATGTTATATGTTGTTGTATGTAGTTCCCTCCGGTAATGTCGTGCTGTGTGCAGCTCTGTTTAGTTGGTATGTTGTATGTTGTTGTATGTAGTCCCCTCGGGTATGGTCGTGTTGTGTAGCTCTGTTTAGTTGGTATGTTGTATGTTGTTGTATGTAGTTCCCTCGGGTATGGTCATGCTGTATGTAGCTCTGTTTAGTTGGCATAATGTATGTTGTTGTATTTAGTCCCCTCGGGTATGGTCGTGCTGTATGTAGCTCTGTTTAGTTGGTATGTTGTATGTTGTTGTATTTAATTCCCTCGGGTATGGTCGTGCTGTGTGTAGCTCTGTTTAGTTGGTATGTTATATGTTGTTGTATGTAGTTCCCTCGGGTATGGTCGTGCTGTATGTAGCTCTGTTTAGTTGGTATGTTGTTGTATGTAGTTCCCTCGGGTATGGTCGTGCTGTAAGTGTCTCTGTTTAGTTGGTATGTTGTTGTATTTAGTTCCCCCGGGTATAGTCGTGCTGTGTGTAGCTCTGTTTAGTTTTTATGTTATATGTTATTGAATGTAGTTCCCTCAGGTATGGTCGTGCTGTGTGTAGTTCTGTTTAGTTGGGATGTTATATGTTGTTGTATGTTGTTCCCTCGGGTATAGTCGTACTGTGTGTAGTTCTGTTTAGTTGGTATGTTATATGTTGTTGTATGTAGTTCCCTCGGGTAATGTCGTGCTTCGTGTAGCTCTGTTTAGTTGGTATATTGTATGTTGTTGTATGTAGTTCCCTTGGGTATGGACGTGCTGTGGGTAGCTCTGTTTAGTTGGTATGATATATCTTGTTGTATGTAGTTCCCTCGGGTATGGTCGTGCTGTGTGTAGCTCTGTTTAGTTGGTATGTTATATGTTGTTGTATGTAGTTCCCTCGGGTAATGTCGTGCAGTGTGCAGCTCTGTTTAGTTGGTATGTTGTATGTTGTTGTATGTAGATCCCTCGGATATGGTCGTGTTGTATGTAGCTCTGTTTAGTTGGTATGTTATATGTTGTTGTATTTAGTCTGCTCGGGTATGGTCGTGCTGTATGTAGCTCTGTTTAGTTGGCATGTTGTATGTTGTTGTATGTAGTACCCTCGGGTATGGTCGTGCTGTGTGAAGCTCTGTTTAGTTGGTATGTTATATGTTGTTGTATGTAGTTCCCTCGAGTATGGTCGTGCTGTGTGAAGCTCTGTTTAGTTGGTATGTTATATGTTGTTGTATGTAGTTCCCTCGAGTATGGTCTTGCTGTGTGCAGTTCTGTTTAGTTGGTATGTTATATGTTGTTGTATGTAGTTCCCTCGGGTATGGTCGTACTGTGTGTAGTTCTGTTTAGTTGGTATGTTGTATGTTGTTGTCTGTAGTTTCCTTGGGTATGGTCGTGCTGTGTGTAGCTCTGTTTAGTTGGTATGTTATCTGTTGTTGTATGTAGTTCCCTCGGGTAATGTCGTGCTTTGTGTAGCTCTGTTTAGTTGGTATGTTATATGTTGTTGTATGTAGTTCCCTCGGGTATGGTCGTACTGTGTGTAGTTCTGTTTAGTTGGTATGTTGTATGTTGTTGTATGTAGTTTCCTTGGGTATGGTCCTGCTGTGTGTAGCTCTGTTTAGTTGGTATGTTATATCTTGTTGTATGTAGTACACTCAGGTATGGTCGTGCTGTGTGAAGCTCTGTTTAGTTGGTATGTTATATGTTGTTGTATGTAGTTCCCTCGAGTATGGTCTTGCTGTGTGTAGTTCTGTTTAGTTGGTATGTTATATGTTGTTGGATGTAGTTCCCTCGGGTATGGTCGTGCTGCATGTAGCTCTGTTTAGTTGGCAGAATGTATGTTGTTGTATTTAGTCCCCTCGGGTATGGTCGTGTTGTGTGTAGCTCTATTTAGTTGGTATGTTGTTTGTTGTTGTATTTAGTTCCCTCGGGTATGGTTGTGCTGTGTGTAGCTCTATTTAGTTGGTATGTTATATGTTGTTGTATGTAGTTCCCTCGAGTATGGTCGTGCTGTATGTAGCTCTGTTTAGTACGTATGTTGTTGTATGTAGTTCCCTCGGGTATGGTCGTGCTGTATGTATCTCTATTTAGTTGGTATGTTGTTGTATATAGTTCCCTCGGGTATGGTCGTGCTGAGTGTAGCTCTGTTTCATTTTTATGTTATATGTTGTTGTATGTAGTTCCCTCGGGTATGGTCGTGCTGTGTGTAGTTCTGTTTATTTGGTATGTTATATGTTGTTGTATGTAGTTCCCTGGGGTATGGTCGTGCTGTGTGTAGCTCTGTTCAGTTGGTATGTAATATGTTGTTGTATGTAGATCCCTCGGGTATGGTCGTGCTGTGTGTAGCTCTGTTTAGTTGGTTTGTTGTATGTTGTTGTATGTAGTTTCCTTGGGTATGGTCCTGCTGTATGTAGCTCTGATTAGTTGTTATGTTGTTGTATCTAGTTCCCTCGGGTATGGTCGTGCTGTGTGTAGCTCTGTTTAGTTGGTATGTTGTATGTTGTTGTATGTAGTTTCCTTGGGTATGGTCCTGCTGGGTGAAGCTCTGTTTAGTTGGGATGTTATATGTTGTTGTATGTAGTTCCCTCGGGTATGGTCGTGCTGTATGTAGCTCTGTTTAGTTGGTATGTTGTTGTATGTAGTTCCCTCGGGTATGGTCATGCTGTATGTATCTCTGTTTAGTTGGTATGTTGTTGTATGTAGTTCCCTCGGGTATGGTCATGCTGTATGTATCTCTGTTTAGTTGGTATGTTGTTGTATGTAGTTCCCTCGGGTAAGGTCGTGCTGTGTGTAGCTCTGTTTAGTTGGTATGTTATATGTTGTTGTATGTAGTTCCCTCGAGCATGGTCTTGCTGTGTGTAGTTGTGTTTAGTTGGTATGTTATATGTTGTTGTATGTAGTTCCCTCGGGTATGGTCGTACTGTGTGTAGCTCTGTTTAGTTGGTATGTTATATGTTGTTGTATGTAGTTGTCTCGGGTAATTTCGTGCTGTGTGTAGCTCTGTTTAGTTGGTATGTTGTTTGTTGTGGTATGTAGTTCCCTTGTGTATGGTCCTGCTGTGTGTAGCTCTGTTTAGTTGGTATGTTTTATCTTGTTGTATGTAGTTCCCTCGGGTAAGGTCGTGCTGTGTGTAGCTCTGTTTAGTTGGTATGTTATATGTTGTTGTATGTAGTTCCCTCGAGTGTGGTTTTGCTGTGTGTAGTTCTGTTTAGTTGGTATGTTATTTGTTGTTGTATGTAGTCCCCTCGGGTATGGCCGTACTGTGTGTAGCTCTGTTTAGTTGTTATGTTATATGTTGTTGTATGTAGTTCTCTCGGGTAATTTCGTGCTGTGTGTAGCTCTGTTTAGTTGGTATGTTATTTGTTGTGGCATGTAGTTCTCTCGTGTTTCGTCGTGCTGAATGTAGCTCTGTTTAGTTGGTATGTTGTTGTATGTAGTTCCCTCGGGTATGGTCGTGCTGTATGTATCTCTGTTTAGTTAGTATGTTGTTGTATGTAGTTCCCTCGGGTAAGGTCGTGCTGTGTGTAGCTCTGTTTAGTTGGTATGTTATATGTTGTTGTATGTAGTTCCCTCGGGTATGGTCTTGCTGTGTGTACCTCTGTTTAGTTTGTATGTTATATGTTGTTGTATGTAGTTCCCTCGGTTAATGTCGTGCTGTGTATAGCTCTGTTTAGTTGGTATGTTGTTGTATGTAGTTCCCTCGGGTATGGTCGTGCTGTATGTAGCTCTGTTTAGTTGGCATGTTATATGTTGTTGTATTGAGTCCCCTCGGGTATGGTCCTGCTGTGTAGCTCTGTTTAGTTGGTATGTTGTATGTTGTTGTATGTAGCCCCTCGGGTATGGTCGTGCTGTATGTAGCTCTGTTTAGTTGGCATGTTGTATGTTGTTGTATTTAGTCCCCTCGGGTATGGTCGTGCTGTGTGTAGCTCTGATTAGTTGGTATGTTGTATGTTGTTATATTTACTTCCCTCGGGTATGGTCGTGCTGTGTGTAGCTCTGTTTAGTTGGTATGTTATATGTTGTTGTATGTAGTTCCCTCGGGTATGGTCGTGCTGTATGTAGCTCTGTTTAGTAGGTATGTTGTTGTATGTAGTTCTCTCGGGTATGGTCGTGCTGTGTGTAGCTCTGTTTAGTTGGTATGTTGTATGTTGTTGTATGTAGTTTCCTTGGGTATGGTCGTGCTGTGTGTAGCTCTGTTTAGTTGGTATGTTATATCTTGTTGTATGTAGTACCCTCGGGTATGGTCGTGCTGTGTGTAGCTCTGTTTAGTTGGTATGTTATATGTTGTTTTATGTAGTTCCCTCCGGTAATGTCGTGCTGTGTGCAGCTCTGTTTAGTTGGTATGTTGTATGTTGCTGTATGTAGTTCCCTCGGGTATGGTCGTGCTGTATGTAGCTCTGTTTAGTTGGTATGTTGTTGTATGTAGTTCCCTTGGGTATGGTCGTGCTGTGTGTAGCTTTGTTTAGTTGGTATGTTATATGTTGTTGTATTTAGTCCCCTCAGGTATGGTCGTGCTGTGTAGCTCTGTTTAGTTGGTATGTTGTATGTTGTTGGATGTAGTTCCCTCGGGTATGGTCGTGCTGTGTGTAGCTCTGTTTAGTTGGTATGTGGTATGTTGTTGTATTTAGTCCCCTCGGGTATGGTCGTGCTGTGTAGCTCTGTTTAGTTGATATGTTGTATGTTGTTGTATGTAGTTCCCTCGGGTATGGTCGTGCTGTGTGTGGCTCTGTTTAGTTGGTATGTTGTATGTTGTTGTATTTAGTCCCCTCGGGTATGGTCGTGTTGTGTAGCTCTGTTTAGTTGGTATGTTGTTTGTTGTTGTATGTAGTTCCCTCGGGTATGGTCATGCTGTATGTAGCTCTGTTTAGTTGGCATAATGTATGTTGTTGTATTTAGTCCCCTCGGGTATGGTCGTGCTGTATGTAGCTCTGTTTAGTTGGTATGTTGTATGTTGTTGTATTTAATTCCCTCGAGTATGGTCGTGCTGTGTGTAGCTCTGTTTAGTTGGTATGTTATATGTTGTTGTATTTAGTCCCCTCAGGTATGGTCGTGCTGTGTAGCTCTGTTTAGTTGGTATGTTATATCTTGTTGTATGTAGTACCCTCGGGTATGGTCGTGCTGTGTGTAGCTCTGTTTAGTTGGTATGTTATATGTTGTTGTATTTAGTCCCCTCAGGTATGGTCGTGCTGTGTAGCTCTGTTTAGTTGGTATGTTATATCTTGTTGTATGTAGTACCCTCGGGTATGGTCGTGCTGTGTGCAGCTCTGTTTAGTTGGTATGTTATATGTTGTTGTATGTAGTTCCCTCGGGTATGGTCGTACTGTGTGTAGCTCTGTTTAGTTGGTATGTTGTATGTTGTTGTATGTAGTTTCCTTGGGTATGGTCCTGCTGTGTGTAGCTCTGTTTAGTTGGTATGTTATATCTTGTTGTATGTAGTACCCTCGGGTATGGTCGTGCTGTGTGTAGCTCTGTTTAGTTGGTATGTTATCTGTTGTTTTATGTAGTTCCCTCCGGTAATGTCGTGCTATGTGCAGCTCTGTTTAGTTGGTATGTTGTATGTTGTTGTATGTAGTTCCCTCGGGTATGGTCGTGCTGTGTGTAGCTTTGTTTAGTTGGTATGTTATATGTTGTTGTATTTAGTCCCCTCAGGTATGGTCGTGCTGTGTAGCTCTGTTTAGTTGGTATGTTGTATGTTGTTGTATGTAGTTCCCTCGGGTATGGTCGTGCTGTGTGTAGCTCTGTTTAGTTGGTATGTGGTATGTTGTTGTATTTAGTCCCCTCGGGTATGGTCGTGCTGTGTAGCTCTGTTTAGTTGATATGTTGTATGTTGTTGTATGTAGTTCCCTCGGGTATGGTCGTTCTGTGTGTAGCTCTGTTTAGTTGGTATGTTGTATGTTGTTGTATTTAGTCCCCTCGGGTATGGTCGTGTTGTGTGTAGCTCTGTTTAGTTGGTATGTTGTATGTTGTTGTATTTAATTCCCTCGGGTATGGTCGTGCTGTGTGTAGCTCTGTTTAGTTGGTATGATATAAGTTGTTGTATGTAGTTCCCTCGGGTATGGTCGTGCTTTATGTAGCTCTGTTTAGTTGGTATGTTGTTGTATGTAGTTCCCTCGGGTTTGGTCGTGCTGTAAGTATCTCTGTTTTGTTGGTATGTTGTTGTATTTAGTTCCCCCGGGTATGGTCTTGCTGTGTGTAGCTCTGTTTAGTTGATATGTTGTATGTTGTTGTATGTAGTTCCCTCGGGTATGGTCGTGCTGTGTGTAGCTCTGTTTAGTTGGTATGTTGTATGTTGTTGTATTTAGTTCCCTCGGGTATGGTCGTGTTGTATGTAGCTCTGTTTAGTTGGCATGTTGTATGTTGTATTTAGTCCCCTCGAGTATGGTCGTGCTCTGTAGCGCTGTTTAGTTGGTATGTTGTATGTTGTTGTATGTAGTTCCCTCGGGTATGGTCGTGCTGTGTGTAGTTGTGCTTAGTTGGTATGTTATATGTTGTTGTATGTAGTTCCCTCGGGTATGGTCGTGCTGTGTGTGGCTCTGTTTAGTTGGTATGTTGTATGTTGTTGTATGTAGTTCCCTCGGGTACGGTCGTGCTGTGTGTAGCTCTGTTTAGTTGGTATGTTATATGTTGTTGTATTTAGTCTGCTCGGGTACGGTCATGCTGTTTAGCTCTGTTTAGTTGGTATGTTGTATGATGTTGTATGTATTTCCCTCGGGAATGGTCGTGCTGTGTGTAGTTGTGTTTAGTTGGTATGTTATATGTTGTTGTATGTAGTTCCCTCGGGGATGGTCGTGCGGTGAGTAGCTCAGTTTAGTTGGTATGTTGTATGTTGTTGTATGTAGTTCCCTCGGGTATGGTCGTGCTGTGTGTAGCTCTGTTTAGTTGGTATGTTGTATGTTGTTGTATGTAGTTCCCTCGGGTATGGTCGTGCTGTGTGTAGCTCTGTTTAGTTGGTATGTGGTATGTTGTTGTATTTAGTCCCCTCGGGTATGGTCGTGCTGTGCAGCTCTGTTTAGTTGGTATATTGTATGTTGTTGTATGTAGTTCCTTCGGGTATGGTCGTGCTGTGTGTAGCTCTGTTTAGTTGGTATGTTGTATGTTGTTGTATTTAGTCTCCTCGGGGATGGTCGTGTTGTGGAGCTCTGTTTAGTTGGTATGTTGTATGTTGTTGTATGTAGTTCCCACGGGTATGGTCATGCTGTGTGTAGCTCTGTTTAGTTGGCATAATGTATGTTGTTGTATTTAGTCCCCTCGGGTATGGTCGTGCTGTGTGTAGCTCTGTTTAGTTGGTATGTTGTATGTTGTTGTATTTAATTCCCTCGGGTATGGTCGTGCTGTGTGTAGCTCTGTTTAGTTGGTATGTTATATGTTGTTGTATGTAGTTCCCTCGGGTATGGTGGTGCTGTATGTAGCTCTGTTTAGTTGGTATGTTGTTGTATGTAGTTCCCTCGGGTATGGTCATGCTTTAAGTATCTCTGTTTAGTTGGTATGTTGTTGTATTTAGTTCCGTCGGGTATGGTCTTGCTGTGTGTAGCTCTGTTTAGTTTTTATGTTATATGTTGTTGTATGTAGTTCCCTCGGGTATGGTCGTGCTGTGTATAGTTCTGTTTAGTTGGTATGTTATTTGTTGTTGTATGTAGTTCCCTTGGGTATGGTCGCGCTGTGTGTAGCTCTGTTTAGTTGGTATGTTGTATGTTGTTGTATTTAATTCCCTTGGGTATGGTTGTGCTGTGTGTAGCTCTGTTTAGTTGGTATGTTATATCTTGTTGTATGTAGTTCCCTCGGGTATGGTCGTGCTGTGTGTAGCTCTGTTTAGTTGGTATGTTATATGTAGTTCCCTCGGGTAATGTCGTGCTGTGTGCAGCTCTGTTTAGTTGGTATGTTGTATGTTGTTGTATGTAGTTCCCTCGGGTATGGTCGTGCTGTATGTAGCTCTGTTTAGTAGGTATGTTGTTGTATGTAGTTCCCTCGGGTATGGTCGTGCTGTGTGTAGCTCTGTTTAGTTGGTATGTTATATGTTGTTGTATGTAGTTCCCTCGGGTATGGTCGTGCTGTATGTAGCTCTGTTTAGTAGGTATGTTGTTGTATGTAGTTCCCTCGGGTATGGGCGTGCTGTGTGTAGCTCTGTTTTGTTGGTATGTTGTATGTTGTTGTATGTAGTTTCCTTGGGTATGGTCGTGCTGTGAGTACCTCTGTTCAGTTGGTATGTTATATCTTGTTGTATGTAGTACCCTGGGGTATGGTCGTGCTGTGTGTAGCTCTGTTTAGTTGGTATGTTATATGTTGTTTTATGTAGTTCCCTCCGTTAATGTCGTGCTGTGTGCAGCTCTGTTAAGTTGGTATGTTGTATGTTGCTGGATTGAGTTCCCTCGGGTATGGTCGTGCTGTATGTAGCTCTGTTTTGTTGGTATGTTGTTGTATGTAGTTCCCTTCGTATGGTCGTGCTGTGTGTAGCTTTGTTTAGTTGGTATGTTATATGTTGTTGTATTAAGTCGCCTCAGGTATGGTCGTAGTGTGTAGATCTGTTTAGTTGGTATTTTGTATGTTGCTGTATGTAGTTCCCTCGGGTATGGTCGTGCTGTGTGCAGCTCTGTTTAGTTGGTATGTGGTATGTTGTTGTATTTAGTCCCCTCGGGTATGGTCGTGCTGTGTAGCTCTGTTTAGTTGATATGTTGTATGTTGTTGTATGTAGTTCCCTCGGGTATGGTGGTGATGTGTGTGGCTCTGTTTAGTTGGTATGTTGTATGGTGTTGTATTTAGTCCCCTCGGGTATGGTCGTGTTG
The DNA here is from genome assembly GCA_029721435.1 of Gymnothorax reevesii. Taxonomy (NCBI): domain Eukaryota; kingdom Metazoa; phylum Chordata; class Actinopteri; order Anguilliformes; family Muraenidae; genus Gymnothorax; species Gymnothorax reevesii. The sequence continues at coordinate 1,522,202 of CM056574.1, read as the reverse complement.
TGTAGCTCTGTTTAGTTGGTATGTTGTATGTTGTTGTAGGTAGTTCCCTCGGGTATGGTCATGCTGTATGTAGATCTGTTTAGTTGGCATAATGTATGTTGTTGTATTTAGTCCCCTCGGGTATGGTCGTGCTGTATGTAGCTCTGTTTAGTTGGTATGTTATATGTTGTTGTATGTAGTTCCCTCGGGTACGGTCGTGCTGTGTGTAGCTCTGTTTAGTTGGTATGTTATTTGTTGTTGTATTTAGTCTGCTCGGGTACGGTCATGCTGTTTAGCTCTGTTAAGTTGGTATGTTGTATGATGTTGTATGTATTTCCCTCGGGAATGGTCGTGCTGTGTGTAGTTGTGTTTAGTTGGTATGTTATATGTTGTTGTATGTAGTTCCCTCGGGTATGGTCGTGCTGTGAGTAGTTCTGTTTAGTTGGTATGTTGTATGTTGTTGTATGTAGGTCCCTCGGGTATGGTCGTGCTGTGTGTAGCTCTGTTTAGTTGGTATGTTGTATGTTGTTGTATGTAGTTCCCTCGGGTATGGCCGTGCTGTGTGTAGCTCTGTTTAGTTGGTATGTGGTATGTTGTTGTATTTAGTCCCCTCGGGTATGGTCGTGCTGTGCAGCTCTGTTTAGTTGGTATGTTGTATGTTGTTGTATGTAGTTCCCTCAGGTATGGTCGTGCTGTGTGTAGCTCTGTTTAGTTGGTATGTTGTATGTTGTTGTATTTAGTCTCCTCGGGGATGGTCGTGTTGTGGAGCTCTGTTTAGTTGGTATGTTGTATGTTGTTGTATGTAGTTCCCACGGGTATGGTCATGCTGTGTGTAGCTCTGTTTAGTTGGCATAATGTATGTTGTTGTATTTAGTCCCCTCAGGTATGGTCGTGCTGTGTGTAGCTCTGTATAGTTGGTATGTTGTATGTTGTTGTATTTAATTCCCTCGGGTATGGTCGTGCTGTGTGTAGCTCTGTTTAGTTGGTATGTAATATGTTGTTGTATGTAGTTCCCTCGGGTATGGTCGTGCTGTATGTAGCTCTGTTTAGTTGGTATGTTGTTGTATGTAGTTCCCTCGGGTATGGTCATGCTTTAAGTATCTCTGTTTAGTTGGTATGTTGTTGTATTTAGTTCCCTCGGGTATGGTCGTGCTGTGTGTAGCTCTGTTTAGTTTTTATGTTATATGTTGTTGTATGTAGTTCCCTCGGGTATGGTCGTGCTGTGTATAGTTCTGTTTAGTTGGTATGTTATATGTTGTTGTATGTAGTTCCCTTGGGTATGGTCGCGCTGTGTGTAGCTCTGTTTAGTTGGTATGTTGTATGTTGTTGTATGTAGATCCCTTGGGTATGGTTGTGCTGTGTGTAGCTCTGTTTAGTTGGTATGTTATATCTTGTTGTATGTAGTTCCCTCGGGTATGGTCGTGCTGTGTGTAGCTCTGTTTAGTTGGTATGTTATATGTAGTTCCCTCGGGTAATGTCGTGCTGTGTGCAGCTCTGTTTAGTTGGTATGTTGTATGTTGTTGTATGTAGTTCCCTCGGGTATGGTCGTGCTGTATGTAGCTCTGTTTAGTAGGTATGTTGTTGTATGTAGTTCCCTCGGGTATGGTCGTGCTGTGTGTAGCTCTGTTTAGTTGGTATGTTATATGTTGTTGTATGTAGTTCCCTCGGGTATGGTCGTGCTGTATGTAGCTCTGTTTAGTAGGTATGTTGTTGTATGTAGTTCCCTCGGGTATGGTCGTGCTGTGTGTAGCTCTGTTTAGTTGGTATGTTGTATGTTGTTGTATGTAGTTTCCTTGGGTATGGTCGTGCTGTGTGTAGCTCTGTTTAGTTGGTATGTTATATCTTGTTGTATGTAGTACCCTCGGGTATGGTCGTGCTGTGTGTAGCTCTGTTTAGTTGGTATGTTATATGTTGTTTTATGTAGTTCCCTCCGTGAATGTCGTGCTGTGTGCAGCTCTGTTAAGTTGGTATGTTGTATGTTGCTGTATGTAGTTCCCTCGGGTATGGTCGTGCTGTATGTAGCTCTGTTTAGTTGGTATGTTGTTGTATGTAGTTCCCTTCGGTATGGTCGTGCTGTGTGTAGCTTTGTTTAGTTGGTATGTTATATGTTGTTGTATTAAGTCCCCTCAGGTATGGTCGTGCTGTGTAGCTCTGTTTAGTTGGTATTTTGTATGTTGTTGTATGTAGTTCCCTCGGGTATGGTCGTGCTGTGTGCAGCTCTGTTTAGTTGGTATGTGGTATGTTGTTGTATTTAGTCCCCTCGGGCAGGTCTAGCTGTGTAGCTCTGTTTAGTTGATATGTTGTATGTTGTTGTATGTAGTTCCCTCGGGTATGGTCGTGATGTGTGTGGCTCTGTTTAGTTGGTATGTTGTATGTTGTTGTATTTAGTCCCCTCGGGTATGGTCGTGTTGTGTAGCTCTGTTTAGTTGGTATGTTGTATGTTGTTGTATGTAGTTCCCTCGGGTATGGTCATGCTGTATGTAGGTCTGTTTATTTGGCATAATGTATGTTGTTGTATTTAGTCCCCTCGGGTATGGTCGTGCTGTATGTAGCTCTGTTTAGTTGGTATGTTGTATGTTGTTGTATTTAATTCCCTCGGGTATGGTCGTGCTGTGTGTAGCTCTGTTTAGTTGGTATGTTATATGTTGTTGTATTTAGTCCCCTCAGGTATGGTCGTGCTGTGTAGCTCTGTTTAGTTGGTATGTTATATCTTGTTGTATGTAGTACCCTCGGGTATGGTCGTGCTGTGTGTAGCTCTGTTTAGTTGGTATGTTATATGTTGTTGTATTTAGTCCCGTCAGGTATGGTCGTGCTGTGTAGCTCTGTTTAGTTGGTATGTTATATCTTGTTGTATGTTGTACCCTCAGGTATGGTCGTGCTGTGTGCAGCTCTGTTTAGTTGGTATGTTATATGTTGTTGTATGTAGTTCCCTCGGGTATGGTCGTACTGTGTGTAGCTCTGTTTAGTTGGTATGTTGTATGTTGTTGTATGTAGTTTCCTTGGGTATGGTCGTCCTGTGTGTAGCTGTGTTTAGTTGGTCTGTTTTATCTTGTTGTATGCAGTACCCTCGGGTATGGTCGTGCTGTGTGTAGCTCTGTTTAGTTGGTATGTTATATGTTGTTTTATGTAGTTCCCTCCGGTAATGTCGTGCTGTGTGCAGCTCTGTTTAGTTGGTATGTTGTATGTTGTTGTATTTAGTCCCCTGGGGTATGGTCGTGTTGTGTAGCTCTGTTTAGTTGGTATGTTGTATGTTGTTGTATGTAGTTCCCTCGGGTATGGTCATGCTGTATGTAGGTCTGTTTAGTTGGCATAATGTATGTTGTTGTATTTAGTCCCCTCGTGTATGGTCGTGCTGTATGTAGCTCTGTTTAGTTGGTATGTTGTATGTTGTTGTATTTAATTCCCTCCGGTATGGTCGTGCTGTGTGTAGCTCTGTTTAGTTGGTATGTTATATGTTGTTGTATTTAGTCCCCTCGGGCATGGTCGTGCTGCATGTAGGTGTGTTTAGTTGGTATGTTGGTGTATGTAGTTCCCTCGGGTATGGTCGTGCTGTGTGTAGCTCTGTTTAGTTTTTATGTTATATGTTGTTGTATGTAGTTCCCTCGGGTTTGGTCGTGCTGTGTATAGTTCTGTTTAGTTGGTATGTTATATGTTGTTGTATGTAGTTCCCTTGGGTATGGTCGCGCTGTGTGTAGCTCTGTTTAGTTGGTATGTTGTATGTTGTTGTATGTAGATCCCTTGGGTATGGTTGTGCTGTGTGTAGCTCTGTTTAGTTGGTATGTTATATCTTGTTGTATGTAGTTCCCTCGGGTATGGTCGTGCTGTGTGTAGCTCTGTTTAGTTGGTATGTTATATGTAGTTCCCTCGGGTAATGTCGTGCTGTGTGCAGCTCTGTTTAGTTGGTATGTTGTATGTTGTTGTATGTAGTTCCCTCGGGTATGGTCGTGCTGTATGTAGCTCTGTTTAGTAGGTATGTTGTTGTATGTAGTTCCCTCGGGTATGGTCGTGCTGTGTGTAGCTCTGTTTAGTTGGTATGTTATATGTTGTTGTATGTAGTTCCCTCGGGTATGGTCGTGCTGTATGTAGCTCTGTTTAGTAGGTATGTTGTTGTATGTAGTTCCCTCGGGTATGGTCGTGCTGTGTGTAGCTCTGTTTAGTTGGTATGTTGTATGTTGTTGTATGTAGTTTCCTTGGGTATGGTCGTGCTGTGTGTAGCTCTGTTCAGTTGGTATGTTATATCTTGTTGTATGTAGTACCCTCGGGTATGGTCGTGCTGTGTGTAGCTCTGTTTAGTTGGTATGTTATTTGTTGTTTTATGTAGTTCCCTCCGTTAATGTCGTGCTGTGTGCAGCTCTGTTAAGTTGGTATGTTGTATGTTGCTGTATGTAGTTCCCTCGGGTATGGTCGAGCTGTATGTAGCTCTGTTTAGTTGGTATGTTGTTGTATGTAGTTCCCTTGGGTATGGTCGTGCTGTGTGTAGCTTTGTTTAGTTCGTATGTTATATGTTGTTGTATTAAGTCCCCTCAGGTATGGTCGTGCTGTGTAGCTCTGTTTAGTTGGTATTTTGTATGTTGTTGTATGTAGTTCCCTCGGGTATGGTCGTGCTGTGTGCAGCTCTGTTTAGTTGGTATGTGGTATGTTGTTGTATTTAGTCCCCTCGGGTATGGTCGTGCTGTGCAGCTCTGTTTAGTTGATATGTTGTATGTTGTTGTATGTAGTTCCCTCGGGTATGGTCGTGATGTGTGTGGCTCTGTTTAGTTGGTATGTTGTATGTTGTTGTATTTAGTCCCCTCGGGTATGGTCGTGTTGTGTAGCTCTGTTTAGTTGGTATGTTGTATGTTGTTGTATGAAGTTCCCTCGGGTATGGTCATGCTGTATGTAGGTCTGTTTAGTTGGCATAATGTATGTTGTTGTATTTAGTCCCCTCGGGTATGGTCGTGCTGTATGTAGCTCTGTTTAGTTGGTATGTTGTATGTTGTTGTATTTAATTCCCTCGGGTATGGTCGTGCTGTGTGTAGCTCTGTTTAGTTGGTATGTTATATGTTGTTGTATTTAGTCCCCTCAGGTATGGTCGTGCTGTGTAGCTCTGTTTAGTTGGTATGTTATATCTTGTTGTATGTAGTACCCTCGGGTATGGTCGTGCTGTGTGTAGCTCTGTTTAGTTGGTATGTTATATGTTGTTGTATTTAGTCCCTTCAGGTATGGTCGTGCTGTGTAGCTCTGTTTAGTTGGTATGTTATATCTTGTTGTATGTTGTTCCCTCAGGTATGGTCGTGCTGTGTGCAGCTCTGTTTAGTTGGTATGTTATATGTTGTTGTATGTAGTTCCCTCGGGTATGGTCGTACTGTGTGTAGCTCTGTTTAGTTGGTATGTTGTATGTTGTTGTATGTAGTTTCCTTGGGTATGGTCGTGCTGTGTGTAGCTCTGTTTAGTTGGTATGTTATATCTTGTTGTATGTAGTACCCTCGGGTATGGTCGTGCTGTGTGTAGCTCTGTTTAGTTGGTATGTTATATGTTGTTTTATGTAGTTCCCTCCGGTAATGTCGTGCTGTGTGCAGCTCTGTTTAGTTGGTATGTTGTATGTTGTTGTATTTAGTCCCCTCGGGTATGGTCGTGTTGTGTAGCTCTGTTTAGTTGGTATGTTGTATGTTGTTGTATGTAGTTCCCTCGGGTATGGTCATGCTGTATGTAGGTCTGTTTAGTTGGCATAATGTATGTTGTTGTATTTAGTCCCCTCGGGTATGGTCGTGCTGTATGTAGCTCTGTTTAGTTGGTATGTTGTATGTTGTTGTATTTAATTCCCTCGGGTATGGTCGTGCTGTGTGTAGCTCTGTTTAGTTGGTATGTTATATGTTGTTGTATTTAGTCCCCTCAGGTATGGTCGTGCTGTGTAGCTCTGTTTAGTTGGTATGTTATATCTTGTTGTATGTAGTACCCTCGGGTATGGTCGTGCTGTGTGTAGCTCTGTTTAGTTGGTATGTTATATGTTGTTGTATTTAGTCCCTTCAGGTATGGTCGTGCTGTGTAGCTCTGTTTAGTTGGTATGTTATATCTTGTTGTATGTTGTACCCTCGGGTATGGTCGTGCTGTGTGCAGCTCTGTTTAGTTGGTATGTTATATGTTGTTGTATGTAGTTCCCTCGGGTATGGTCGTACTGTGTGTAGCTCTGTTTAGTTGGTATGTTGTATGTTGTTGTATGTAGTTTCCTTGGGTATGGTCGTGCTGTGTGTAGCTCTGTTTAGTTGGTATGTTATATCTTGTTGTATGTAGTACCCTCGGGTATGGTCGTGCTGTGTGTAGCTCTGTTTAGTTGGTATGTTATATGTTGTTTTATGTAGTTCCCTCCGGTAATGTCGTGCTGTGTGCAGCTCTGTTTAGTTGGTATGTTGTATGTTGTTGTATGTAGTTCCCTCGGGTATGGTCGTGCTGTATGTAGCTCTGTTTAGTTAGTATGTTGTTGTATGTAGTTCCCTTGGGTATGGTCGTGCTGTCTGTAGCTTTGTTTAGTTGGTATGTTATATGTTGTTGTATTTAGTCCCCTCAGGTATGGTCGTGCTGTGTAGCTCTGTTTAGTTGGTATGTTGTATGTTGTTGTATGTAGTTCCCTCGGGTATGGTCGTGCTGTGTGTAGCTCTGTTTAGTTGGTATGTGGTATGTTGTTGTATTTAGTCCCCTCGGGTATGGTCGTGCTGTGTAGCTCTGTTTAGTTGATATGTTGTATGTTGTTGTATGTAGTTCCCTCGGGTATGGTCGTGCTGTGTGTAGCTCTGTTTAGTTGGTATGTTGTATGTTGTTGTATTTAGTCCCCTCGGGTATGGTCGTGTTGTGTGTAGCTCTGTTTAGTTGGTATGTTGTATGTTGTTGTATTTAATTCCCTCGGGTATGGTCGTGCTGTGTGTAGTTCTGTTTAGTTGGTATGTTATATGTTGTTGTATGTAGTTCCCTCGGGTATGGTCGTGCTGTATGTAGCTCTGTTTAGTTGGTATGTTGTTGTATGTAGTTCCCTCGGGTTTGGTCGTGCTGTAAGTATCTCTGTTTTGTTGGTATGTTGTTGTATTTAGTTCCCCCGGGTATGGTCTTGCTGTGTGTATCTCTGTTTAGTTGATATGTTGTATGTTGTTGTATGTAGTTCCCTCGGGTATGGTCGTGCTGTGTGTAGCTCTGTTTAGTTGGTATGTTGTATGTTGTTGTATTTAGTTCCCTCGGGTATGGTCGTGTTGTATGTAGCTCTGTTTAGTTGGCATGTTGTATGTTGTATTTAGTCCCCTCGGGTATGGTCGTGCTCTGTAGCTCTGTTTAGTTGGTATGTTGTACGTTGTTGTATGTAGTTCCCTCGGGTATGGTCGTGCTGTGTGTAGTTGTGTTTAGTTGGTATGTTATATGTTGTTGTATGTAGTTCCCTCGGGTATGGTCGTGCTGTGTGTAGCTCTGTTTAGTTGGTATGTTGTATGTTGTTGTATGTAGTTCCCTCCGGTAATGTCGTGCTGTGTGCAGCTCTGTTTAGTTGGTATGTTGTATGTTGTTGTATTTAGTCCCCTCGGGTATGGTCGTGTTGTGTAGCTCTGTTTAGTTGGTATGTTGTATGTTGTTGTATGTAGTTCCCTCGGGTATGGTCATGCTGTATGTAGGTCTGTTTAGTTGGCATAATGTATGTTGTTGTATTTAGTCCCCTCGGGTATGGTCGTGCTGTATGTAGCTCTGTTTAGTTGGTATGTTGTATGTTGTTGTATTTAATTCCCTCGGGTATGGTCGTGCTGTGTGTAGCTCTGTTTAGTTGGTATGTTATATGTTGTTGTATTTAGTCCCCTCAGGTATGGTCGTGCTGTGTAGCTCTGTTTAGTTCGTATGTTATATCTTGTTGTATGTAGTACCCTCGGGTATGGTCGTGCTGTGTGTAGCTCTGTTTAGTTGGTATGTTATATGTTGTTGTTCTTAGTCCCTTCAGGTATGGTCGTGCTGTGTAGCTCTGTTTAGTTGGTATGTTATATCTTGTTGTATGTTGTACCCTCGGGTATGGTCGTGCTGTGTGCAGCTCTGTTTAGTTGGTATGTTATATGTTGTTGTATGTAGTTCCCTCGGGTATGGTCGTACTGTGTGTAGCTCTGTTTAGTTGGTATGTTGTATGTTGTTGTCTGTAGTTTCCTTGGGTATGGTCGTGCTGTGTGTAGCTCTGTTTAGTTGGTATGTTATATCTTGTTGTATGTAGTACCCTCGGGTATGGTCGTGCTGTGTGTAGCTCTGTTTAGTTGGTATGTTATATGTTGTATTATGTAGTTCCCTCCGGTAATGTCGTGCTGTGTGCAGCTCTGTTTAGTTGGTATGTTGTATGTTGTTGTATGTAGTTCCCTCGGGTATGGTCGTGCTGTATGTAGCTCTGTTTAGTTGGTATGTTGTTGTATGTAGTTCCCTTGGGTATGGTCGTGCTGTGGGTAGCTTTGTTTAGTTGGTATGTTATATGTTGTTGTATTTAGTCTACTCAGGTATGGTCGTGCTGTGTAGCTCTGTTTAGTTGGTATGTTGTATGTTGTTGTATGTAGTTCCCTCGGGTATGGTCGTGCTGTGTGTAGCTCTGTTTAGTTGGTATGTGGTATGTTGTTGTATTTAGTCCCCTCGGGTATGGTCGTGCTGTGTAGCTCTGTTTAGTTGATATGTTGTATGTTGTTGTATGTAGTTCCCTCGGGTATGGTCGTGCTGTGTGTAGCTCTGTTTAGTTGTTATGTTGTATGTTGTTGTATTTAGTCCCCTCGGGTATGTTCCTGTTGTGTGTAGCTCTGTTTAGTTGGTATGTTGTATGTAGTTGTATTTAATTCCCTCGGGTATGGTCGTGCTGTGTGTAGCTCTGTTTAGTTGGTATGTTATATGTTGTTGTATTTAGTTCCCTCGGGTATGGTCGTGCTGTATGTAGCTCTGTTTAGTTGGTATGTTGTTGTATGTAGTTCCCTCGGGTTTGGTCGTGCTGTAAGTATCTCTGTTTTGTTGGTATGTTGTTGTATTTAGTTCCCCCGGGTATGGTCTTGCTGTGTGTAGCTCTGTTTAGTTGATATGTTGTATGTTGTTGTATGTAGTTCCCTCGGGTATGGTCGTGCTGTGTGTAGCTCTGTTTAGTTGGCATGGTGTATGTTGTTGTATGTAGTTCCCTCGGGTATGGTCGTGCTGTGTGTAGCTCTGTTTAGTTGGCATGTTGTATGTTGTATTTAGTCCCCTCGGGTATGGTCGTGCTCTGTAGCTCTGTTTAGTTGGTATGTTGTATGTTGTTGTATGTAGTTCCCTCGGGTATGGTCGTGCTGTGTGTAGCTCTGTTTAGTTGGTATGTTGTATGTTGTTGTATGTAGTTCCCTCGGGTATGGTCGTGCTGTGTGTAGCTCTGTTTAGTTGGTATGTTGTATGTTGTTGTATGTAGTTCCCTCGGGTACGGTCGTGCTGTGTAGATCTGTTTAGTTGGTATGTTATATGTTGTTGTATTTAGTCTGCTCGGGTATGGTCGTGCTGTGTAGCTCTGTTTAGTTGGTATGTTGTATGTTGTTGTATGTATTTCCCTCGGGTATGGTCGTGCTGTGTGTAGTTGTGTTTAGTTGGTATGTTATATGTTGTTGTATGTAGTTCCCTCGCGTATGGTCGTGCTGTGTGGAGTTCTGTTTAGTTGCTATGTTGTATGTTGTTGTATGTAGGTCCCTCGGGTATGGTCGTGCTGTGTGTAGCTGTGTTTAGTTGGTATGTTGTATGTTGTTGTATGTAGTTCCCTCGGGTATGGTCGTGCTGTGTGTAGCTCTGTTTAGTTGGTATGTTATATGTTGTTGTATTTAGTCCCCTCGGGTATGGTCGTGCTGTGTAGCTCTGTTTAGTTGGTATGTTGTATGTTGTTGTATGTAGTTCCCTCGGGTATGGTCGTGTTGTGTGTAGCTCTGTTTAGTTGGTATGTTGTATGTTGTTGTATTTAGTCTCCTCGGGGATGGTCGTGTTGTGTAGCTCTGTTTAGTTGGTATGTTGTATGTTGTATGTAGTTCCCTCGGGTATGGTCATGCTGTGTGTAGCTATGTTTAGTTGGCATAATGTATGTTGTTGTATTTAGTCCCCTCGGGTATGGTCGTGCTGTGTGTAGCTCTGTTTAGTTGGTATGTTGTATGTTGTTGTATTTAATTCCCTCGGGTATGGTCGTGCTGTGTGTAGCTCTGTTTAGTTGGTATGTTATATGTTGTTGTATGTAGTTCCCTCGGGTATGGTCGTGCTGTATGTAGCTCTGTTTAGTTGGTATGTTGTTGTATGTAGTTCCCTCGGGTATGGTCATGCTTTAAGTATCTCTGTTTAGTTGGTATGTTGTTGTATTTAGTTCCCTCGGGTATGGTCGTGCTGAGTGTAGCTCTGTTTAGTTTTTATGTAATATGTTGTTGTATGTAGTTCCCTCGGGTATGGTCGTGCTGTGTATAGTTCGTTTAGTTGGTATGTTATATGTTGTTGTATGTAGTTCCCTTGGGTATGGTCGCGCCTTGTGTAGCTCTGTTTAGTTGGTATGTTGTATGTTGTTGTATGTAGATCCCTTGGGTATGGTTGTGCTGTGTGTAGCTCTGTTTAGTTGGTATGTTACATCTTGTTGTATGTAGTTCCCTCGGGTATGGTCGTGCTGTGTGTAGCTCTGTTTAGTTGGTATGTTATATGTAGTTCCCTCGGGTAATGTCGTGCTGTGTGCAGCTCTGTTTAGTTGGTATGTTGTATGTTGTTGTATGTAGTTCCCTCGGATATGGTCGTGTTGTATGTAGCTCTGTTTAGTTGTTATGTTGTTGTATGTAGTTCCCTCGGGTATGGTCGTGCTGTATGTAGCTCTGTTTAGTTGGCATGTTGTATGTTGTTGTATTTAGTCCCCTCGGGTATGGTCGTGCTGTGTAGCTCTGTTTAGTTGGTATGTTGTATGTTGTCGTATGTAGTTCCTTCGGGTATGGTCATGCTGTGTGTAGTTGTGTTTAGTTGGTATGTTATATGTTGTTGTATGTAGTTCCCTTGGGTATGGTCGTGCTGTGTGTAGCTCTGTTTAGTTGGTATGTTATATATTGTTGTATTTAGTCTGCTCGGGTATGGTCGTGCTGTGTAGCTCTGTTTAGTTGGTATGTTATATGTTGTTGTATTTAGTCTGCTCGGGTATGGTCGTGCTGTGTGTAGCTCTGTTTAGTTGGTATGTTGTATGTTGTTGTATTTAGTCCCCTCGGGTATGGTCGTGCTGTGTAGCTCTGTTTAGTTGGTATGTTGTATGTTGTTGTATGTAGTTCCCTCGAGTATGGTCGTGCTGTGTGTAGCTCTGTTTAGTTTGTATGTTGTATGTTGTTGTATTTAGTCCCCTCGGGTATGGTCGTGCTGCGTAGCTCTGTTTAGTTGGTATGTTGTATGTTGTTGTATGTAGTTCCCTCGGGTATGGTCGTGCTGCGTAGCTCTGTTTAGTTGGTATGTTATATGTTGTTGTATGTAGTTCCCTCGGGTATGGTCGTGCTTTATGTAGCTCTGTTTAGTTGGTATGTTCTTGTATGTAGTTCCCTCGGGTATGGTCGTGCTGTATGTAGCTCTGTTTAGGCAGAGACTAGAATAGGGCGACTGCTGAGAGATTGTTAGTCAATTAGTAAGTGCAGCTATACAATCCCGAGTTCTTGTTCGTGAGTTAGTCAAATATACAAGGTTTGTGTTGGTTAGCAATTATCAAAAATAACAAACGGTTAGTATGTGTTAGTAATATAGCAAAAGTAAGAGGAAGGAAGAACACGAGATAATGAAAGAAGATTGAAACCCAAAACCCAATAAATCACCCGAATGAGTGGCACGCAAGACAAGGGACCGTGAGCAAAGATACACACATGACAAGACAGGGGAGACGAGGTGCAAAGCATGGAACTGAAACAAGACATGGAACTGAAACACGGGGAACTGAAACACAAGGAACTGAAACACGGCATGGAACTGAAACACGGGGAACTGAAACACGGTATGGAACTGAAACACGGTGTGGAACTGAAACACGGGGAACTGAAACACGGGGAACTGAAACACGGCGTGGAACTGAAACACGGGGAACTGAAACACGGTATGGAACTGAAACACGGCGTGGAACTGAAACACGGGAAACTGAAACACGGCACGGAACTGAAACATGTCATGGAACTGAAACACGGGGAACTGAAACACGGCGTGGAACTGAAACACGGCATGGAACTGAAACACGAGGAACTGAAAAACGGGGAACTGAAACACGGCGTGGAACTAAAACACGGGGAACTGAAACACGGTATGGAACTGAAACACGGCGTAAAACTGAAACACGGGGAACTGAAACACGGCGTGGAACTGAAACACAGGGAACTGAAACACGGTATGGAACTGAAACACGGGGAACTGAAACACGGCGTGGAACTGAAACACGGGGAACTGAAACACGGTATGGAACTGAAACACGGCGTGGAACTGAAACACGGGGAACTGAAACACGGCGTGGAACTGAAACACGAGGAACTGAAACACGGCGTGGAACTGAAACACGGGAAACTGAAACACGGTATGGAACTGAAACACGGCTTGGAACTGAAACACGGGGAACTGAAACACGGCGTGGAACTGAAACACGGTATGGAACTGAAACACGGGGAACTGAAACACGGCATGGAACTGAAACACGGCGTGGAACTGAAACACGGGGAACTGAAACACGGCATGGAACTGAAACACGGCATGGAACTGAAACACGGGGAACTGAAACACGGGGAACTGAAACACGGCGTGGAACTGAAACACAAGGAACTGAAACACGGCGTGGAACTGAAACACGGGAAACTGAAACACGGTATGGAACTGAAACACGGCGTGGAACTGAAACACGGGAAACTGAAACACGGCGTGGAACTGAAACACGGGAAACTGAAACACGGTATGGAACTGAAACACGGCGTGGAACTGAAACACGGGGAACTGAAACACGGCGTGGAACTGAAACACGGGAAACTGAAACACGGTATGGAACTGAAACACGGCGTGGAACTGAAACACGGGGAACTGAAACACGGCGTGGAACTGAAACACGGGAAACTGAAACACGGTATGGAACTGAAACACGGCGTGGAACTGAAACATGGGGAACTGAAACACGGCATGGAACTGAAACACGGGGAACTGAAACACGGCGTGGAACTGAAACACGGTATGGAACTGAAACACGGGGAACTGAAACACGGCATGGAACTGAAACACGGGGAACTGAAACACGGCGTGGAACTGAAACACGGCGTGGAACTGAAACACGGGGAACTGAAACACGGCATGGAACTGAAACACGGGGAACTGAAACACGGCGTGGAACTGAAACACGGCGTGGAACTGAAACACGGGGAACTGAAACACGGCATGGAACTGAAACACGGCATGGAACTGAAACACGTGGAACTGAAACACGGGGAACTGAAACACGGTTTGGAACTGAAACACAAGGAACTGAAACACGGCGTGGAACTGAAACACGGGAAACTGAAACACGGTATGGAACTGAAACACGGCGTGGAACTGAAACACGGGGAACTGAAACACGGCGTGGAACTGAAACACGGGAAACTGAAACACGGTATGGAACTGAAACACGGCGTGGAACTGAAACACGGGGAACTGAAACACGGCGTGGAACTGAAACACGGGAAACTGAAACACGGTATGGAACTGAAACACGGCGTGGAACTGAAACACGGGGAACTGAAACACGGCGTGGAACTGAAACACGGGAAACTGAAACACGGTATGGAACTGAAACACGGCGTGGAACTGAAACATGGGGAACTGAAACACGGCATGGAACTGAAACACGGCGTGGAACTGAAACACGGGGAACTGAAACACGGCGTGGAACTGAAACACGGGGAACTGAAACACGGCATGGAACTGAAACACGGTATGGAACTGAAACACGGGGAACTGAAACACGGCGTGGAACTGAAACACGGGGAACTGAAACACGGTATTTAACTGAAACACGGCGTGGAACTGAAACACGGGGAACTGAAACACGGCGTGGAACTGAAACACGGGGAACTGAAACACGGCGTGGATCTGAAACACGGGAAACTGAAACACGGGAAACTGAAACACGGTATGGAACTGAAACACGGCGTGGAACTGAAACACGGGGAACTGAAACACGGCGTGGAACTGTAACACGGGAAACTGAAACACGGTATGGAACTGAAACACGGCGTGGAACTGAAACACGGCGTGGAACTGAAACACGGGGAACTGAAACACGGCGTGGAACTGAAACACGGGAAACTGAAACACGGTATGGAACTGAAACACGGCGTGGAACTGAAACACGGGGAACTGAAACACGGCGTGGAACTGTAACACGGGAAACTGAAACACGGTATGGAACTGAAACACGGCGTGGAACTGAAACACGGGGAACTGAAACACGGCGTGGAACTGTAACACGGGAAACTGAAACACGGTATGGAACTGAAACACGGCGTGGAACTGAAACACGGGGAACTGAAACACGGCGTGGAACTGAAACACGTGAAACTGAAACACGGTATGGAACTGAAACACGGCATGGAACTGAAACACGGGGAACTGAAACACGGTATGGAACTGAAACACGGCATGGAACTGAAACAGGGGGAACTGAAACACGGCGTGGAACTGAAACACGGGGAACTGAAACACGGCGTGGAACTGAAACACGGCATCGTAAACTATGAATAAACTAAAATCTGGAAAATAATAAAACATGATAATCTGAATTAGTAAAACACGACACATGATCATGAATGGTCAGACATAAGCAGAAGTTAAGAAACACACAGGTCAGTCAAACATGGCACTAGGCCAGGCACAGAACTTGAAACATGGGATGGCATAAAACATGGGACATGGCATGGCAGAAAATGCAGGATCACAACAGGGTCCTGACTTCTGACAGGAAATGGTAGTCCGCGCTGCTCCTTTTAGGTTATAGATAAACGTTCTCATTGCGAAATTTCAATGCAGGTCATGTTCTGTGCTGGATTTCACGGCTGAACAAACGAAATGTCACTTCTGTATGTTGAATGGTGCAAAATCCGGTTTCACCTTGAAACTGGAGCTGGATCGTCCGAATGACAGCGCCTGTGCGAATGATCAGCATTACTTTGGGTGGTACAGCGCTGAGGCGCAAAAAGCTTTACCCTCGCTGCCACGGGAGATTATAACTCACTATTGAAATTCGTCCAGAGACGTCAATTTCCCAGACTCATGCGCAGTGTTTGTGCCATTTCAGTTTGTAACTTAAAACCATCTGCAACCCTGAGGTGTTTTTCTGAGCCGTAATAAATTATAACTTTTGATACGATGGAATAGATACTAATAATCTCGACAGGCAAAGGATACACGTGAATATTAAAGCACTTAATATGTTTTTCAAGCGCGAACAATGAGGCCATTGTGCCCCATTCCTTCGCAGAGCAGTGATTCCTGCTTCATGCATTTATGCATTTTTCAGCAGCTGCCTGAGATACTGTGTTTATTTCTGATCTACAAGCAATTTATGATGAACCCTTTGCTGCATAGCAGTATGAATCAGTGCCTCCAATATGATAAAACTGGATATCCAGTGTTCTCCTGGAACTGTTTGATGGGATTCGGTGCAGCATTGTTTTTGGGGGGGTACGAGCAGACAGTTGGCTTTGGACATTATGCATGCGGGGCGCACCCTGCCGTGAGGTATTTGGTCATTAAGCATGCGGGGGTGAGAGAAATAATGTGGTCGAAGAGACCTGGTCATTGATCTGCCTGCTGTCCAGTATTGGATATGGCTTATTTTAGCAACTTGCCTGGCGTGCATAATATTAAATGTTTTTGTCAGAGCATAAAATAGGCTGTATTCTGCCAAATATACATGCATTTCAAAGCTTAAGTGTTGCTATATATTGTATTTAATTTCTCCAATAGGAAAAGTTTAATCAAAATTTGAAAAATATCGAAGTATTTCAGACTTCCATCAGCTTACCTCTCATTCGTGGACATCGCCATTGTGATTGTTCATGGAAAACGATGTGCTAATCAGAGAGAGGGAATCCTGATCCGGAAATGTCCAAGAAAACGTTCATTATGTGTTCTCTGTGTATCGATGAGCCTGGACAACATAAACCACTCTGAAAATACGTCCACAATATTGGACAACATGCAACAAAGGGTTAATGCCGAAATACTAATGTAAGTGAAATTCTGTTAATCAACCTTTTGAACCCTTCAAAAAAATTTTGCTTGAATTTCCTCTTTAGTTTGCTCAGAGTTAAAAAGTGAATTTTTCCATGACATAGAATGATGTCACAGATCACAGACCTAAACATTAAAATACTCACAGTGTAACATACAAACACATATTCTGTAGCTGCTGGTCGCAGGGCTTCACTAAAGCTACATCACTTTTATATTGAGATAAATATTCAAACCCTGGACACAATGTTTTACGGCCACAGCATTACATTAAAGAGAAAATATCTCAATCTCCTGCATCGTTTTATACCCAGTTCCCTATAATTTAGCAGAACATATTTGGGATCATTGGAGACCAGGGAAACTTCACAATATAAAACAGGGCTGAAGTTCAGTGGGTTTAAAACAGCCGCTGCATTTGACCTCACACACTCTCGCACCCCCCAGTTGCAGGACAAATACATGAAATTAACTTTATTCAGGGAAACACTAATCATGTCAATTCAGCAAATGAAAGCCGGGCAGCAATCTGACATCCAGGTTTGTGATCGGCTCACTGACATCCAGGTTTGTGATTGGCTCACTGACATCCAGGTTTGTGATTGGCTCACTGACATCCAGGTTTGTGATTGGCTCACTGACATCCAGGTTTGTGATTGGTTCACTGACATCCAGGTTTGTGATTGGCTCACTGACATCCAGGTTTGTGATTGGTTCACTATCACCATGCATTAATGAAATAATTGTCTGTTCTTGTGCAAGCAGTCGGTTCGTTAGCTTGTGGCTAAAATAGTCGATTCAGCTTATTTTAGCATAAATAATCAGAATCCAGCAGGTATGAGCCGTACAAATCAGAAGGATTAACTTCTCTATGCGAAGATGAAAGACTGTGGGGAGAAAAAATAACCGTTCTTCCTGTAAGTGGCGAAGGCAGAGGAGTATTTGTTTTTACAAAAATACCACAAACTAACCCGGAGGTTCCGTTACAAACATCACCGCAGATGCACTGTACTCAGTGATACGCAAATCCAGTATTCCCACAATGCAATGCAAATGACCTCTTCCTGCTGCTCACATTTTGTAAAACCTTCTGAACCCTCAACAAACTGACATAACAAATCAGTTTTCTGTCAACAAAACCTTTTCCTGGAGAATTTTAATACTAGGAAAAATAAATAAAAGAACCTATTTTTTATAAAACTTTTTTTCATTTACAGTGCAGCATCAAAATTTATATCCACTGCATTCATCAACATTAGTGATTCTAAAAGCTGGTCCTGAGGCCCCCTGTGTGTGTGTGTGTGTGTGTGTGTGTGTGCGCGCGCGCATGTGTGTGTGTGTGTGTGTGCACGCGCTGGTGTTCAACTTTGGGATTATTTCTAGCTGTGAAATTCCTTTCACTTAGTGCACTATTCTTAGGTATTCCTGTTTAGAGGAATTGTTTTACCATAATCATATTGTCAGAAAGAACCATGAAGACCACAAATTTCTCATCTGTGCTGAGATATTTTGTGAACAACTGAATAAAAAGAGAGAGAAAATGGAACTGATTCAACAAAGAAAGTTGGTAGTAGTAGGTCCCTCATGAGGGAAACTGAGTGAAAACTTAGCATTTATAAGGCAAACAAATTATAAATCATCAAACCTGTTTATCACCATGATTAAGATATTAATTTCAAACTAATTTGGATAACTGATCTGAATGTGAAATGGACCTAATTAAGACAAATTGACAGCTTTTTAAAATCCTGCAGTTGTACTTGGCGTTGGACCCAAACCGAACCCACCGATGCACAAAAGTACTCTGTAAACACTCTAATACTTCAGAGTTACTCTGGCTTCTGCTAGAGTTATGACATTTAGTTGTGGGGTTATGAAGTTTTCAAAAACAGCCCCCAAACCCCACATGTGATTATCAAGAATCTTCTGGTGCTTCACTTACTGTTACGGCCCCAGTCTGCTACAACATAAAGGAGAGCAAGGGATGACAGACAAAATTTTAAAACTAAAACAGATTTAATTCAACAAAGACAGACACTAACCTACAATTTATACTACTGACCAAGATTGATAATATACAAGAAAAAAATATTTACAGTCCCTTGAGATGGGGTTGCTTGGTGATGTTCCGGGTGAGGAAAATGCTCCAACAGGCAAAAATCCACAAAAAGCTTCACAGGTCTTGAAAAGAGTGACAGGTCTGGTCACATGTATCCTTCTCCCTGCAATTTCTCCTACTACTTTACTCTCTCAATTTCTCTCCTTATATACTCTTTTGCAGCCCCCTCATGCATTTCGACTTTTATTTTTCCTCTGGGACCTTCCCCTCTCAGACATGTCCAGCACATGCCCAAACCTAGCCCCAGACTGGGCTTAACAAAAAAAGTCAATACTGCCATCTTTCCACATTAAATTACCGAATTCTCTACACAACCTAAAAGTTATTAATATAATTTTTTTTTGTTTGTTTAGGAATGTGCCATAATTTTATGTGTAATGTCAGTGTAAACAAATGGTATGAATGTAAAAAAATCAAATTAATCCTATTCTTATGCTCAGCTAAATTGCACACAGGCAAACACGCATATACATGCACACCCTGTCACACACCGTCACACACCAGCACTTACCTGCTGCTCTTTTGTGTTGTAATGTGCACCAGAGTCGCTGTGGCTGTCAGGTGAGTCACACCTCAGGAACCTTCTAAAACACAGTAAAACACAGGTGAGGCTGAAATCTGCCAGTGAAAACTGTCAATCACATCTCTCTATAGCTATGTTTTGCTCTCTGTACACACACACACACACACACACACACACACACGCACACCTACCTGTATATACACACACACACACACATACACAAACTTATACACACATAAATACACACACACACACACACATATACATACTTATACACACGCATGCACACACACACATACTTATACACACATACACAGGCACACATACACACACACACACACACACTTATACACACACACACATTCTTATACACACATAAATACACACACACCACATATACTCAGCAACAAAAGTTTCTGTGACACCAATATTGTTAATTATTTTTCATAACGCAATTATGAAATTGTCATACATGGTGATATCAGACTGAAACAGTACACGTAAACACAACATTGAAATGGAAATCATGAAAATGCGAGAAAATGACTTTGCACGTGAAAATGTGCGTAAATCATGCTTGTGGATGGCAATAAAAGAGGAGAATTTTTGGAATGTTCACATTGTGCCTGATGAACGACGGAAGCATCACTTATCGAAAACACAGCCATTTCGGATCAGGAACTCTACCCTCTAAATGCCAAGACTGTCTGAAAATGATCGGTGGAGGGCCATTGGGATGATTGAACCCGGAACCTCGCAGAGGGAAGTTGCTCATCGCCTGAATGTCCACCGAAACACCATTTGGAACTTATGGCAGCGTCATCAGCAGACAAGACATGTCAGAGACCGTCCTCGCAGCGGCCGTCCACGAGTAACCACTCCCAGACAGGACAACTGGATTCGAACAACCCATCTCCGAAATCGATTCCAACCTGCAACCATAACTGCAAGAACGATACCTGGTTTGAGGCGACTGTCTGCACAGACAATCCGTCGCCGTCTCCGTCATTTTGGCATTGTCCCACGTCGGCCAGCAAGACGTCCAATACTCACAGTACAACACCGACGACTGCGTCTACAGTGGGCACAACAACATCGACGGTGGATCCAACGTCAGTGGGATCTTGTACTCTTCACTGATGAATCAAGATTCATGCTTAACCGATGTGATGGTCGTTTACGTGTATACCATCGACGTGGAGAACGTTATGCCAACAACTGTGTTCAGGAATTTGATCGTTTTGGAGGTGGTAGTGTCATGATTTGGGGAGGGATCACGGCTAGAAACAGAACAGATTTGCTTGTTATTGATGGAAATCTGACAGGTCAAAGATATCGCGATGAAGTGCTACGGCCATTGGTGGTACCGTTTTTGATGCAACATGGTCCCGGAATAACGCTGCAACATGATAACGCCAGACCACACGTTGCAAGGATTGTACAGCAGTATCTGATGCAACAACATGTCAATGTCCTGCCATGGCCAGCCAGATCCCCAGACATGTCCCCAATCGAGCATCTTTGGGACGAGATGGATCGACGTTTGCGGCGGTTGGATAACCCGCCAGCTACACTCCAGGAATTGCGACAACGTCTACGTCAGATTTGGAATGACATCCCACAGCAATTTCTGGCACATCTGATTCGGTCCATGCGCCGGAGATGCGTTGCTTGCATCATGGCACGAGGAAGTCACACCCGGTATTGAAGTGTGAAGGTCACAATTGGTTAGACGTCAGACAAGTGCTTCATGACGCATGAAAATGACATTTTTCATTTTGAGTGACGTTGGCACTGAAAAGTCAGTGTTTCTCCTGTTAAATAAACATATTGATTGCATTGAGATCTTTGCGTGTCATTTATAACATACACATAAATGGTGTCACAGAAACTTTTGTTGCTGAGTATATAAACACACACACACGCACACACTGATACACACATACACACACACGCATACTTATATACACACACACACACATGCATACACACACGCATACACACACACGAGTACTGAAATTATGAAGACATATCAATATTTTACGTCATCATTTATGCGCAGAAGACACCCCATAATTTTGTAGTGCAATGCATAACAATGCTATCAAAAGTAAATTAGACCGTTGTCGGTTTTTACTAATTAGTCTGACCAACTGTGGCTAATCGGGAGATGTAAACTGCGAGAGGTTAAGGTTAATAAGCATTTTTAAAGGTGACGTTTCGGAAGATCAAATTCAAAATCAGAAGATTCCCCAAGTAAAAATGTCTGCCCCTGGTATTGAAGCCTTTTTGAAGACTCGCTAATTTGAAAACATGTCGCACTGGGTCATTACCAAATTAAAATGTATAAAACTATGCATTTTGGACACCAAGTATTCTATTTTCCGCTGAAATATACTTTGCCGAGATGCTGTCTCCTCCTTTAACACGTAGATTTATCAATATGTCTCCCAAAGCAGCTCATACATGTTTTTTTGAATACGAAATAAAAGCGCAACTATATTCTCTTCCAAAAGATGATGCATCTAAAAATCGGTGTGCAGTTTTTCTGTTAGTTGGTGGAAAACAGCCACACTTAAAGGGACAGTTAGCTGTTTGTGCTCAGCATTTCACCAAAGACAGCTTTGTCAATAAAGGATAATTCAACGCTGGATATGCGTGTCAGTTCTTCCCAAACCTATAGCAGTTGCATCGATCAAGTGTTCGGAGCTGCAAGCTGTAAGTAGCGGCATAACAGCAAATGTAAGTGAAGCTAATATGTTACAGTGTCTTGCAGGACCGCTAGCGATAGTTAGCTCTAACAACTGGCCTCAAACACAGGCTTTGTAAAATATCTGAAGATAAAGCCTGGATCAGTAGCGACTGTTTACTCAATGACAAGCGCGGAAGCTGTAAGTTTTACCATTTTGTGTTGCTTTACTGCATTAGCCTAACGTGATTGCCTGTTGGTGTGGTCGTGGCAGTGCAGCTAGGCTACTGTTGCTAATGTTTGTGTCCTAAATATGCAAGAGTAAATAATATCAAGGAGACATTAAACAGAAGGTGTGTAAACATAAACCTCATTTGAAGCTTACTTTTTAGACTTGTTTATAATTTGGATGCTTGGTACAACTGTCCACGGTGACGGAACCTTCTGTCTGTGAAAGCTGTGTTACCAGGGTAATGTTTGTCCCTATCGTTGTTATGACCGCTTGGTTACAACCGTATCTCAGTTCGCGTTCCATGCTACTTAAAAAATGCTCCTGGTTAAATTAAATGCTATAATTCAGATTGGTATGCTTGTGTTACTTTGGTTAGCATCAAGGAGGTAGTTTCATCACAACGTTACCTCACCATAGCCGCAACAGTTGAAGCTACCCGGAGAGGTGTTGTGCGTGTCTGCAAAGTTGGGCTGATAAGGCTGCAGTTAGACCAGATGTAGGCTTTACGGAGCTTAGGGTCCGTGTTTGGGTTTCTTTACTGCTGCTGTGAAACAATTTGTTTTCCTTAACTATGACCAGGGACAGTCAGATACTTTGCTGTGGTGTGGGCTAGCTCTCTGATCCTACCGCATTGAAACACACTATAGCGCGTCTGGTATAACAAACAATTTCTCTGCACTGCTGTGGTAGAACTTCATCCTCCTTTGAAAATTGTCCTGGCTACTAAAAAGCCGAAAAAAGTGGAAGTCGAGTATGGTTTTTTTTCCAGTAGAAGTTATCGATTCGCTAACTCCACATAAGCAATGCTTACACCGTTTGTGTGTTTTTGCTATGCACTCGTTTAGTAGCTTGGTGTCAGAATTCTGTTTCGTTTTGGTAGAAATGGTTAACAGCAGCTTTTAGCAAGGTTTCTTCTGGATAGCGAAGTGGGTATATAACATGACTATATAACAGTACAGCTACAATCACATGCATGCAAGGCAAGACAGTACAAGTAAAACACTAATATTTCAACTTGCCACTCATCAATATCCTGCTGTAAATGTTGCTGCAATACTTGAATTGCTTCCTCTACCTGTTCGGAGTTGGATTCGGGATCAAAAAAATACAGTCTTACAGAATTAGATGCCGCCAAGAGCTGTTCTGAAATACCTGCCATCCTGGTTTCCTGGTTTTTCAGGTCTGCACCCTGCCCCGGAATTGAAGCAGCCAGCCAGCCAATTAGAGCAGCGCCTCATTAGCATAGCCTCCCCACCCATTTCAACATGGCTCGTGTTTCAGGCCGGCACAGACGGGGTGAGAAAAGAGGTCTCACTGGGCCTGGAATTCTGAAGATTATTTTAAAGGCCCTTTGGACAGATTTTAAACGACTAAATACACCATAATATGGGACCTTTAACATAACATAAGTGGTGAGAACAGGCCGTTCAGCCGAACTAGGCTCACCAGTTTCCTATTACTATAGTGACTCTATCACTTCAGATACTCTTGATGCCCTTGGAAAAAAAAAAAGCCTCAACAATATGGTCCGGCAAGCTATTGCACATTGAGATTACTCTTTGGGTGAAAAAATGTTTCCCTGATGCTTGTGCTAAATTTACCCTTGGTCAATTTCCATTTGTGACCCCGAGTTCTACTAACAAAACTTAGCCAAAGGAATCCCACATAATTCACTTTGTTAATCCCTTTAATATATTGAAAGACCTCAATCAGATCACCCCTTCTATTCAGTCTTCTATTCCAAAGACTGAAGAGATGAAGGATCTTCAGCCTCTTCTTGTGGCTTTCATCTTTTATACCTGGTATTAACTTTGTGGCTCTTCTCTGAACTTTTTATATAGAGCCTCTATATCTTTCTTAAAGTATGGTCCCCAGTACTGTACACAGTACTAAAGATGTGGTCTGACTAATGTGTTGTACAGAAGTATGACCTCCTTGGATTTATACTCGATACTTCTGGCTATATATCCCAGCATCCTGTTGGCCTTTTCATCTGCTACGCCACAATGGCTAGAACCTGTAATAGTTTGGTCAACAGTCACTCCCTGATCTTTTTCATGTGGAGCACATGAGCACCTCCCATGAAGTAATTCCGTCTAATGTTTTTATTGCCCGCGAGTAGAACTTTACATTTTGCTACATTAGATTTCATTTGCCACATTTCTGCCCAATCTGAATTCTATCGAAATCATCCTGAATCACTTTAGTGGACTCTAAAATGCACACCAAACCCCCTGATTTTGTATCATCTGCAAATTTAACTAATTTGCGTTCAATATTCCTATCAAGGTCATTAATGTAGATGAAGAACAGCAAGGGCCCGAACACAGATCCCTAAGGGACCCAACTTCCCACCATACCTAGCTCTGATGAGATCCCACTGATTACAACTCATCTGAGAATGTTCTACTTCTTTGCCTGACAAAATCTTGGGTTCTTTTGGCAGTATACTCCCAAATCACTGTCCATCTGTGCTATAAAGTATTTTTCAATGATTTCTGGTGCATTTGGCTGAATCTGATGGATTTGGGATACATTATAGCACAGTAAATTTCACAATTTATCCTGCAGTTTTCGTTAACAGTCTCATCACCAGAACACTCAAGGGAACAACCTGTCTTCCAACCATACGCTCAAATAGGTCAATTATCTCATTTACTTCGATTTATGACCCCTAAAAGCGCGCCCCGACTGGCAGCATGAAGGTACTGTTACAGTTACAGTTTCTGTTCCAGATGCAGTTTCAGTCATATTTACACTTAAAATAATGATTTTGGTAAGGATTAGGGGTAGTGTTAGGGTAAGGGTTAGAATACGAGTTGATTTACCATTAGGTTTAGGTTAAGGACTTCCTGATGGCGACGCTGACAATGGTAACCAGATTGAAGTTATTTAAATGACCGCTAGAGGTGGTAAGGGTTAGAATACGAGTTGATTTAGGATTAGGTTTAGGTTAAGGACTTCCTGACGGCGACACTGACAATGGTAACCAGATTGTAGTCATTTAAATGACCGCTAGAGGTTGCTTCAAACCAAAACGTAACTTCAGGTCGCAATCAGCTGTTTGACAAACAATCTTTTCAGGCGTATTTTGTTGGAGGACGGGCTCCAAGGGAACCAGCTCAATTTGCAGCCACACATGCCCATACATAACCACTCTCCACAGATAATGAGCAGCTCATAACCACTCTTTACAGATGAAGTGGTGTGCTTCAGATCATGAGCAGCTCATAACCACCCTCCAATGATGAGGTGGTGTGCCTCAGATCATTGGCAGTTCATAACCACTCTCCACTGATGAGGCGGTGTGCCTCAGATCATGAGCAGCTCATAACCACTCTCCACTCATGTGGTGGTGTGCCTCACATCATGAGCAGCTCATAACCACTTTCCACTGATGAGTTGGTGTGCCACAGATCATCAGAAGCTCATAACAACTCTCCAGTGATGAGGTGGTGTGCCTCAGATCATGAGCAGTTCATAACCACTCTTCACAGATGAGGTTGTGTGTCTCAGATCATGAGCAGCTCATCACCATTTCACAGATGAGGTGGTGTGTCTCAGATCATGAGCAGCTCATCACCATTTCACAGATGAGGTGGTGTCTCTCAGATCATGAGCAGCTCATACCCACTCTTCACAGATGAGGCGGTGTGTCTCAGATCATGAGCAGCTCATAACCACTCTTCACAGAAAAGGTGGAGTGTCTCAGATCATGAGCAGCTCATAACCACTCTTCACAGAAGAGGTGGTGTGTCTCTGATCATGAGCAGCTCATAACCACTCTTCACAGATGAGGTGGTGTGTCTCAGATCATGAGCAGCTCATAACCACTCTTCACAGATGAGGTGGTGTGTCTCAGATCATGAGCAGCTCATAACCACCCTTTACAGATGAGGTGGTGTGTCTCAAATCATGAGCAGCTCATAACCACTCTTCACAGTTGACGAGGTGTGTCTCAGATCATCAGCAGCTCATAACCACTCTTCACAGATGAGGTGGTGTGTCTCAGATGATGAGCAGCTCATCAACACTCTTCACAGATGAGGTTGTGTGTCTCAGATCCTGAACAGCTCATAACCACTCTTCACGGATGAGGTGGTGTGTCTCAGATCATAAGCAGCTCATCACAACTCTTCACAGATGAGGTGGTGTGTCTCAGATCATGAGCAGCTCATAACCACACTTCACAGATGAGGTGGTGTGCCTCAGATCATGAGCAGCTCATACCCACTCTTCACAGATGAGGTGGTGTGTCTCAGATCATGAGCAGCTCATCACCACTCTTCACAGATTAGGTGGTGTGTCAGAGATCATGAGCAGCTCATAACCACTCTTCACAGATGAGCTGGTGTGTCTCAGATCATGAGCAGCTCATCACCACTCTTCACAGATGAAGTGGTGTGTCTTAGATCATGAGCAGCTCATACCCACTCTTCACAGATGAGGCGGTGTGTCTCAGATCATGAGCAGCTCATACCCACTCTTCAAAGATGAGGCGGTGTGTCTCAGATCATGAGCAGCTCATCACCACTGTTCACAGATGAGGTGGTGTGTCTCAGATCATGAGCAGCTCATAACCACTCTTCACAGATGAGGTGGTGTGTCTCAGATCATGAGCAGCTCATCACCACTCTTCACAGATGAGGTGGTGTGTCTCAGATCATTAGCAACTCATCACCACTCTTCACAGATGAGAAATTGTGTCTCAGATCATGAGCAGCTCATACCCACTCTTCACAGATGAGGTGGAGTGTCTCAGATCTTGAGCAGCTCATACCCACTCTTCACAGATGAGAAGGTGTGTCTCAGATCATGAGCTGCTCATCACTACTCTTCACAGATGAGTTGGTGTGTCTCAGATCATGAGCAGCTCATCACCACTCTTCACAGATGAGGTGGTGTGTCTCAGATCATGAGCAGCTCATCACCACTCTTCACAGATGAGGTTGTGTGTCTCAGATCCTGAACAGCTCATAACCACTCTTCACGGATGAGGTGGTGTGTCTCAGATCATGAGAAGCTCATCACCACTTTTCACAGATGAGGAGGTGTGTCTCAGATCATGAGCTGCTCATCACCACTCTTCACAGATGAGGAGGTGTGTCTCAGATCATGAGCTGCTCATCACCACTCTTCACAGATGAGGTGATGTGTCTCAGATCATGAGCAGCGCATCACCACTCTTCACAGATGAGTTGGTGTGTCTCAGATCATGAGCAGCTCATCACCACTCTTCACAGATGAGGTGGTGTGTCTCAGATCATGAGCAGCTCATAACCACTCTTCACAGATTAGGTGGTGTGTCTCAGACCATGAGCAGCTCATAACCACTCTTCACAGATGAGGCGGTGTGTCTCAGATCATGAGCCGCTCATCACCACTCTTCACAGATGAGGTGGCGTGTCTCAGATCATGAGCCGCTCATCACCACTCTTCACGGATTAGGCGGTGTGTCTCAGATGATGAGCAGCTCATCACCACTCTTCACAGATGAGGAGGTGTGTCTCAGATCATGAGCAGCTCATACCCACTCTTCACAGATGAGGTGGTGTGTGTCAGATCATGAGCAGCTCATAACCACTCTTCACTGATTAGGCGGTGTGTCTCAGATAATGAGCAGCTCATCACCACTCTTCACAGATGAGGTGGTGTGTCTCAGATCATGAGCTGCTCATCAACACTCTTCACAGATGAGGTGATGTGTCTCAGATCATGAGCAGCGCATCACCACTCTTCACAGATTAGGTGGTGTGTCTCAGACCATGAGCAGCTCATCACCACTCTTCACAGATGAGGTGGCGTGTCTCAGATCATGAGCCGCTCATCACCACTCTTCACGGATTAGGCGGTGTGTCTTAGATGATGAGCAGCTCATCGCCACTCTTCACAGATGAGGAGGTGTGTCTCAGATCATGAGCAGCTCATACCCACTCTTCACAGATGAGGTGGTGTGTGTCAGATCATGAGCAGCTCATCACCGCTCTTCACAGATGAGGTGATGTGTCTCATATCATGAGCAGCGCATCACCACTCTTCACAGATTAGGTGGTGTGTCTCAGACCATGAGCAGCTCATAACCACTCTTCACAGATGAGGCGGTGTGTCTCAGATCATGAGCCGCTCATCACCACTCTTCACAGATGAGGTGGCGTGTCTCAGATCATGAGCCGCTCATCACCACTCTTCACGGATTAGGCGGTGTGTCTCAGATGATGAGCAGCTCATCACCACTCTTCACAGATGAGGAAGTGTGTCTCAGATCATGAGCAGCTCATACCCACTCTTCACAGATGAGGTGGTGTGTGTCAGATCATGAGCAGCTCATCACCGCTCTTCACAGATGAGGTGGTGTGTCTCAGATCATGAGCAGCTCATAACCACTCTTCACTGATTAGGCGGTGTGTCTCAGATAATGAGCAGCTCATCACCACTCTTCACAGATGAGGTGGTGTGTCTCAGATCATGAGCTGCTCATCAACACTCTTCACAGATGAAGAGGTGTGTCTCAGATCATGAGCAGCTCATACCCACTCTTCACAGATGAGGTGGTGTGTGTCAGGTCA
Source organism: Gymnothorax reevesii (assembly GCA_029721435.1). Classification (NCBI taxonomy): domain Eukaryota; kingdom Metazoa; phylum Chordata; class Actinopteri; order Anguilliformes; family Muraenidae; genus Gymnothorax; species Gymnothorax reevesii. Next base: position 1,493,888 of record CM056574.1, on the reverse strand, counting down.
TGAGCAGCTCATCACCGCTCTTCACAGATGAGGTGGTGTGTCTCAGATCATGAGCAGCTCATAACCACTCTTCACTGATTAGGCGGTGTGTCTCAGATAATGAGCAGCTCATCACCACTCTTCACAGATGAGGTGGTGTGTCTCAGATCATGAGCTGCTCATCAACACTCTTCACAGATGAGCAGGTGTGTCTCAGATCATGAGCAGCTCATAACCACTCTCCTTTGATTAGGCGGTCTGTCTCAGATCACTCTTTAAGAATATGTCACAAAGTTCACTTGGCCACACCGAATGGTTTCATTTTTTTTCTCATGGGGTTGTTTTGTCTCTCAGCTTAATTGCTTGTTTTACGGTCTCCGATAGCTCTTTTAATTTCAGATCGACATCTATGAGCTCCAGATTCCAAGTGAGAATGTAAATCTTGAAAATAATCGTTGACCTTTCATGTGCTCACTTCTAAATGAAATTATTCGGAAAAAAACACTCATGGCCGTGCAACAACTGAGCACAATTGGCTAAATACTTTTGGTCCATAAAAAAGGAGGACCACTTTACTGAATGCTGTTTTTCTAACACCGTCCACCCAATTTCAGATGTGTTTATCATTAAATTGAAGCAGAATGTCCTCACTTTGAACACATATTTATTATTTAATTTCATCTCCACTTTTCTACAGTTTACAGGTAAAATAATCAAGTTATCAATGTCCAAATGAAGAGGTGGACAATACCTGTCAAAATTTTTAAATAACTGAGATAATGCCATAGAGCGGTAGCCCGTGCTTCTTACACATGGTGCAAAAATCCTTTGTAGAAATTCATATAAGGTCTGTTTTCTCATGGTCAAAGTTTGTGTTTTTTTCTAAAATACAATAGGCGCCAACAGTGAAAAAGCTGATTTACTCAAAATGAGTAAAATGGATTTATTGGGTTTTGCTAACAAACTCTTCAAATATGTATTGACCTGACTGTGTGTGTGTGGAGGTTGTTGTGAATGTGTGTGGGCTCCTAGCCTTTAAACACCTCTAAAAGTGTACACGTCTGTAAATCCTTTAAAAAATGCACACCTCATTTAACTGCTGTAAATAAATATTTTCTGTGCTGTAAAAAAATATTTTCTGTGACAATTGCCATCTTTGTTGAGATATTTTATTACTTACATCATTATTTAAGCCATGTAGCTCTTGCACATCATCACAGACTTCTTCTGAACTTTACCCAGTCAGCTTACATTCAGTACTTTCATTCAGTTAAGCGCTCATTCATTGTTCAATTACTGTGTATGTGGATATGCTTGTAATCTGAAGGAAATATCCACCTCAGTTTAGTGCTGCTCAGCATTATGTTCAGAGTTACGTTCAGCGCCAGAGTTTGCCTCAGTGTCAGGCCTCTGTGCGCCAGATTAAAGCAGTGATATTCTGTTTTATCATTGGTTAACCTGTGACCTTAATGAAGGGAGATAATCATCTGTACCACACACACACACACACACACACATCCGTGTCATAAACCAGCCTGACAGCATGCTCGAAACTCTGAAAAGCACCTCCCAGCGCCTCTCGGCGGGGCTGCTGTACACAGGCGGTCCCGGACGCACCCCCGTCTTGTCGCTGCGCCAGGTGGCACCGGCCCAGCGCCGCTCTGAAGCGCGAGGAGAAGATTAGATTGGGCCAGCAGACCGGGTGCGTCTGAGCACGTGCGAGACTGCAGACGTCTCCTCTAAAGGCGATGCGATCGAGTCAACGGAAGGTTCTCAGGTGACATTAACCCCACAACCAAATCTAAACCTTAAATCCAAATCCAGTCTTGGTTTTCTGTTCTCACTGGTCATGGACTAGATGACGGACCAATGAATGGCTCTGACTGGTCAGACTGTCTGTTCACCTGACTCCCGGTCAATAGAACAAGGAAAGCCAGCAGATCTCAGACTGAGGATTCTGAATAATCCCTGATTTAAAGTGTTTTGTTTGTCCACGCTGTTTGAGTTTTGTTATTTAGCATCAAGTTAGGTGACTGGCAGTCAGAAAAGTATGTTGTACATTTTCACGCTCTGAATACCAGAGTTTTATTCAAAATAAAGGTTTATTCATAATAAACGCATTATTTTATTATGAGATAATTTAGCACAGGCATATTTTGGATGAGCAAAACTCCCTGGCCAGTCATTTGGCTCTAACCCTGTCAGGTCAGAGGTCATCAGCGCATGATTAGAATATTCTGAATTGACCAAAATGATATAATTATCAGCTCAGGAAACTGGGATCAAAGGGGTTCTAAAACAAACATTTTAAAACACTTGAGGAGAACTTCTCTCTGAAGAGTAAGACATTGGCTCCTAACCCCGGCTCTGCTTGCATTACCGAGGAGGGGATAGAGCTGTGAAAACGGTGGCCGGTGTGCAGCAGTTTCTGTTGGCTCATATTGGGTGGAAACAACAACAGGACTGCTTCTGTTTACTGGAAGCAGATCTCAGAATGAATCCTAGTCGGCCAAAGATGATGTGCGAACCCCCCACAGTGGCCTCTGCACGTTCATGGAGAAGGCAGGAGTCTGTTTCCGCATCGTTAAACTCCCCAAAGGACAGGATTTAACAGGGAGACACATTTCCTGAGCGTTTGTCTGGCGTTTGTTTGCCTCCAAAGGTTTTCTGTGTGAAAGTGAGATCTGGCCCCCAGCGCAGAAAATGACATGGTGAACAGAGGGGTGAATCATCATCCTTCCCGGAGTCGAAAATTGAGTCTAAAAGCAACAATTCAGTGATTGGACAATATTATTAGGGGAGCCATTTTGGGAGAGAGACGCACTTTCTGGTCTTTTCTGTGTAAAACCAGGAGCCTGCAGGGTGGCACCGAAACTTTACCTGAAATTACAGCTTTGGCCAGATTACCACAAAATGCTCTCAAAGGATTACAGACTTAATTAATGGCTTGGAAAAAAAATTCAACCTTTGAATGAAATTCAACATGAATAAATAAATTGATAATGAATGAAAAAACCTGTCATAACACATGCCAAATAAAAAATATTTTCAAATTCAAGAGTTCCTGAATGGTTCAACGAAAACTGCAATAAAAAAAACTACAGTAACACCTGCCTCTCTTCCCATTCAGATCATAATCATTTTAATAACTTAAACTACATACACTGGCTTCCAATTTGTTTTAGGATTGATTTTAAGGTTTTATTAATTACTTTCAAAGCTCTTCACAGCCTGGCTCCAGACTATTTTAGAACTTATAAACCCCAATGTAGCCTGAGATCCTCAGGTAAGAGCTTCCTGTCCACCCAAACTCTAGATTAAACACTAATAAGGACAGGATGTTCGCTCTGAGAGCCCTGAGGCTCTGGAATAAACTGCCTGAGGATATTAGGCTGTTGGAGTCTGTGTCTATTTAGAAAATATACTTTTATTGAAAAGCATATCCTGGTCTGATTTGACCTGTGACTTCCCTGTTGGTCTTAATGTCTTGTAAATTATCAGAGATATTTTATCTGTAAGTTTCTGTTATTTATTTTTGAATCCTTCGTTTGGTTTGTCGTATGTTGGTATTTGCTTTCCCCTTCAGGTTTGAGAACCACTTTGTGATTTGGTTTGAAAAGTGTTCTAAAATGATCTTTTTTTTTTTTTTTAAAGAAATATGAAAAGGATGGCATTTAAAATACTCTTTCACAAAGTCCAGCCAAAATGCTGCTGATTTTTCTTTTTGACCTTTGCTAGTGAAGCGTTTACACATAAGGGTTAGTAGCACGAAAATGATTCTCGGCTGTTAATTTGAACATTCTGTTGTGGATGGTCAGTGAATGTCAAGCACCTGCTGACTTTGGTCTTCTCATAGACCAAACCAACCATTTAAATTTTATAATAATATACATTTTTATTGACGTGTTAGCTTGTTTGGTTGGCATGCTAACTGACTGAAGCAACATGCAGTCCTACTAGACGGTACAGGACCATGCGATGATGTGCATTTTTGCATATTAATATGAAGCAACATCACAGAGCCAACCGAATTTTAAACAGATCATTTGCTGCACTATATTAATGTGCAAACATATAGGGTTATGGCCAGTATAATTCTTAAGATATTGAGTATGAAAGGGTCATGACTCACTCAGTCATTCACTCACTGCCATTATAGCCATATTAGCCCATTATCCCAACATAGTCCAGCACTCCCCAACATTCCTCAATACTCTCTAACATTCGCTAATATTCCCCTATATTCCCCAGTATTCCCTAACCTTTTCCCAACAATCCCTAACATTCCCCTACATTCCCCTATGTTCCGCCACATTTCCCAACATTCCTCAGTATTTACTGACATTCCACAATATTCCACAACATCCCAACATTTGCGCAAAATTCCCCAAGTCTCCAACATTCCCCACCATTCCACAATATTGCCAAACATTCTTCGACATTTCCAAATACTCCCCAACACTCCCAAACATTCTGCAACATTGTCCAGTGCACCTCAAAATTCCTCCTTATTCCTTAAAATTCAACAATATTCCCCAATGTTTATAGATATTACCAAAAATTACACAATATTCCTCAACCTTTCCCCAATATTTCCGAACATTCCTCAATGTGCCCCAAAATTCCCCTAAATCGCCCAACCTTCCCCAACACACAGCAACTTTCCTTAATATTGCTAACATTCCTTAAATATTTCCCAACATTCTCCAACATTTTCAACATTCCTCAGTTTTCCCTCACATACCACAATATTCCCCATTTTATTCCCTAAAATGCCCAACATTCCACAATGTTCCCCCACATTGCCCAGTTTTTCTCAATATCCCCCAATAGTTCCCAACATTGCCCAATATTACCTATCATTTTATAATTTTCCCCAACATTTCTCAATATTTCCAGACATTTTTCTGTGTTCCCCAGCATTTCCCCATCATTTCTCAGCATTTCAATGTTCCCCACTCACTGTAATCCTTGGAGACCCTGTGTCCCCGGCGATGGTGTTGATGTTGGCGTCTGGGTTCGGCGTGATCTGCCAACTTAACCTTGACCATGATCTTGCCAAGTCTTGCAGCACCAGGTGTGGCGATCGGTCGTCTCGCCATACCAGCGTTCACTGAGGCCGCACTTTGTCAGATCTTCTTTGACACAACCCTTCCACCTTTTCTTTGGCCGTCCTCTGGATCTAGAGCCTTCTAGCAGTTACCAAAAAGTAACTGTTTGAGGATCTGTGTGTGTGAGTGTGTGTGTACATGTGTGAATGTCTGTGTGTGTGTGTGTGTGTGTGTGTGTGTGTGTGAGTGTGTTTGTGTGAGTGTGTGTGTACATGTGTGAATGTCTGTGTGCGAGTTTTTGTGTGTGTGTGCGTATTTTTGCTTGAGTCTGTGTATGTGTATGTGTGTGTGTATGTACATGGGTGAATGCGTGTGTGTGTGTGTGTGTGTGTGTGTGTGTGTGTATGTGTCTGTGTGTGTGTACATGTGTGAATGCATATGTGTGTGTGTGTACATGTGTGAATGCATGTGTGTGTGTGTACGTGTGTGCGTGCATGTGTGTATGTGTGTGTACATGTAGGAGTACTTATGTGCACATGTGTGAGTGTCGGTGTGTGAGTTTTTGTGTGCACATGCGTATTTTTGCATGCGTGTGTGTGTGTCTGTGTGTCAATGCTTGCTTATGTGTATGTACCTGTGTCAATGCATATGTGTGTGTGTGTGTATTTGTGTGTGTGTGTGAATGCGTGTGTGTGTGTGTGTATGTGTGTGTCTGTACATGTGTGAATGCATGTGTGTGTGAGTGTGTGTCTGGGTGTGAAAGCGTGCACGTGCATGTGTGTTTGTGTGTGTTTGTGTGTGTGTGTCCATGTGTGAATGCATGTGTGTGTGTGGTTCCCTGTAGATGATGTGCAGCTGCAGTGGAGGTTTAGTTCTCAGGTGAGCAGCGTAATCACACTGTCAACATCCCGCCTAACCCCCCCTCCCCCCATCTCTCCTCCTCTGTTCTCTCCATCTTCTATAATTCCCGGGCTGGCTGGGTCTTGCCTGGATTTCAGGTGGACTTGGTTTCAAAGGGTAACTGACACCTTACCTGTAATTTCATGGTTTTGCTCTGTTTGGCTTTGATGTCAGAAGGTTGGGGTTTGGATGTGATCGCGAGGGTGTGTGTGCGTGTACTGTTGGTGCATTTGTAAATTTATGGATGAGTGCGTGTGGCCTGGGGTGTGCAGTGGTGTAGATTTTGGGGATTTCTTGATTAAAAATGTTGTGTTTACTTTCAAAAGTACAATTCTGTCGTTGTTTTGTTTTTGATTGGCTGTTTTTTTACATCCTTGATAGAGCTGAGTAAAATCACTTCAGGAAAGGGGCCAATGAGCCTGTTTCACGCTTATATATATTTGGGGGGGGTTAGTTTAAGCAGATCTGTTCTGAGCTCATAGACTCTGTGGCTGGTCTGCACATCAGCTCAACGCACAGACTCACTGTATATTCAGAGAGCGACTTGTCTGTTTCTCGCCTCTCTCTGCCATCGACAACAGGGCCTGTCGGAGCTCAAAATCACATTCGCTTTCACTTCCTGTTAGCTGATAATCCACAATGTACGTCTCAGGTTTTGGTTTGTTCAAAGTGCCAGGTCTGCACGAGAAATAAACATCTCTCTGTCTCAATACTCCTTCTTCCTGAAAACTCTTACTTCAGTCTCTAACTTGAAGCGGCAGTCATCAGAGTTCAACATTTCATTCCGTCCCCAAACCATCCTGCAGTCGGCTGAATCCCTTCAAGAACATTTCAGAGAACACTGACGGACAATATTAAACACTGCAGGCATTCACTTAAAAACTTTGGTTTTGAGGAGATAAGAAAGAAAATCTCATTTTTCCAACAAAAAAAGATTGAGGTTAACAAATGTGGGGGGTTTTCAGTCATATTTGAAATTTAAAAAATGATATACATTCATTCACCAGTGCATGTAGATAAACATTTATATCAGGCCCATTTTGTGGTAACTCGTGACTGCGGTCGGGTCAGCTGGCTCTCAGAGGGCACCGCAGCATGCCTGAGGTGTGCAGTCCTCATGAATACCTGTCCACTCTGCATTAGCGTTTCAGCATTTTATCTTTTCCTCTGAGTCTACATTCTCTCTTTTGATCGATCAGTTTAATCTACATACCCCTATTTTGCATCAGGAGATGATCTGTGTGAGGTTACCCATTTATTATGCATTTTAGTTTTCGGCATGACGAGCACGTGAAAGTTAGCAGTACAGAGGAAGTTGTTGCCCTTTTTTACCTCATCTGACCTCACTCTGCAGAGCTGCAGTGCATTGTGGGAAGGTCCTAGTTTAATGATAATAATAATAATGCATAATATTCGTTTTGCGCTTTTCTGGGCACTCAAAAATGCTTTACAGAGTCAAAAAAAAAGTTTAAACGGAGTTCAGTGGAGATGAGCAGCAGACGAATGTGCGAGAGCTGATGACTCATCATCACACACAAGCCATTAAAGTATAATTCACGGTAAGTAGATGCTCTCTGACAATCCTGAGAGAATTACACACCAGTGTCTGTGAGAGAGCACCTGTGTGCTCAAACACTACATCTCTCACAGGCTAATGAAGCCCTGAGTCCTGTCAATCAATCAGCACTGTTTGACCTGAGAAAAACACTTTAATTAAGGAATGGAAGCAACATTTTTCATAATCTTTGTCTTGACTCAGCTAATCAGAACATGTGTGTGCGAGTGCGTGTGCGTGTATGTGTTTGTGTGTGTGTTAGAGAGAGAGAGAGAGAAAGAACAGGAGTACAGTGGTGTAAGGGTTAGAGAGGTGCTGGAGTTTACCACCAGTCCCTGCGGCACTGGCAGGGGTGACTTCATCACTGGTGCCCGTTGGGTTCTGGGTCGTAGACAGACTGCTGCGGCGCGTCAGGCAGGATTACACCATGGAGGCTGCAGAGCGGTGAATACAGGCCAGGATGTGCTGGTGCTGGGGTACTGGCCGGACTTCCAGCACTGGAATACTCCGTGCGGCCCTGTAAGACCACTGAACACCAATCACATTCGGCTTCTTGGCCCAGGAACTGAAGGTTCATAATGACGACAGACATTCAAGTATTCGGTTCCTGTTTGACCTGAGAGCCATGTGATTGAAACCATGTCTGCAACAAAATTTAATCAGAATTAATGTTCTTTAAAGTAGATTTCTTTAAACAGAATAAAGTATTTCAAAATTGCCACACACCGCACCCTGTGCTGGGAATATTCTCCACTGAAAACACACATGTGTGCGGTATTTGCTCAGTGTAGAATATCCTCAGTACACGTGTGTGGTGTGTTCAGAGTTGAATATTCTCAGCACGTGTGCTGCGTGCGTTTACGTTTTACACAGCATCCGAACTCTTGTGGCTAGTAGTAGGGGGGATTTCCCTAATGTGGGACATGTTTTGTATTTCGGACCTCTGTAGTGTATTACGATGTAAAGCCAACAGGGTAAATCCACACCCAGTATTATTTTGAAACCCTGAAGGTGACCGTAATCAAACCAGACAGTAAATGCAGGTAAAGTGTTCAGAAAATAAATGGCACCCTTATCAGTGCTCTTAGTGCCAACCTGTCAGACGCAGGGTGTGTCTTCCTAATGTGGGACAGTTTGTTTTGTAATGTCGGACACTGTGAAGTCCATGTTAAAAAGTCCACACCACATTATTTTATATATGATAATAGATATTATTTGTTTATTTAACTATTTGCAATGCTGTTCATCTTGGATGAGATGGGAAATTGAGCACCATCAGAGAAATCAAATATTTATAATATTTATAAAATTAATTCATTTTTATATTTATATTATCATTGTGAGCAGAGAAATCATTTTACTAATATTCAAAATGAACATACAACCAGGATGGGTCTCTTTTTTTCGAAGTCTGAATTCATGAACGTGAGTTAACCTGAAGTAAAACACTCGAAGGCCTGCAATGATTTCGGCCAAACTGCCATCCCTAAACTTGACCCTAAATAGATTATTTGTTGCCATGAAACATTCCAATACAAAATTCAATTTCCATTTATTTGTATAGCACTTTTCACAGATAAACTGTCACAAAGACGCTTTACAGTGAGAGATGAGTTACTGAAAGGGCAGTGCCCAGCCTATTCCCCATTACAGAAAATGAGGCAAAAAACTCCCAGTAGGGAGAAAAATCCTCAAACAGTGGTGAGAAAAAACTCCCCAGTGGGAAGAAATCTCAGGAGGAACCCGGCTATAGTGGGGGAGCCCATCCTCCGCGGGCTAGCTAATTAATAACAAAATTAAATAGGATAAAATGGCAATAGAGTTCCATTAAAGTCCATCTAAACAGTGGCATCGGTAGTTCCAGGAAGTGGCATGTGGAGGATGGAGCCGAACTGGATCAGGACCGGATCGGATCAGGACCGGATCAGGACAGCAGCAGCCAGCGCTCATGGTGAGGGACAGGGCTCGGATGATCCAGGACTCAGGGTTGTGGAGGGAAAGATCCTCAGAGAGAGACAGAAAAAAGTGGGGTGAGGCACTGGATAAAACTACTGCGTATTAATAAAAATACAGTCCTGTGTCATGTGCCAAATGAGAATTTAGGAGCTGACTGGTCAGGAAACAGTCAACACCCCTCCATCCACTTCCTGCAGCACAGAGGCCCTACACTTATTCCAGGAAGATCACTTCAGATTTTCTAGACACTAGTACCATATGGACCTCCCCGGTGACTAAGGCTGTAGCAAGCCCCACTGGCACCGTTAATGTAGGCTCAGTACCACCGGTTCCACATGGATTTGCTTATCACTACACCAGTACCATATGGACCTCCCCGGTGACTAATGCTGTAGCAAGCCCCACTGGCACCGTCAATGCAGGCTCAGTGCCACCGGTTCCACATGGATTTACATAACACTGGCTTCCAAAATCATGAACATATCATAAAACAAGGTTGTAGTCAGTCTCACCAGAGCCAACACATAACTAATCACGAACTAATCATAGGTTAGACTAAAAACATAAGTTTTCAGCCTCCTCTTGAAGACAGAGAGTGTGTCCGAAGCCCGAATTTGTCTTGGGAGATTGTTCCATAAAATTGGTGCTTTGTAAGAGAATGCTCTGCCTCCAATTGTAATTCTAGATATATTTGGAATTTTCAAGTACTCAGCACCTTGTGAACGAAGTCATCTTGGTGGGGAGTAAGGAATGAGAAGACTGCAAAGATATTCCGGGGCCAAGTCATTTAAAGCTTTGTAAGTTAGTACTAGTATTTTGTACTCAATTCTGAATTTTACAGGCAGCCAATGAATAATGCGAAGACCACTGAGAAACTGTAAGTATCACAGATGTAGTGCAAATCATGTCCCACTATGCATTATTTAACTGACCAGCTAATTTACAACTGTCCCACATTAGGCTAATCATACTGTCCCACTTTAGGACGCCACATGTCCTAAAGTGGGACAATGACCACAGAATGGGTTAAAAATCAAACATAGAGTAAATACTGCCCTACAAAGGCTAAGTGCGGCAACTACCAAATAATTTAAGCAGTAAAAAATGGCTTCAGTTTGTTTGCTGTCCCAACAAACGAATAGTTGGCTCATCGATGACAGATGGTTTACTGACTTGATTCGATATAATTTTCATCTAAATCGATCCTAACCTCCGAATACTTTCAAGCCCAAAGCTGCTCAACTGGAATTTTACTCTAAGCGTAGTTAGTGCACTTAGGCTTTGTAGGGCAGTATACGCGCACTGTACTACTTTTTGATGAATAAATACTTCATCAACACATTTAAATAAAAAATAGCAGAATATTTTAGATGATAATTAATTTATACCCTTAAAATCAATACAGCTTTGATTTGTTAATAATTTCACTGACATTCATTAGTTTGGGGAAGAGCCGCAGCCACTGAAGCTTGAGTGTCCCACATTAGGACAGTTCACTCTATTCTTACTTCAGAGTTGCATAAAGCATATTTACAACAAAGCAACAGCTGCCATTTATGTTTAAATCCAAAAATTCCTCTCTCTCTGTATATAAACAAAACTCTCCTATCCCGTCAAGAAGATAAAATTTAGAAATCAAATGGTATCAAAACCTGACAAAAAATGTACCCCATTCTTCTTATAGTTTACAGCATTTAATAGAATGAAAATTTTCCCAACCCAGGGTCACATGACAGGGTCTGTCAGACCATCACCTGACCAGAGTAATTATGGTAACTCCCCAGTGCCACGGTGGCGGAACATCATTCTGGCTAACTCTACTACCCCCCGCCTTCATGGAGAGTGATTGGGCCTCCTTATGATCCAACTGCGGGAAAACAGAGGGACCCAGGAGGTCAAGGAAGGTTCCGGAGTCAAGCTCACCATCTGCTTTTTGTTTTTAATGAGGGTCACCGTGGCTGGGAGATCTCAGTGACCCAAGGGGATGAGGAGAGGCGGGAGTTGTAGTTCCCTGCAGAGGGGTAGAGGGGAGGTGGCAGTTGTAGTACCCTGGGGGGGATGGGTCAGGGGTGGCATTGTAGATCACAAAATGAGGAATTTTCTGGAAAAGTAGCATGAAGATCTTGGTACAGAAAGCGCAGAGGCAAGATTATGAAGTGATTATACAGAAAGGATATTTTGAGGAAACGATAAAAAGAAAAGGAAAAGGGCTCTGAAGAGCAGGTGGAGCTGTAAAAGAATCACATACATCCCTGCACCACCGATAGCTCAGCCCTGTGCCCCCAGAAAATACTCCTGTTCTTTCACTCTGTCTAAACTCTCTTAACCCCGACTCCCCCATCTAACAGTCAAGGGCCCCACAGCTCCCAGCACACATGAAAAAAGTGCATGTTTACAGTGCTCTCTACAGCTGCCTGCTCTGTATTGCATTATGCTCTCTAAACCTCCCTGTGCTCTACAATATGCTCTCTAAACCTTATTGTGTTCCACACTGTGCTCTCTAAACCTCCCTGTGCCCCATGATGTGTTCACTAAATCTCACTGTTCTACACTATGCTCTCTAAACCTGACTGTGTTCTACACTGTGCTCTCTCTATACCTGTCTGTCCTCAAAATTATGCTCTCTAAACCTTTCAGTGCTCCATACTGTGCTGTCAAAACCTGACTATGCACCATACTGTGTTTTCTAAACCTTCCTGTATTCTACACAATGCTCTCTTTAAATCTGCCTGTGTCCTACCCTGTGCTGTCTGAACGTTCCTGTATTCTACACTGTGGTCTCCCTATATCTGACTGAGCTCTCCATGGTGCTCTCTCTACACTGTGCTCCCTAGACATCTCTGTGCTCTAAACTATGCTCTCTAAACCTTCCTGTGTTCTACAACATAACATATAACATAACACAACATAACATGAGTAGTGAGAACAGGCTTTCTTTTGTGAATATATCACTTCAGCTTTAAGTGAAGACTGTTCTTGAAAATTCCCCAGGTTTCTGCCTCAACAATATGGACAGGCAAGCTATTACACATCGAAATTACTCTTTGGGTGAAAAAATATTTCCTAATTTCCCTAATTCCTATTTTCTATACTTTGCTCAGCCTAAACCTGCTTGTGCCCTATAATATGTTCTTTAAAAATGCCCATTTTCTACAATAAGCTTGCGACCCGTCTCACCCTACAATGTGCTTCTCTAAACCTGACAGTGCTCTACACCGTGCTCTTTAAACCTGAATTTGCACTACAATGCACTCTCTAAAACTCCCAATGCTCTCCTTTAGGCACTATATGCCTATCAGTGCCCTGCGCTATGCTGTCTAAACCAGGCTGTTCCCTGCACTGTGCTCTCTAAACATCCCTGTTTTCTACATTGTGCACTCTTACCCTGTTTGTGCCCTATACTATGCTTTCTTTAGACCTGACTATGCTCTACACTATGCTCTCTAACCCTTCCTGTGTTCTACGCTGTGCTCTCCGTATACTTGACTGTGCTCTATATTGTGTTCTCTCTACACCTGCCTGTTCTCTCCAATGTGCTCTGTAAACTTGACTATGTCCCATATATTTCTGTGTTCTGCACTTAGCTCTGTCTAAACCTGCCTGTGCCCTATAATATGTTCTTTAAATTTTTCTGTTTTCTGTGCTCTCTTAGGCCTGTATTCAGAAACGACACTCACACTAATTGAGTGCGAGTGAGAACTAAAACTTAGTTAGTGTCAGGTTATACCAAATGAGTCAGAGGTTGTCCTAACACTCATTTGCTGTCAGAGACCTCACTCACACTGAAAATAGTGTCTCTTTCTGAGTGAAGGTTGAGTGCAGGGAACACCTCCCTTGAGCCGCACTAACTTGCGCCGGTATTTCGTTGTCATGGCTTTCAGGTGGTTATAAACATTGGAAACTCTGGATCATTTCCAGCCATGTGCTCGACGCAATTGCAACTTGCGTCGCAACAAATCGCTCCCTCGGTTAGTGGTGGGTCGATCTCTTTCTCTCACTCCAGTTGTATTTCATTCGTACTCACAATATGGAGAGTGGAGGGTGAGTGTGAGTGTCGTTTTGGAATATGAGCCTTAACCTGTCTGCACCCAACACTGTGCTTTCTTTAAACCTGATTGTGCTCTACAATATGCTCTCTAAAGCTTCCTGTGTTCTACACGGTGCTCTTTAAACTTTGACTTTGCTCTGCAATGCACTCTCTAAACCTCCCTATGCATTCTATTAGGCTCTTTATACCCGTCAGTCCTCTACACTTGGTTCTCTCTGAAGTGACTGTGCCCTTCATTGTGCTCTCTAAACCTGTCTGTGTCCTGTACTGTGCTCCCTAAAGCTGTCTGTGTCCTGTACTGTGCTCCCTAAACCTGACTCTGCTCCACACTGTGGCCTCTAAACCTGATTGTGCTCTACACAATACTTAACATAACTGACTTTGTTCCACACTATGCTCTCTAAACATGTCTGCTCTCTACACTGTGCTCTCTAAACTTGTCTGCTCTCTACACTGCGCTCTCTAAACTTGTCTGCTCTCTACACTGTGCTCTCTCTTTACTTCTTTTTGCTCTACACTGTGCTGTACAAATTTGCTTACGTTCTAAAATACACCCTCTGAACCTGCCTGTGCTCTCCACTGTGCTCTCTAAACTTTCCTTTGCTCTAAACTGTGCTCTCTCTAAACCTGATTGTGCCCTACACTGTGGTCTCCAAACATGGCTGTACTCTACACTGGGCCCGTCACCCAGTTGTGCTCTACACATGCTCTCTTTCTAAATCTGCCTGTGCACCACATTGCACTCTCTCTCTTTTAGGCTGCCTGTGCTGTATATCACTCTCTCTATCTCCCGTTCTGGCTGTGCTGGGTTATATATAACCTTTATTTATTTATTCTTGAAAGGACATTGAGGTTACCCTCATTTTCAATACCATTGAGTAAACAAATACATTAAAAACAAAAACAACAAATAAATGTAAGAAAAATAATTTAAAAACGATTACAATTACAAACTCAGTGTTCAGAAATTATAGCCCTAAACTCTGTAATAGACGGAAGTGCTTCCATCTTCAGAGTGTTCTGGCGTTTGTTCCATGAGCATGAGCATTACAGGAAAATGCAGTTTTACTGAGCTCAGTACAGGCTTGAGGAACTTTGATGAGTAACAGCTCAGATTAACGGGTCAGGTAAGAGTCAAAATTCCACTCCAGTAGGTTTGGAATGTAAGGTGTCACTCTGCTAAGAGCCTTAAAAATATATAAAAGCCAATGTCTCTTTCGCCCCTCTTCAAGAGAGGGCCAACCAACCTTCTCATGGAGGACATAATGATGAGTATCGTATCTATTTCTGAATCAGTTTGGGCGTGTACACTTAAGTGGATTAAGAGGGCGGCACAGTGGCACAGTGATTAGCATTGCTGCCTCACAACAAGAAGGTTGTGGATTCAAATCTGGCCTGGGGCCTTTCTGTGTGGAGTTTGCATGTTCCCCCGTGTTCGCGTGGGTTTTCTCCGGGTACTTCGGTTTCCTCCCACAGTCCAAAGACATGTATAGGTTAGGTTAGGTTAATTCTCAGGTTAATTGGAGACACTAAATTGCCCAGATGTATGAGTGTGTGAGTGAATAGTGTGTGCGATGGATTGGCGAGCTGTCCAGGGTGGGTCCCTGCCTTTGCCCATTGTCAGCTGGGATAGGCTCCGCCCCGCGCTCTCTTGTGAGGAATAAGCGGGTATAGAAAATGAATGGATTAAGATGTTTATGTTTAATAAGGGTTTCTTGAAAAGAATTTAAAGCCAGTTGCACATTTTTAATGGCTCGCTGTACAGAGTCTGCAATGCAATATAAAATTGTGTCATCTGCATAAAGATGGGCATAACAACCATTTAAAGAAGATACGATATCATCGATATAGACAATGAAAAGCATGGGACCCAAGACAGAACCTTGTGGCACACCTCCATCAATTAACAAAAAATCTGATTTTGTATGACCAATCTTAACACACTGACGCCTGTCAAGTAAATAATTCTGAAATGTTTTATTTTGGCCATGTAGATCCCAATCCAGACAATGACATGATTTCACCAACTGTTGAGTTAGAGGCGTAAAGGGGGGTGAAATAGAAAGAGAGAGAGAGAGACAGAGACAGAGACAGAGAGATACAGACAGACAGAGAGATGGACAGATTGACAGACAGGCACATATGCAGACGGATATTCAGACAGAGAAAAGCAGGCGGCGTCTGGGCACGACCTGCTCGACAGGACTGCAGAATCTACACCAGAGCGTGAAAATAAGACCCACAGGATTCCAGAGCTTCCAGTCTGTCCTATAGTCTCATTAATATTTCATCACTCGACTTTCCTGCATTTTTTCTTGCATTATGTTCCCCATGTATGTTTCAGCAAAGGCAAACAAATGTGTGAAGCAAATTGGGTCTGATCGTGGAGCATATGATCTCTCTCCTCTCTCTTCCTCCATCTCTCTCTCTCTCCCTCCATCTCCCCCCTCTCTCTCCCTCCATCTCTCTCTCTCTCCCTCCATCTCTCTCTCTCTCTCTCCCTCCATCTCCCCTCTCTCTTCCTCAATTTCAATTTGTGCTTTATTGGCATGACATACATGTTGTACATATTGCCAAAGCATGTACTGAACATATAACAAACCTATACATACACATATAACAAAGTGAACCTTAAGCAATGAATATACACATTAACAATACATAGTAACTGGGACAACAATACTATTTCTACTAATAATAATAATAACAGAAATTATGAAAGAAAAAAAATGCTGAATTAATCTTTTCTCTTTTTTTTTTTTTTTTTTGTGGGGGGGGGTCACTCACTACCTCTTAGGCTGTGACAGGCGTAAACAAATAGTGCTGCCAGCATCACGCTGCTGTTTTCCTCTCCCAGGAGAACGGGGAGTTTTTCTTCATCGGGGAGGTTCAAAAAATTTGGGTGAATCTGTGTAATTTTATTGAAGAATATATCTCTTTCTTTTTGGAATTTATTGCATTTCAGGAGGAAATGATTTTCTGTCTCAACCTCATTTTGATGGCACTGTGAGCACAGTCTTTGGTCTTTAGGGAGCCAAGTCTGCCTGTGTCTGCCGGTCTCTATGGCCAGACTGTGCTCACTGAGCCTGTACATGCTCAATGTTTTCCTCAGTCTTTTATTTTTGACCAAGTTTAGATAATCTGCCTGAATGTATTTCCTTTTTAGGGCCAGATAGCAATTAAGTTTACTTTGTGTTTGGGTTTGGTTGCTCCAATAGTTGATATAATTTTCTTTTTGTTGTGCTATAATTTGGTTCACTCTAATAGTGTGTGTTTTGGTGGTGCCGTCTTGAGGCTGGTTAATGTTAGCCGGTGTTAGAGAGGTCAGCCTCAGGACCAGCTGACTGAGGGCACTTCTCTCTGTGCTCATCTCTGCAGGTGTTAGTGAGGTCAGCCTCAGGACCAGCTGACTGAGGGCACTTCTCTCTGTGCTCATCTCTGCCGGTGTTAGAGAGGTCAGCCTCAGGACCAGCTGACTGAGGGCACTTCTCTCTGTGCTCATCTCTGCAGGTGTTAGAGAGGTCAGCCTCAGGACCAGCTGACTGAGGGCACTTCTCTCTATGCTCATCTCTGCAGGTGTTAGTGAGGTCAGCCTCAGGACCAGCTGACTGAGGGCACTTCTCTCTGTGCTCATCTCTGCAGGTGTTAGTGAGGTTAGCCTCAGGACCAGCTGACTGAGGGCACTTCTCTCTGTGCTCATCTCTGCAGGTGTTAGTGAGGTTAGCCTCAGGACCAGCTGACTGAGGGCACTTCTCTCTGTGCTCATCTCTGCAGGTGTTAGTGAGGTCAGCCTCAGGACCAGCTGACTGAGGGCACTTCTCTCTGTGCTCATCTCTGCAGGTGTTAGTGAGGTCAGCCTCAGGACCAGCTGACAGAGGGCACTTCTCTCTGTGCTCATCTCTGCAGGTGTTAGAGAGGTCAGCCTCAGGACCAGCTGACTGAAGGCCCTTCTCTCTGTGCTCATCTCTGCAGGTGTTACTGAGGTCAGCCTCAGGACCAGCTGACTGAGGGCACTTCTCTCTGTGCTCATCTCTGCAAGTGTTAGTGAGGTTAGCCTCAGGACCAGCTGACTGAGGGCACTTCTCTCTGTGCTCATCTCTGCAGGTGTTAGTGAGGTCAGCCTCAGGACCAGCTGACTGAGGGCACTTCTCTCTGTGCTCATCTCTGCTAGTGTTAGTGAGGTCAGGCTCAGGACCAGCTGACTGAGGGCACTTCTCTCTGTGCTCATCTCTGCTGGTGTTAGAGAGGTCAGCCTCAGGACCAGCTGACTGAGGGCACTTCTCTCTGTGCTCATCTCTGCAGGTGTTAGAGAGGTCAGCCTCAGGACCAGCTGACTGAGGGCACTTCTCTCTGTGCTCATCTCTGCCGGTGTTAGTGAGGTCAGCCTCAGGACCAGCTGACTGAGGGCACTTCTCTCTGTGCTCATCTCTGCAGGTGTTAGAAAGGTCAGCCTCAGGACCAGCTGACTGAGGGCACTTCTCTCTGTGCTCATCTCTGCAGGTGTTAGTGAGGTTAGCCTCAGGACCAGCTGACTGAGGGCACTTCTCTCTGTGCTCATCTCTGCAGGTGTTAGTGAGGTCAGCCTCAGGACCAGCTGACAGAGGGCACTTCTCTCTGTGCTCATCTCTGCAGGTGTTAGAGAGGTCAGCCTCAGGACCAGCTGACTGAAGGCCCTTCTCTCTGTGCTCATCTCTGCAGGTGTTAGTGAGGTCAGCCTCAGGACCAGCTGACTGAGGGCACTTCTCTCTGTGCTCATCTCTGCAGGTGTTACTGAGGTCAGCCTCAGGACCAGCTGACTGAGGGCACTTCTCTCTGTGCTCATCTCTGCAGGTGTTACTGAGGTCAGCCTCAGGACCAGCTGACTGAGGGCACTTCTCTCTGTGCTCATCTCTGCAAGTGTTAGTGAGGTTAGCCTCAGGACCAGCTGACTGAGGGCACTTCTCTCTGTGCTCATCTCTGCAGGTGTTAGTGAGGTCAGCCTCAGGACCAGCTGACTGAGGGCACTTCTCTCTGTGCTCATCTCTGCTAGTGTTAGTGAGGTCAGGCTCAGGACCAGCTGACTGAGGGCACTTCTCTCTGTGCTCATCTCTGCTGGTGTTAGAGAGGTCAGCCTCAGGACCAGCTGACTGAGGGCACTTCTCTCTGTGCTCATCTCTGCAGGTGTTAGAGAGGTCAGCCTCAGGACCAGCTGACTGAGGGCACTTCTCTCTGTGCTCATCTCTGCCGGTGTTAGTGAGGTCAGCCTCAGGACCAGCTGACTGAGGGCACTTCTCTCTGTGCTCATCTCTGCTGGTGTTAGAGAGGTCAGCCTCAGGACCAGCTGACTGAGGGCACTTCTCTCTGTGCTCATCTCTGCAGGTGTTAGTGAGGTCAGCCTCAGGACCAGCTGACTGAGGGCACTTCTCTCTGTGCTCATCTCTGCAGGTGTTAGTGAGGTCAGCCTCAGGACCAGCTGACTGAGGGCACTTCTCTCTGTGCTCATCTCTGCAGGTGTTCGTGAGGTCAGCCTCAGGACCAGCTGACAGAGGGCACTTCTCTCTGTGCTCATCTCTGCAGGTGTTAGTGAGGTTATCCTCAGGACCAGCTGACTGAGGGCACTTCTCTCTGTGCTCATCTCTGCAGGTGTTCGTGAGGTCAGCCTCAGGACCAGCTGACAGAGGGCACTTCTCTCTGTGCTCATCTCTGCAGGTGTTAGTGAGGTCAGCCTCAGGACCAGCTGACAGAGGGCACTTCTCTCTGTGCTCATCTCTGCAGGTGTTAGTGAGGTCAGCCTCAGGACCAGCTGACTGAGGGCACTTCTCTCTATGCTCATCTCTGCAGGTGTTAGTGAGGTCAGCCTCAGGACCAGCTGACTGAGGGCACTTCTCTCTGTGCTCATCTCTTGGCATTTCAGGGCTTTGTAATGGTATGAGTCGGGGTCGCTGTGCTTTAGATGTTCCCAAAACTTTATTGCTCTCTTTTCAATGTCAATTATGAGAGGATACTGGCCTAATTCAGCCCTGCATGCATTATTGGGTGTTTTTCTTTGTACGTGTAGTATCATTTTACAGAATTCTGCATGCAGGGATTCGGTTGGGTGTTTTTCCCATTTTGAAAAATCTTGATTAGAAAGCGGACCCCAGACTTCACTGCCATATAATGCAATGGGTTGTATCACTGATTTAAAGATCTTTAACCAAATTGGAATTGGGATGTCAAAATTTATTCCCCTTTTAATGGCATAGAAAGCCCTTCTGGCTTTCTCTTTCAGTTCCCTCACAGCCAAGTTAAAACTTCCAGTTGAACTGATTGTGAGGCCTAAATAAGTGTAATTTCTGCTGTGGTCTATTGTTTTTGATCCTAAATTAAACTTGTATTTACTGTCCTGAGATCTGGGTCTTTTTTGAAAAATCCATCTCTCTCCTCCCTCCATCTCTCCTCTCTCTCCATCTCTCTCTCTCTCCCTCCATCTCTCTCTCTCTCCCTCCATCTCTCCTCTCTCTCTCTCTCCCTCCATCTCTCCTCTCTCTCTCCATCTCTCTCTCTCTCTCTCCCTCCATCTCCCCCCTCTCTCTCCCTCCATCTCTCTCTCTCCTCCCTCCATCTCTCCTCTCTCTCTCCATCTCTCTCTCTCTCTCCCTCCATCTCCCCCCTCTCTCTCCCTCCATCTCTCTCTCTCTCCCTCCATCTCTCCTCTCTCTCTCTCTCCCTCCATCTCTCCTCTCTCCCTCCATCTCTCCTCTCTCTCTCTCTCCCTCCATCTCTCCTCTCTCTCTCCATCTCTCTCTCTCTCTCTCCCTCCATCTCCCCCCTCTCTCTCCCTCCATCTCTCTCTCTCTCTCTCTCTTCATCTCTCTCTCTCTCTCTCTCCATCTCTCTCTCTCTCCCCCCTCCATCTCCCCCCTCTCTCTCTCTCTCTCTCTCTCTCTCTCTCTCTCCCTCCATCTCCCCCCTCTCTCTTCCTCCATCTCTCTCTCTCTCTCCCTCCATCTCT
Source organism: Gymnothorax reevesii (assembly GCA_029721435.1). Taxonomy (NCBI): domain Eukaryota; kingdom Metazoa; phylum Chordata; class Actinopteri; order Anguilliformes; family Muraenidae; genus Gymnothorax; species Gymnothorax reevesii. Next base: position 1,473,426 of record CM056574.1, on the reverse strand, counting down.
CCCCTCTTCCTCTCCCTCCATCTCTCCTCTCTCTCGTCTCATAGCAGTGTCTCAACCTCCACCACTCTGCGTTGTGTGTACACCCCCCCCCCCCACACACACACACACTAACACACACGCACACACACACACACTCAGGCACACACATGCATACACAGGCACACACACACACTCATGCACACACACACACACACACACACACACACTCACACGAACAAACGCAAGCACACACACACATTCACACGCACGCATACACAGGCCCACACACACGCGCACACACACACACACACTCACATGAACGCACACACACGTACACACACACACACACACACACACTCTCACATGAACGTGCACACACACACACACATACTCTCACATGAACGTGCACACACGCACACACGCACACACACACACACACACTCTCACATGAACGTGCACACACGCACACACGCACACACACACACACACACACACACTCACATGAACGCACACACACACACACACACACACACACACACACACACACACACACACTCACACGCACGCACACACACACACACACACACACTCTCACCAGAGCAGTGCTGGTCTCTGGTTACGCAGGAGAGCAGCTGAGGTCTGCAGTCTGTAATATTCCTGTCATGACACAGGGAGCCGTCTCTTTCACTGCCAAACCACGTTACAGACGAGCCGGGGATCCACACTCCCCACCTCTCACCCCCAGGACAGCCCTGTTCAGACCTGCTGTGCTGCGACTGACACTCCTCCACTGTCCCAGAATGCAATCTGAGCCAGAACCGCCACACACATAGCCAAAATACCACAGCAGAGGAGGATAGGATAGGAAACACACAACTGCGCTCTTTGCAACGGACAGGGCGAAATATATACAAATGAACGTATAAAATAAAAACTAATACATGTTCAGAAATTTCAACTAACTAGGTTCATGTTCCAGGAACACCTGGCAAACTGGATGTGTTAATATTTTACGGTGCTGTGAAAATACAATCAATAGTGATAAGACTGTCCTTAAGGCTGATCATGGGAAGTGAAAAAGAATGCAATTCCAGAACTAAGACTAAGAATGTCGAAAATAAATAAATTCAATCATTGAGAGTTTTTACTGTATAGTTTTGTGGTTTTGGTTAAAAATAGTCAGAAAACGTGTTCTGAGTGGCACGCACCCTTCGGAGCGCTGGCGATGGGAGGCGGCGGGTGACCTGTCCGTACGCATTAGGACTGACCCACAGGCTTCCTGTGTCAGGCGCTGATAATGGCTTATTATGGAGCCGGGGGAACAGCCAAAAAAGTGGGGCAGTGGGGACATCCCTACACGGCATGCGAAAAATAAAACAAAAAATTACAAACCACCAATTTGACATCAGCCGGCATTAACAAGTGGAAGAACTACGCCCTCCCTGCGGTAAAACCAGGCCGAGTCCTCAGGCATCCAAACCTACTTAATGAAGCCATGTCAGTAAGTGCACTTTAATTTCAGTTCAGCACTGTATTGAATCAACTCAAGTTAATGTGTGTTTGTTTGATTTAAATGATTCAGATTTATTCTGTTTTAAAAGAAATATATCTGGGAACATCCACCTAACTTACCTACCACCATAGAAGGCTATGCAGTCATGTCTGTTTAGATGACAGGGTTGCAGATACTGACAATGTTTTGATATATTGATATAATATTCACCCTCATTGTTTGTCCATTACCATCTTTCTTTTTTGGTTTAATTTCCATCCTCATTTTTGGTTTATCTATTTTATATATTTCAGCTCACAGTTGAAGCCTGTCTGGCTTTAGATGACAGACGCAGCAGGAAGTGCTTTTATTGCTAAAATAAACTCATCAAAAAGGGAAGCCTTCCCCGACAAAAGAGCGGACATGCTGAGTAGTGGAGAATAAAGGGTTAATGGAATTAATTTCATTGGCTGGGGGCCCTAATGACACCACAGGGCCCTCCCCCGGTGGGAGTGGTCTCGCCGCGCCCAACAGTGCAGGTGTGTTCTGCACCGCTGATCATAATCCCGTCCCCGGGGAAACCGCTGAGTGTGTTTGACGTTTCCCGCCAGCAGTGCCGGGTCATCGCCGCGCGGCTGTCGGCCGTTTCCACGCTCCCGCTCGTCGGATCGGACAGGCGGAAAAATAATGAAGAATACCTCAACCCGGCGCTGACCCGTTCCCGCTCCCCACGCCTGCGCTACGGCTAAACCAACCACTTAATTGAGTCTCGCAGGATAAAATAATTCATCTCACCCCCAAAATCTAACCCCCCCCCCCCCTATCCTTATGCTCCTCATCAGTGAAGCAAACCTCCGTTATTTTCGTACTGTTCCCGACGTCACAGGCTCCTGTGTTCAAATGAAGATGGTCAGGTGTAACTTAACGTCAATATTCAAGCCCGGGAAAAGGGATTATCTGTAACGACGCCTGCAGCTCAGTTCGTTCAGTATCACGAACAGAGAGGTCTTTGCGAAACAGCAGTTGAGAAACTTCCAGAAATGACACTATTTTGTTTACCAGCAAAGAATTCTTGAAAATTACACTATTACATCTATTAATCAGCTCAGAAATAGGCTCAAGACATCTTACAGTGGTTCTCATTTGATTGTAAATTCAACGGAACTGAAATTAAAAAGACTACACCTCCATGATCAAGCAGAAAAAGACATCTAATGAGAGACAGATGCTGGTGAAATAGGCAACACCATCAATGAACAAATGGAAGATCCGACTTTGTTTTCCGGCTGGAGGTTGTGTGTGTGGCTGAGACAGGCCTGTAAGGCGTTACCTGGTGTTTTTGTCAGACCAAAAATGGGAAGGTCTGAGAGCTGCGTGTCCTTCGCTGACAGGCTGAAGGTTCAGTTCCCTTTAGCCTCCACATTGTTGACACCGCTGACGTTTTGCCTTCCTAGGAGAGATGTGTCCAACTATTCGGGAAGAACATTCAAGCTAATTGGCTATGTCTGGAATTAATTATTGTGATCTGAATGGATGCATCCATGTGAGTCAAATTGATTGAGTCATCGTTCAACGAGTTCAAAATAGTGGAAGATAAAAGTACAGGCAATGTCCCAGCTCTTTAGGAGTATCAGCAGGAAATTATCCCACAAAAACAATAGAGTCCACCGATGAAATATTAATAACAATGTACAGTGAGCTCCACAACATGAAGCACAAACACTTTTTTTTTTATTTAGCACTGTGCTCCCATTATTCTTTATAAATAGTCAAATGTTATTAAAAGACAGATTTTATGCGTTGTGATTTCACCATGCAGATATTACAGGATTTTAAATACATTTTTCCATTTCCCGAAAGTTCCACTTTACCCCATGTTTTTAACCCCAGGATCATGGTGCTCCCTGAACATTAGACAGCGGTAACAGTGGGCCTAGAGTAACCTCTGCCATAAACTTAATACAGGAAACTTCTGGTTCAACAGGAAGTTTCAGACTCAATCTGCTGTCCTGAGTGGGGGTGGGGCGCAGTGCTCACATCGATGAGAGAGAACCTCTGCACCGCGTCCGCTCGTCCGCAGACTTCTGTCTCTGACTGCAAGACACGAGGCAAAGCAGGAATCTCACAGCGGAGCCACAGTGTTAAGACGGAATCGCCATTTGACAAAGGGCAGCAATTCCGACAGAGGTCAAGCCCTACAGATACAAGCGCCAACAAATTAAATCTAACAGTCACAACTTCAACCTTACCATGTTCAATAACCCTCATCCTAACCCTAACCTAACTGCGTTCCTTTACCCTAATCCTGATCCCAACCTGTGTTCAATAACCTTTATCCTAATTTTAACCAGTATTCAGTAACATGCAGCGTTTTGAGGGGGCATCTTGCCTGATGTTCAGATTCCCCTGAAGCAGGATTAAGGAGGAGGGGTCAGGTTAGGACACATCCCACATGACCCCTCCCACAGCTCCAGCTCACCATGTGCTGGAGGAGCCCAGGGAGGAGTGAATAAGTTGGGCTCCAGTCGGCTGTTTCTTGTTTAAAGTTGCTGCACTAATAACTGTGAAAATAAGGAGAAGAAATGTCTGTTTATGGAATTTGGTTCAACTTTGCAAAGCAGTGGAATTCTATAAGTTCATTAAACCAAGAGTAAAATACGATGTGCTTTAAGAGGCTTCTTGGATGTGCTGAGTGCATTAGTAGGTTTTAACTGGGCAGGAGTTCCCAAGTAGGGGTTCAAGATAACTAAATGCTGATAATAAACCACCATATTCTGAGTCATAAGAGAACGGGTAACGGTAATAGTAAGTATAGGGGAGAGAAAGAAAAGCCGAGACTGGGGGGGATTGAGTGTTGCCCAGACTCGAATTTGTCTGTCTGACGGAAATTTCCACCGTGTTTTTTTCTCTTTTAAGCGGTAACAATAGAGAGCCACAGAGAAGTGGCGACACGGGCGCGCGTTTTAGTGTCTCAGGTGACGCGCCCAATGCTCACCCTGAATGCCCGCGAAGACATCGCGCTAATCTGCCGCGTGGGTGGCGCAGGGATTTCTTTTGTTTATTTTATGATATCCCACAAATAAAACTGTTTCCAGGCCAGCTTCAGAACCGCGAGATTTGATCTGAATAACCAGAAGGGGAGAGGAAAGGGCTCAGCTTAACGAAATTGTGGGGTGTCGATGGCGAAGGAGGACTCCCGCGCCCCCAGTAGGCCTTTGTTTATGATGAACTCAGTATCAGGAGAGCAGGCAGCACGCAGACCTTGCGCTCGCAAAGAGCCCTTCTCATATTTTTGTTATTGTGAGGTACAGTTGCTTATGTACCGTGGACGACCTTTCATTCCTTTGGGTGCCGTCAAACCGCCTTGCTCTAACCCTGAGCGTCACGGCCAGCTGTGTCTGGAGCTGTTAGCCTAATCGCTGATGCTCTTGTGGAGAAGTTTGGCAGGTTGCACTGGGATTGTTTTCGCCGGCTAAATTTGCGTATTAAAGTGATTTCCAGATTTCCCCCTCGCAAACCGTATTAAACCCAAGACTCTCGCGGAGGCGGGTCTCAAAGCGCTGCATCTCCGCGTGTGGCCCGGGATCTAACCCAGGCTGCATAAGATCCAGCAGCGCTGCAGGACCACGAGACTGAACCAAGGCCATCCGTCATCACAGCGATGCGTGGACAGTCAGTTATAGCCCGTCGGAACAGACCCCGAAGCGGTGGCTGCAGTTTAGAACATTCAGTCTGTGATCTTTACGTTTAATCATCATTTAGAGAAGAGTTCACGTGGGTGCAGCAGAGATGCAAAGTTAAGGGGTCCGATATTAACAGTCCTACCATTCATTGTCGCAATATATTCATGAACACAACCGCAGAGAGAGCGCAGTTAATGTTGATCTCTGGCTGAAGAAAGGAGCCGGATGAGGAGTAAAGGAGTTTGGAACATACACTCACTCAAAAACCAGTTGACATAATATTATTAAGTAAATCTAACATTCCATAGGGTTCCATTTTTTTCTTTTTTTGAGTGATTGTTCGGAATAGAACACCATTTAAACGAAAATTATAATACTTTAGAACAGTGTTTCTCAAACCTCTCCTGGAGGACCACCTGCCCTGCCTGTGTTAGATCTTTCCCTGCCCCAGCACAGGTGATTCAAATAATCAGGATGTTATCAATCAGCTTTAGAGGGTCAATAACGAGCTGATCATTTTGATCACCTGTGCTAAAACAGGGAAAGATCTAAAACATGCAGGACAGGTGGTCCTCTAGGAGAGGTTTGAGAAGCACTGCTTTAGAACAAAAGAGCGCGACTGAATTGTTGTATCTAATAATGTAAGCCCCTCGCCTAAAGTAACCTTTAAAGTAACCTCTACTCAAAACACTCGAATCACTCGGCTCAAAGAGATTCGTGAATCTACGACAAAGCTAATTTAATATGGTATCCTTTAGTGTAATGGCTGATTTATGTTTGAACTTCTGTCTGAATTGTTTCTGTGATTGTAAGTAAAAAATGGAAAAAAGTTTTTAAAACATTTCATAAATTGAGGAAAATGGACAGACTCGATACAAATTATCAGTCGGAGTGAAGAACAGAACGGTATAGCCTACTGCATGCTTTAACTTTTTCTAAACTTCATTAGAAAAACATACAGCCCCGATGGAATTCGCCGATACGCATCACTCTCTGAACACAGCCTCAACGGCAGTGCAAATGTCTAATTTGTCTAGCAATAGATTTTGAAGTGCAGTGTAAACAATGACTTCCAGATAACAAAAAGGTAACGTGACGCACCGTTTGCTCTTTATCCGCAGCTCGATCTTAATAGAAGTGATTTTACTTTTTTAAATATGATGACGAGAAAGTAAAGCCAAAATAGGCTACTCGAGAAACGGCCCCGATATTTAAAAATGGATGACAAGAGCCGGCATTCAGCTTTTGAGAGAGTGAAATACATTCCTTTCGTTGCGAATTGTGTGATTAGCTGTGATTCCGCAGGTTTCTTCCGACATGTCAACTTGGATAACACCGAAAAAATATCAAAGCTGTGACTCAGTAACTCATATGCCCTGGTTAAACAACTGGGCTTAGAATATCCGAATGTACTTAATATGGTTGGAGGGTGGAACCGGCTGATGTAACAAGTTTGATTAAAAGCAATAAACATCATCCGAGAATTTAGTAAACTTCCCATGGTATATAGGCCTATACGAGATATCGAAAAACAGGCTGAACGAAATCTCTGCCCTACAGAGAAAATGTTAAAGTAGCCTACTCATGGTCCATTATTATACGTTGAGAACATGGTACAATCTTGCCAAAAGTTCATTAGATTAATTAACTTCGTAAAACACTCCAATTCCATTGATGTCCGATGAATATCCATCCTGACTGAGAAGATCACACTAATTTCTCTCAAGAAAAATCTTTTGTCCTGCCTCAGTCTGAAGAGAATAATGTCTCTGCGCCTTGCGAAGTGGCGTACCCACCTGTTCGCGAACGAGAATAGTCTGAACATGTTATTGCTTCAATCAACCTTGATTAAAGCAAAACGAGGAGATTAATCGAGGTTATTTAAGTGCGCCCAAGCACAAAAATTGATTGAAATTCGCGTTAGACGCACTTATCATGTGTCACGCGTAAATTGCTTGTATATTAGTGCTTTAATTTTTCAAAATAAAATTTAGTTCATAAAAACTTGCGTTTCATTTCTATAATAAAGCCTACAGTAAGAGTTAACAGATGAGTAATTCCTGTTCATGATTAGTATTGATCAATCATAAATAATGAAACATTTGAAGCCATGGCCCGCTGGTCATGGATTATCCAAAGAAAAATAATCTCAGACCATTAAAGGTGTGCGTTGATTTTGTGTTTAGAACTGGACTCAATAATTTAGTGCAATGGCTGGCTTGATACATAATTTAATTTCCCCAGACACAATCACCGATCGCAAATAGCGTGCAAATATTCTGTGATCGGTGGTGCCCTCACCTGCTCACGCGAGTCCGCGGAATGTGCACTATATCGATAGGCTGCAGAGTGGGCTACGTCACTTTTATATAGTGTTATGAAAATTTTTGAATATGAGATTTAGTGCTTCATCCATGTTCCCGTGCTGTAGTCAGCAATTATTCAATTAACACAATACTTGTTTCACGATCGTTCAAATTGTTGAAATGTAATAAGCCAATTTGAAACATTTTTTTATGCAATTCCACTGCTTCCAACCCCCTGAGTGAAGAAAAGCGTGAGAAGTCCGAAATCATAATTGATTTCCATATTACTAGTGGTAAAATCCACCTTAACGCATGCGAAACTGATAAACTTCAATGCACAAGGACTTCAATTCCACCTGAGAATCTCTTACAAACGGTCTGATTGAATAATTACTGACTACAGCGTGATCATTTAAACTCAAGCCGAATGCGTAAAAGTTGAGAGCCCTGCGGAGTGTGAATATTGTTTTTCCTGTCCTACTGCAAAGTGCCAGGCCACATGTTGTCCAATAATACAACCCCAATTCCGAAATAGTTGGAACAAAGAGTACATCGCGAATAAAATCAAAATGCAATGACTTTCAGATCAAATGGGCCAATATGTTATTTACAATATAACATAGATAACATTTCAAATTATTGAAACTGAGGCATTTTTATCCACAAAATGAGCTTATTTCAAATTTTCTGGCTGCACAGGTCTCAAAAAAGTTGGGACACAGGCAAAAAAGGGCTGAAAAAGCAACTAATAGCCTATATAAGAGAATCAGCTGAAGGAATATTTAACAAGTAATTAAGTTAACTGGCATCAGGTGCGTAACTTGATTGGCTATTAAAGGGATGTCTTAGAGAGGCTGAGTCTCTCAGAAGTAAAGACCTGAGAAGACTTGTGTAAAAAAAATTGTGGAATACTTTAAAAACAATGTTCCTCAACGTCAAATTGCAAAGGCTTTGACGATCTCATCATCGACAGTGCATAACATCATCAAAAGATTCAGAGAAACTGGAAAAATCTCTGTGCGTAAGGGACAAGGCCGAAGACCTTTACTGGATGCCCGTGATCTTCGGGCCCTCAGACGCCACTGCATCCCTCACCGGCATGATTCTGTCATTGACATTACTAAATGGGCCCAGGAATACTTCAAGAAACCACTGTCTGTAAACACAGTCTGCCTTGCCATCCACAGATGCCACCTAAAACTCTATCATGCAAAAAATTCAGCCATTACTAAGCAAGATCCAGAAGCACCGCCGTGTTCTGTGGGCCAAGACTCATTTAAAATGGACTGTAGCAAAGTGGCAAAGTGTCCTGTGGTCAGACGAGTCCAAATTTGACATTCTTGTGGAAATCATGGGCGTTGTGTCCTCCGGGCTAAAGAGGAGAGAGACCACCCCTCCTGTTATCAGTGTTCAGTTCAAAAGCCAGCATCTCTGATGGTATGGGGATGCATTAGTGCATATGGTGTGGGACACTTACATGTTTTAAAAAGCACCATGAATGCTGAAAGGTATGTAAAGGTTTTAGAGCAACATATGCTCCCCTCCAGACAACATCAATTCCAGGGAAGGCCTTGTGTATTTCAGCAGGACAATGCAAAACCACATACTGCAGCTATTACAACAGCATGGCTTCGTAGCTGAAGAGTCTGTGTGCTGAACTGGCCTGCCTGCAGTCCTGATCTTTCACCGATTGAGAACATTTGGTTCATAATTAAACGAAAAGTCCGTCAATGGAGACCCAAAACCATTGATATGCTACACCGTGGTAAACAGGCCCCTGCACCAACTTTTTTGAGACTTGTAGCAGCCATCAAATTTGAAATGAGCTCATTTTGTTAAATTGCTCAGTTTCAACATTTGCCATGTTATCTCTGTTCCATTGTGAATAAAATACTGGCTGGTGTGATTTGAAATTCATTGCCTTTTGATTTTATTCACAATTTACACTTTGTCCCAACTATTTCGGAATTGGGGTTGTAATAATAATAATAATAGGATTTCCCTGAGGTATATCGCGCACGCACACAGTGCGTTTAGATGCCGACATTATTCTGTCTTGGATTTTTCTTGATGGCTCATGCAAGGGGTTGTCAGAGCCCACAAAGCAGATACAGCCGGATGAAATTAAGATACGTCACCTTTAATAAAAATGCGAAACCTGTAATTCAATCAATGACTCGGTAGGCTAAATAATTGATGAATGAACAAAAACAAGGCTGCTACAAAATCAAGAAACAGCCCTTTCGCATAACGCTTACTGCTGTGTGTAGAGTAGGGGCCTATATCAGAGTATAACGGGCCCTTCACGTGGTTATGGAGCAAAAAGAAGGCTTTTTTTGGTGAAAATGACAAAATGACATCGTAAGTCGTCGTGTATTTTAATGCTACACGCTCTACACAGAAATCAATTGACCTACTTTACTAACATATCAGCTCACCGACAGCATAGCTTAATTGGCTCCAATTAAACACGCGCTACAAAAACATGCAACCAACCTTTGCCCAGGTGTGTGTGTTTATTTTTTGGAAAGTGTAAGCTTGAGATTTATACGATTGCAAATTGATAATAAATCGAATATTGCGGCTACTGTTCAGCCAGGCAGCCAGATGAATCTGCGAGCCCATGTCTCATTTTCCCTGGAAGATGCCTCTGGTGATGACAGGCTCACAACTGGTCAAAATCGATCACAAATCTTCGTTCATGGTCCCAAGTAAGCTAATTTCAAAAAAAATATCAGTGGTAGGCCAATTAATTAAAACTTGTTTGTTGTAATAAAACTGGTCACACAAAACGACACGGGCAATTTCAGACGGTTAGGCTACGGAGGGGACCAGTCAACAGATAGTGACAGCATTACGAACCGACTTTCTTCCCAACAGGAAACATTGGTACCGTTGAGAAAAGGACATCGGAGTTTGTATTTCCAGTTTATTTTTCCGTTGTCAAACACACATCATTAATACTCTTGTTAACGAACCAATAGACATCCCCTCGCGACCAAATCTTAAATAATCTCTTCTTAGTCAGTTTTTATGCGGTTTTAATTTTATTTGCGATTGACATGCATAATTTCTCACGGTACAGTCGTGTGTGATGCAATCAATGCGCTGTGCCTATAGTAAGATACTACATGCAGCAGGACGGGCTGAGTGCGGAATACGGGAATGACCTCCATTGCATGTCATCAGTTACTAGTCTCTGCAACAGAGCTTTTACACCCTGTAGAAATGTGCAACACCCCCCCCACCAAAAAAGGTCAACAAAAATTACCAATATATAAGTTAATACAGAAATATGGGCAACAGATTCATCTGTACAAATATACATGATCCGATATGCTACGCAAGATGTATTTACTTTCGAAACTAAAGTCAATATACAAAGAGGTAAAACTTTTTCCAGGACGAAAAGACAAATAGATGAAGCTCAATGTTTTGCCAAAATTGATGGGGTCATTTTCCTTCAATAAAACTGCGCACGAGTAAAAAGTTAGGATTAAATAGTTTATTAAAAGTACAAAATGAATTTTCTGAAATGACCATCATATTTGGTATATTGTTCAGCCGATGCTATAGGATCTGGCGCGAAGGCTACAGTGCTCAGTGTAAGACATCAAGGCACATTTAAGACAGAGGTGTGGTTGTTGGCTATACCAGTACCTATTATTGACACACTGACTCCAACTGGTGCTGTTCAACTTCTCCACAAGTCGTGGTTATTTGGGGGTCGACTAGCTAGGACCCTATTGCGAAATTGTGCAGAGTATTATACAAAAGCGGCAGGCTTTGTGCGTTAATCGCGCTGATGCACAGGACCACCCTGCAGAATTTCGTTAGGATCAGTCATATTGGTGAACTTTGCTATTTTCTGTCTCTCTCTCTCTCTCTCTCACACACACACACACACACACACACACACACACACACATACCATTAAAACTACACCTCTGTCCCCTCTCGTGGGTATATCAGGCTGTTGACACTGAAGCTATTGTAGAAGTGTCCGTTGAACGGGCCGCTCTGTCCATTGCCGATACTGTTGTAGTAGACGCCTCGGCTGAGGTGCAGGCTGTCCGAAATCTCCGCGCCACCACTGTCCTGAGGCGACTGCGTGTGATACGGGCTGTGGGCTGTAATGTTGCGGCTTGACAGCTCGTTTATCAGTCCGATAGAGTTTTGTCGTCCGGGGGGAGCAGAGCCGAGCGCGGACATGTTATTGAAGAAATTGTTAAAACACGGCGCCGTCGATAGTCCCGGAGGAGACGCGCTTTTTTGGTCTTCACTGGAGTCCAGTTCCGGGGAAGAAGGCTCCATGAGCGGCGGGCTGTCGGGAGACTTGATGACTGGAGCAGGTCGCCCTTCCTGCACCTTAGCGCTGGCAGAAACCCCGTTGCTTGAATCTGACCGGCGTTTCCTCTTTCGGCGAAAATTCCCATTGTCGAACATCTTCTCGCAGTTGGGGTCTAGCGTCCAGTAGTTCCCCTTCCCTACAAATATGCGAGCAAATCATAAAACATCAAAAATCGTTCATGTAAAGACATAAAAATGCATTAATTGTGATATTGTTCAATGATTTTGTTGTTGCAAATTATTGATCCATTTTAAAAATGAGTCAAGCGATATTGATATTGATAAGTTTATTAGGCCCAACAGATTAATTGCCGAGACTATCGGATAAATTAAAACCGAAAAATCTAATACAAATTTATCATTTCTTTGCGTGCCAATGCCACGCAGATTCATGTCACTAATAGTCTGCAAACAACAAATCAAACATTCTGTCTATAATGAGTCAGTATTTTATCAAAGGAGCGTGAACCATTTTTGATCGATGTAGGTCAATGCAAATAATAGAAGCCTTAGCCAGCTTACTAACCTACTATCCCTACAGTACAGTTTAATAAATCCCTTAATTAAACAGTGAGAATATTTTAAGTAGGCGCATAATTGGCCAATGTCACTCTACACCTTAAAACTAGCTTGGGATAAGGAGCTTCAAGAGTATATGGCCCAGTTTTAGATTTCGTTTACATTTTCTTTGTTTATAGCCAAAATCTTCAGTTTATTTCGTTCAAATATCGACTTCACGGAGCTTCAACGACAAGCTGCAATCGTTTCTACCCACCTGGGTCATCCTCGTCGCGGGGCACCTTCTTGAAGCAGTCGTTCAGTGACAGGTTGTGTCTGATGGAGTTTTGCCAGCCTGCTTTGCTTTTCTTGTAAAAAGGGAAGTTTTCCGCCACGTATTGGTAGATCTGACTGAGCGTCAGTTTCTTCTCGTGCGCGTTCTGAATCGCCATGGCAATGAGCGCCGAGTACGAGTACGGCGGCCGCACCAGTTTCAGCAGTTCCTCCTGACTGGCCATGGACAACCAGCCGAGGTCCGCGCCCGCGAAGCCCGACGAATTGGGCAGGAACTGCCGCTGCGACCCGTAGGACGCCGGGATGAATGGGGCAGTGTTGTTGCCGTGGAGGTAGGGCGTCGAGGAATTTACGGCAGGTCCGTTCAGCCACAGGTAGGGGTTTGAGGAGGGCGAGTATTCCCCCAGCCCGTAGCCGCTGGGTCTCTGCGCTCCGTGTAAACCCTGTTGGTGGTACATGCTGAAGTTATCGCAATAAACGGCCATCTCCGGGGCTTCCTGCGCGCTCCTGACATGCGGCTGGTGTGGGCTGACGGTGGGAGAGGTATGGTGGACTTGGGAATCAACGGAGTTCATAATCTCCTCAGCCAAACCCACCAGAGCAGAACAGCTAAACGCCGAAATTGTGATTCTGATTTCTCAATGAGCTGGTTCTGCTGTAAATGCTAAGGGCACTGAGATGGTATTTAGTTTTTATACAGCCACGGCTGACACTCGGATCTCTGTCTATGGGGCTTAACGTGCAGCACGTATGCTAGCCAATAGAAAGACAGTGTCTGTAATTGCCTACTGCCACGACAATCAGCCAAGCGCCAGACGCACACAGGGATGTAACGGCCAAATATTTCAAATTGATCGTCGGATTCAAATGGACGCTGGAGCATTTCATTTAGCAGCGTCACATATTTAAACAATGTTTTTTTTAATGATAAACACATGATCAGTGCAGAGCTACCATTTTCACGATGGTGAAATTATTCAAAATAACAATGGAATTTACGCGAGCAACAAAAACATCCTTCGGCTTAACAAATCCTGATCTCTCCTTCCAGTCAGCATTTTAATTAATTATTTTGCAATCAGTGAACTCAATGGAACGGTGCCGTTCTCAAGTTCATGGTGGCGATTGTCTATGAGGCACAATATTACATATGTGGTTTGCGACAGAACGTATTTTCCTTATAAATAAAACTAAAATTTTGTATATTATCTGTAAGAATGTTGACCCAAGGTAATTTTATTGCAGTTATGATTAATGTAGATATATTTTTGATTAATTAATATATTGAACAATAACCTTTGCATGTGAAATCAATGAGCGCATTTCTTCTTATATTATTTCCGAACAGTTCCGGGCCTTGTAGAACTTTGCCGTGGTACTTGTGCGAAAAGTCGCATGAGGTGATTAACCATGCAGGGGCGCGTTTCCCAAAAGCGTGGTTGCTAACTCAGTTAGTAACTTAGTTCGTCGATGCACAGGCCATGGGTCCAACGATGTAAGTTAGAATCTGGGATTTCGGGAAACTCACCCTAGTTCAATAAATTGTGCAATCGGTTGGGTGGTGTATTAGGCCGGTTCCGCCTTTCCAAACTGAATAAATATTCGTTTGGGTCGCTTTTCTGAAGATACGGATCGCGCCAACCAACTGAAGACATTTAGTCGATAAAAACTCAGATGAGAAAACGTTTTTTTTTCAGTCACATTAGCTCCGCATGTATTATACCTACAAGGCCATTGATTTAATTTAGCCTACCTTAAAAATCTTTCTGGCCAGATATTTTTGGCCAATTCCTTTAGTACTGAGCGCTGAGCTCCCAAACTGCGAAACCGTAATTCTGTTTGTAAACCTTGATTTTGGGAAATTGATGCATGTTGGAATAAAATTTTTAACTCTGGCGGAAAAGGAAGTGGTCGTTTCGCAGTATATGGTCCATCGAGCCTCAAAAGGTTATTTTTGCCCACCGAGCTAAATTTCATTGTGAAATTTATGTAAGAAGAAAGAATGACGGGCCTAAGCACATCACGCATAGATGCAAGGCTATCAAACAAAGCGCGTCAAGAAAGGAGGGGACGCATGCACACTTACTCCAAGCAGCTATAATCAAATTTTTATTTATTAAATTAGGACAACGTTTCGATTCAACTCACATCATGCATGACCAGTTGAAGATCGAGTTGTATTCATTTATTTAATTTACTTACAATTTCTTGGTGGCTTGCAGTAATGTGCAAGCGTCCTCCCTTTCTCCATTGTGAAATTTATGAAACCGAATTTATTTTGCCACATGATGATTTCTATATAACGGTCATTGTTAAAAATACAGAGGCTTGAAAATTTGGCGGGAAATTTACCCGTCAGCGGCGTATAAGGGAAATATTTCGGCAACATTTATAAATGCTTTGATGTTTTCCAGAGTTGTTAAATTGATTTGAGAAAATGCTGCCGTTTTGTCGGCTGCATTAAACTCTCACTGCAAGTTAATTATCTTGTAATCGGCAAAATGGCGTAGTTTCGTTGGATTCAGCATGTTTATGCTTTTGGCATCAATAGCTGTGGTACATTTCTCATGTAAATAAATAAATCCGCAAAGAATATATACAAATCCTGCCCGCTGACTATCTGTAAAAAATAAACCGATTGACAATAAGAAATCTTATGTTTTGGCCCAAGCAATAAGTTTGCCAGAATCGACGCGACTCTTCCAAGATAACTATGCCACATAATCTGTTGGAAATGATGCCGGATTTCTCGAAGCACTAATGGAACTCGCTCGGATGTTGTTGTTCCTTAAACCAGATGAGAGCGCTGTTGCTTTTTTTCCCATATTCGGATAAACTCATGCTCTGCAATGGAGATCTGCTGTAAATGGTTTCACAGGCGCAGTCTCATGAGCTTTGTAAAGAGTATTAAAACTTAAGATGTAAACTTCGATTTGATCAGGAATAAAAATTAGCCGGTATGTGTCCTAATATATGAGCATGATAAACACTATGAGAATTTTCATAGGCAGTATTTTCGTTGACGAGTATATCAAAGTCTTTTGAGGAATAATCCGCCTGCGGAATAAAATAACTACAGGGACACGGAGATTCAAGTGCTAAGAGAATCGGGCACTCTGACACCGGTGTGAAATGCGCAGTGAACAGTTATGATATGAACTGAAGATATGGTTATAGGACAGAGCACAAAGAGCGGTGGTCAGCGGTATCTCATCTGAGCTGGGTATGGTGGGGAGTGGCGTCCCCCAGGGATCGGTGTTGGGGCCCCTGCTGTTCCTCATCTACATTAATGACCTTGATAGTAATATTGAGAGCAGGTTGGTTAAATTTGCAGATGATACTAAATTGGAGGGTTTGGCAAATAGTTTAGGGTCCACTAAAGTGATTCAGGATGATTTAGATAAAATCCAGAATTGGGCAGAAATGTGGCAAATGAAATTTAATGTAGCAAAATATAAAGTTGTTCATGTTGGTAATAAAAACATTAGACAGGATTACTTCATGGGAGGTTTAAAACTGGAATGTGCTGCACAAGAGAAAGATCTGGGAGTGATTGTTGACCAAACCCTCACAGGCTCTAGCCATTGTGCCGTAGCACTTAAAAAAGCCAACTGGATGCTGGGATACATTGCCAAAAATACTGAGTACAAATCTAAGGAGGTGATGCTTCTTTTGTACATCACATTCGGTAGACCACACCTGGAGTATTGTGTACAGTTCTGAGGACCATACTTTAAGAAAGATATAGAGGCTCTAGAGAAAGTTCACAGAAGAGCCACTAAGCTTATTCCAGGTATAAAAGATGAAAGCTACGAGAAGAGGCTGAAGATCCTTAACCTCTTTAGTCTTAGGAAAAGGAAACTGAGGGGTGATTTGATTGAGGTCTTTAAATGTTAAAGGGATTAACAAAGTGAATTATGTAGGATTCCTTCGACCAAGTGTTGTGAGCAGAACTCGGGGTCACAAATGGAAGTTGACCAAAGGTAAATTTAGCACTGATATTCGGAAATATTTCTTCACCCAAAGAGTGATTTCAATGTGGAACAGCTTGCCTGGCCATATTGTTGAGGCAGAGACCTTGGGGGTTTTCAAGAGCAGACTTGACCTAAAGCTAGATACCATTGAGTCATTGAGTTTATAAAGGGATATATTCACAATAGTATAAAGAAACTGGCGAGCGTAGTTGGGCTGAACGGCCTTTTCTCGCCATTTATGTTCTGTTCTGTTATGAACTGTGGTGGGTTTCCCGAAAGCCTCTAAACGCAAACAACCTCTTTAACTGACTTTTACGATCCTTCTTAAAGTATCGCGGGTTTCCCAAACAAGTTCGTAATTAAAGCGTCTTTTTAGTTCGCTCTAAACTAACCCTTTTGCTTTTGGTTCCATGTGCCCGAACTGAATTGGGTAAAAAGGCTTTTGCCCGCTCAGCACCTTTTGCTTGGAATATGCTGCAAAATGAGCGGAAATTAAAGGAGTTAATTTCATTGAGCGCTTTTAATTCCAAATTAAGAGTTGGGTAGACTGAGTACAGTTGAGACGTGTACAGTTGAAACAACGTCAATATCTTGACTGCGCAGCGTGCCTCGGCTGTGATTTTTGTTGTGCACATGGGTATTTGGTAGTGCGAAATTTAAACTCTGTGCGAAGATCCGCTCTGAAGATATTAACAAAACTATTTTTTGGCAGGTTAGATTTTGACTTTACTTTGTCCCTTCCACAATGAATATCTTATTACCCTTATGTGACTTCTAAACGTAAATTGCATATGGGCCATTCCACCGAATCGGTGCCTTTTCTGTCCCCAAGACATTACATTCAGAAATATTCATGAATATGCATGAAAAGTATCTGTTTAATACATTATATTATCAATCAAAGTGTCCTTTTTATTGTCCTGGTTGCAATTTGAAGATGCACGGTCTAAAAATTTTATAAAAGCTACGTAGAATACTGAACAAATGGGATTTTGCATGTCCCCACTCTCTAACACTAAACTTAACTATTAAATATAGTCACCAGAATCCTTTATAAAAGTATTTATTTTTGCATTATTTTGTGGCCCAATTTGTAATTTAAACATACAATACGTTTTCTACTGAAAAAATCATAAAACAATAGTTAAAAAACACAATTTTAGTGGTGTCCCCAGGTTTTTTCTCAGTCCTGTTACCCTGATACATTAACCACCCTAAAGATTTTGGAATATTCCACATATGACAGGATCAACAGGATATTGCATCATTTCAGTCCCGTGAAGGAACTGGGAAGACCAAAAGTAAGTTCTCTCAATCTCTTTTGTTTATTTTTGATCATATTGTAAATATGACTGGCATTGTAAATCATAACATGCAGTCCTGTTACCTAAATTATTTTGTATGCTCTTATGATTTTATTTTTATTTTTTGAGTTTTGGTTAATCACTTAAAGGTGCTTCGGGGCCTCATGCTACTAGCATGGTTTTCCATGTGTTAGCTTTAGCAACATAGCTAATTCTGTGCTAAAAACTCAGTCCTGTTACCCTCAGTCCTGTTACCCATAGAAAGGGTAACAAGACTGAATAAGAGTGAAAGGAGTGAGGATTTTCATTGAAAGTGACAAATTGAAGGGGAGTGGGGTTGAGGTAGAGAGAGGTGGGGCTGAGTAGGGAGGGGTAAGAGAGGGGGGGGGGAGGGAGAGGAGGGACAGGAGAGCAGAAGTAAGGAAAGGAAGGGGAGGTAGGTAGGGGAAGAGAGATCCAGGGAGGGGTGGGGTAAGATAGAGAGGGGCGGGAAGAGCAGTTTGTATTTAATTGTTTATATGATATAACATGAATTCTTTGATTTTAATTATTACAGTTGGAATTACTATGGTGTTTTACAATGTGAACATATTATTGTCAGGGACCCAACAGATTCTACTGGCCAGCCCCTGAGGATACCTTGTGGTACCTCTTCCAAGATATCTTGTGCATAATCCCACCAGCGAGGCAGGTCACAAGCCATTACATGGAAATCAAAAAAGATGTTTGGGCTAAACTAAAATCTGATTCTTAAAAAAGCAAGTTAGATTTTTCCTCATTAATTCATTGCAATTCTATAAAAATACATGTTGTAATCATGCAATTCTATGCAGTAATGCCTGTTGAACTCAATATGCTCTACTTATATCTGTTATATGCGTTGTCTTTCTTCTTTTTACCTTTTTCAGAGAAAGATGCAGAGCCCATACTGTACCTGAGGAGCGAGACACACATGCTGCCGGGGAAACTCACACCTCTCTCTGTCTCCACTGCCCCGCTCTTTTACTTTTGCACTCAAATACATACCATATACACATCCATACACACAAGAAAACTACACACACCCACACTCTCATGCACATGCACTCTATAATAGTATGGTATGTGTGTGTGTATGTATGAATATGTGTGTAGAGTCTATACACATATTTATAAATGCATACACGCACATGCAATTACACACTCTCACATTCTGTGCACACACACACACACACACACTTACACAAAGACACATACTCACATACTGTCATGCACACACACACACCTGTTCTCCATTCTGTTCTGTTCAGAGACACTCAATCCTGTTACTCGGTTCTCATTCCTGTTACCTAATTGTTTTAATTGAAAAAATAAAGATGAAACTTTTTTCCCCCAAATTTTCTTTGTCCATTATTTGAGCACTTGTTGGATAGATCACATAATAGATTTTTGATCAAATTGAGGTTAAGGTCCCCATTAAAAATAAAAAATGGCTTTGTATTTTTAAAAGAAATGCATTTTGCCTGTATACTTCTGACTCTTTTACCGTAGTTATATATATTTTGAACATGTATCAAATTATTTCTTATACATACCCACTTTATTGAGTGAAAAATGAATCAAATACTTGGAATGACTTTTAAATGATATATTAATAGCTATAATAGTATCGGTAACAGGACTGAAAAAAAATGCTACCATCTTCCATTTCACAACCTTGTAAAATTAAAAATAAATGTACCTGAGATTGACCATTACATATTTTGAATAGTTAAACATGTATGTTATGAGATACAATGCTGAAAAAATTTGAAAAATGAAGTTTATTTTTGAAAAATTACAACATGCAAATGGCACCGATTCGGTGGAATGGCCCATATATGCAAACGTTTTTCTGTGCCCTGAAAACGTATATATTTCATGACATCGTTGCATTCAAGGTCATTACATAATCCAGTGAAATGTGCGAGGTGGTCATCGGGGTACAGTTGAGACACATGTAGAACGTAGCCCCGACGTAGAACTCCATTGCTTCGTATGCCGTTTAGCAGCGCAGACATGATAACCGCGGTTTTAAGTCACAATCAGACAAAATTAGAGGCAAATGTTAACTTTCTTTATGAGTCACACATGATGTCATCGAGTGCACAGCCAGTTAGCTCCCAGAGGCCATCTTAACAGCTGTTCGCTTGTGACATCACAAGAGGAGGTGACTGCCCATTAAATCATCTCCTTCATTATTCTGGGTGGTCACTCCGCCTATGATGTCACAAAGGACAGATTTTGAAATGGCTTGTAATGACAAAGTGGCTGTGCACCTGGTGATACGATAGGACACCTTTAAACACAAGCGGATCAGGAAGACGACGCCTACAGCAGGTCAGAGGAGGTTAGGGAGCGCAGAGGGCAGACGGCAGCCCACAGCGTTTACTGCTCTCTGTAATACCTCACTCTGCGAAATAGTTTTACGGTTTCAGTAGT
Source organism: Gymnothorax reevesii (assembly GCA_029721435.1). Lineage (NCBI taxonomy): Eukaryota > Metazoa > Chordata > Actinopteri > Anguilliformes > Muraenidae > Gymnothorax > Gymnothorax reevesii. The sequence continues at coordinate 1,453,086 of CM056574.1, read as the reverse complement.
TAGTTATTTTAATGAGAAGCTATATCCCCCTTTGCATAGATAGTAAATCAGCTCAAATGTTGGCATGTCCTGATGCAGCCCCATAAATCCTAAGTTGTAAAGATTTTTTTTTGCATGAATGTGATTCTAAAATCAACTATTTTATTTCCAAGCAAATATTTTGACTCATGACACATGAATCATCTATGAGTGGATATTATTATATACTCCGAGGCAATGAAAATGCAACACCAGTTTGGATTCAAATAATTTTGTGACTCAAATTCATTTTATTTTAACATTTCAAATATGTTGGGTGAGCTGACTTTGATGATTTAAATGTGTTAATGGGCCGATTTGGACAATAATAAACAGATGCATTAAACATAACGAGCACAAGTTGAAAATGAAAAATCACAAGATTGAACAGAACACACATTTAAAAATAAACTCAGTAGAACAGTCAGTATTGGGTGTGACCCCCACGAACATCCACACAGGCAGTACAGCGTCTCCCCATGGACCTGACTAAGCGTCTTAGGTCGTTTTGGGGAAGTTGGCGCCGCTCTGCCTGTAGTGCATTCTGGAGTTGCTGCCTGGTTTGAGGTCTGGGTCCTCTTGATGAAAGAGTTCGTCTCAGTTAGACATACTACACCCATAACGTACTGATGCTGGACGTACTACACCCAAAACGGTGAGCCACTTGCCGGGCTCTTACTCCCGCCTCTAGCATACCCAGGGCCCTGTTCCGTTGTTCACTCGACAGACGTGGCATTATGACACTTAAAAATGTTTTTTGTGTGGCTTTTACAGTGGGGGAAATAAGTATTTGACCCCTCGCTGATTTTGCAGGTTTGCCCACTTACAAAGAATGCAACAATCTATAATTTTAATCGTATACACATTCTAACAGTGAGAGACAGAATCACAAAGAAAATTCCAGAAAATCACATCATATGAATTTATAAAAATTGATAACCATCTGATGAGGAAAAATAAGTATTTGACCCTCTACCAAACAGCAAGTATTCTGGGTCCCACAAGCCAGTTAGTCTTTCTTTAAGACGCACCCCCAATCCCAACTAATTATTAACATCAAATACACCTGCCTCACCTCATAACCTGTATAAAAGACACCTGTCCACTGCCAAACAACCAGATTCCAACATCTCCACCATGGGCAAGACCAAAGAGCTGTCTAAGGACATCAGGGACAAGATTGTTGACCTACACAAGGCTGGGATGGACTACAAGAGAATGGGAAAGCAACTTTGAGAGAAAAGATCAACTGTCGGTGCAGTTATCAGGAAATGAAAGAAGTACCAGACTGCCGCCAACCATCCTCGGTCTGGGCCTCCATGCAAGGTCTCGCCTCGTGAGATGTCCCTGATCATGCGAACGGTGAGGAATCACAAGGGGGGAACTGGTTACTGAACTGAAGGCAGCTGGGACCACAGTTACAAAAGAAACAGTTGGTAAAACACTACGCGGTCATGGATTGAAATCCTGCAGGGCACACAAGGTCCCCCTGCTCAAGAAGGCACATGTGCAGGCCCGCCTGAAGTTCGCCATTGACCATCTGGATGACTCAGAAGAGGCCTGGAAGAAGGTGATGTGGTCAGATGAGACCAAAATAGAACTTTTTGGGCTCAACTCAACTCTCCGTGTTTGGAGGGCAAAGAACACAGAGTACAACCATAGAACACCATCCCCACCGTCAAGCACAGCGGTGCTTTTCAGCCAAGGGGACGACACAACTCCATTGCACTGAGGGGAGGATGGACGGGGCCATATACCGTGGAATTCTGGACCAACAGCTCCTTCCCTCAGTGAGAGAGCTGAACATGGGTCGAGGATGGGTGTTTCAGCGTGACAACTACCCTAAGCACACCGCCAAAGCAACAAAAGAGTGGCTGAAGAAGAAGTACACCAAGGGTCTGGAGTGGCTTAGCCAGTCTCCTTCAGAGTTCAACAGGAACGGGACAAAAACACACCTGAGAACTTCGATAACCTCGATGACCTTTGGTCTTCAATCCCGAAACATTTATTTAGCGTTGTGAAAAAGAACAGAAACATTACAAAGTCAAAAATACTTTACCTCCCAACTTTTTTTGAAATACGTTACAAAAACCGCATTTGAATTGTATCCTGAAAAATCAACAAATTCATCTGGTGAGAAATTACATAATACACTGTTGTATTGGTTTCAATGAAACAAACGTCAAAGAAAATGCACCAATCACTGCTTTAGTTAATATAATTTGTCGTCCAAACTTTTTATGATTCAAGGTTGAAGGTCCCATTATAGCAGTGGCTACTATTTATATTTTATAGCCAATTAATTGCCCTGACTACAACCAACAGTATTTACGCATCAAAATTTATTTACCACATGGCACCAAAATCATGAATGCAAAATATCTTATAAATCAAGAGAAATACAAGTTGAAGAGATTTTTTTAATACCTGCTGATACTTTTTACAGGGTAATAGTGCAAGATTGGGTTTCAGTTCAACTTCCAGCCAAGTTCTTTTAATTAATTATCAAAATCTCTCTTTTGTTAAATAAAACAAATCTAAGTCAAAAAGAACATTTACACGTGCAAAGCATATCAATACATAAAACATTAACACACGGTCTGAAAAAAGCACTTGGAGAAGAAGTGAATTATATCTACACAAAATATCACTGCGCATTTGTCAAAACCAGCCAGAGGCACAGCAGTGCAAAGTTAGAGCCGCAGAAACGAACACAAATACCTTCTTATAATGTGATGCATCGTTGGCCCTTTATAAAATTACATAAAAATCTTCAAGCCGATTAATACCTTCATAAACCCTATAGAAACAAACACTCAGACCAAACAAACATTAATCAGATGCCATGTCATGGCAATGTTCCTTCTAACACAGATTATGACACAGGCTCTCAATACCCATCATTGTCAGATCATTAGTTTTTATGAATGTTGGCAGTGCTTCTGTAGGTCTCATGAGAGGTTATAACCCTCCGAAGGGAGTGAACCGGAGCCTCTGATCCTGGATGTGTTTGTATATCTGAGGAGGATAAAACCGTTGAGACAAACACAATAACCCAGCCTGGGACGAGGTGCAATGCCAAGGCGAGAGGGAGAAATATGCCAAAGAGTCCAATCGCCATGAGCAGCCAGAATTCTGAAATTATTCACATCCAAAAGATCCATATTTAAAAAAAAAAAAAAAAGCAATCTAAAGGCACTGCTCAGTATCCAACTCCCTGGTGAAGGAGAGAACGATGGGAAAAATAAAATAAACAAGGGACAGCGGATCTAGTACTTTTTTGTGTGTGTGTGTGTGTGTGTGTGATAAACCAGTCCTTTCACCAGCAGAGCCCATGGTGCTCGTGGTGTGCTGGGTGTTACCAGCCGGCGTAGACAGGCTCTGATTCGCCAGGCAGGGCGTAGAAGCGGCTGGGGGGGCGGTCCTTGTGCAGCAGCGGCGCTCGGGAGAGTGACAGTTCACCGTCAGCATCCCGCCGCCTCCGCACCAGCAGGAGCACCACCAGCAAGACCACGACTGCAGAGACAAACACCACCCTTATGCACAAAAACACCACCCTTATACACAAAAACACCACCCTTATGCACAAAAACACCACCCGTATGCACAAAAATACCACCCGTATACACAAAAACACCACCCTTATGCACAAAAACACCACCCTTATGCACAAAAACACCACCCGTATGCACAAAAACACCACCCTTATGCACAGAAACACCACACTTGTCCACAAAAACACCACCCTTGTACACAAAAACACCACACTCGTACACAAAAATACCACCCTTATACACAGAAACACCACCCTTGTGCACAAAAACACCACCCTTGTGCACAAAAACACCACCCTTGTGCACAAAAACACCACACTTGTACACAAAAACACCACACTTGTGCACAAAAACACCACCCTTATGCACAGAAACACCACACTTGTACACAAAAACACCACCCCTATTGCCAAAAACACCACTCTTATGCACAAAAACACCACCCTTATGCACAAAAACACCACCCTTGTGCACAAAAACACCACACTTGTCCACAAAAACACCACCCTTGTACACAAAAACACCACACTCGTACACAAAAATACCACCCTTATACACAGAAACACCAGCCTTGTGCACAAAAACACGACACTTGTGCACAGAAACACCACAGTGCACAGAAACACCACACTTGTACACAAAAACACCACCCTTATGCACAAAAACACCACCCTTATGCACAAAAACACCACCCTTATACACAGAAACACCACCCTTGTGCACAAAAACACCACACATGTCCACAAAAACACCACCCTTGTACACAAAAACACCACACTCGTACACAAAAACACCACCCTTATACACAGAAACACCACCCTTGTACACAGAAACACCACCCTTGTACACAAAAACACCACACTTGTGCACAAAAACACCACACTTGTGCACAAAAACACCACACTTGTGCACAAAAACACCACACTTGTGCACAAAAACACCACACTTGTACACAAAAATGCCCCCCTTTATGCAAAAAACACCAGCCTTATGCACAAAAACTACTCAAATACATTTACACCACCTCAATACTGAAACACCATCCAAATACACCAACACCACCCTTCAATACAAACATCACCCAAATATACCAACACCCTTACACACAAATATCACCCAAATACACTGACACCCTTACACACAAACATCACCCAAATACACAGACACCCTTACACACAAACATCACCCAAATACACCGACACCCTTACACACAAACATCACCCAAACGCATCATTATACAGCAGCAGCCCTGCAACGGAAGGGGACCATCATTCCATTTTCACAATGCGAAGCCCCGTGGCTCTGATCAGCCCAGAACATTTAATCACCAAAACCAAACATAGCTAAACACAACACTACCCTGAAAACTCATATTCATGGTTTTTTTTTTTTTTTTTTTTTTAATTGGCATCTCCGGTCTCATCCAGTCCAGAGCACGACAGGCAGGACAAGAATCACGATTTCAGTCCAAACCTCACTGACTCTGTCGCACCGTATTCCCAATCCCAGCATGCACAACAGAGCAGAGCAGCGAACCTGCGCTTGTTCCCGAGAGCTCCAAGGACAGTAGGGGTCACTACAGCAACAAACAGTGTTCTTCCCAACCCATCCTGCCGAACCCCTGAGCAGTGAAGACAGTCAGCTGCCACCGCAGGACCACATTCAATCCACAGCACACCGCTGACAACAAATCACCACAAATACATGAACCTAATTCAGAGATGGGCTCAAACTGCGGATGACTCTGGAATTTTCCGCAAGACGGTAACAGAACATCCCAGTCTCCGTCTGCCCGTTTTACACTCATTTTATGCAGAAATTTGTGAAAGGACAGACGGCAGACGCACAAGCAGAGGGAAGGAGATTCGACACCAGCACAGTGTAAGCAGACACCAGCACATCCGAAAAATCACAGGGACACCTCAGCAGAACTCTCAACATCACTGACCATTTTTCTACATCCATTCCTGTAGTGTCAGGAACATACACTTCCTGATCAATCAGCTTTGACCCCACCCATCAGTGATACATACTTCCTGTCAGATAACCTTTGACCCCACACTAATGCAGACGTACTTCCTCCTCCGATGACGAGTAGAGCGATAGTGACAGGCGCGAGCTCACAGCTGTCTCCCGCTTTCCGGAAGAAGGTCTCCATGCAGTACCCAGGCGCGATGCTGCCCGCCGGACAGAAGGCGTCATTGGGACACAGGATGGGGCTGACGTCCGGACTCTGGAGACGGGGGACAGGACAGTGTTACGCTGCATTCGGTTTGTACTAGGAAGTCGGGATTTCTGAGCTCCCATTTGGAACTTTCAAGTAGAGCGTCCCCCGAAGTCAGATTTCCAACCCCGACAGCTGGAGGAACCTCACGAACCCCCAACTCAGAGTTCAAGATGCCTGCGCCCGTATCAACGAAGATGCAGTAAAATATTGTTTATTAACCCTTTTGTCTTATTTCTGTCCCATAAAATCAGTCGTACCCACAGCACTGCACAACCTTTATCGGTGGGCTGGTTGCACTGGTGTTTGTATGCGCAAACACTGCGTAATGCGTTGTCATCAACTAGTATTGCTGACAATAGCGAACAAAGGCTATCCTGGCCAGAAGAGACCCCACTGACTTACTTAACGGAACGCAGTCAGCTCAGGAGTGACTGCATTTCCAGCCCGACTCTCAACTTCTGAGCCGAATCAAACGCAGCATCAGACACATCAGCACCGCGACACCGCCCTCCTAGGAGCTGATGACATCACTCCCCACAAGCCTACGCCCTGACCAGCTCCGCCCTGATTAGCCAGCACCTTTCTGAGGGACGGGTTTCCTCCGCACTTGGTTTCCAGGCTCGTCTGTCCAACAGACCATCAGACTCAGAATTTGCCTCTTCAGGGCTGTTTTATCCACATATAACCTACAGACCCTCAGAAGAGTCCGTCACATGCAGCAGCTCTGTTCAAACACGTGGAACTTCAGGCCTCTAGTGGAGATCTGAAGGCTTCCAACAATCCCAAATATGCTCTGCTGAATTACGGGGAAATTTTGTGAAAAATTATGCAAAAAAAATCTCAATATTTTTCATTTGATGCACGGCTGTAGCCATAAAAACCTAAAATCCTGGGTTTGAACATTTCTCTCAATATGAAAGTGATGTAGCTTCAGTCTGCGGTGAAGCTCTGGAACCAGCAGATACAGAATCTGTGTGTGACACTGTCCTACAATGTGAAAAGATGCTTTTTTTGTGACTTTGGACCAACTTAAATGAGAATTTGAAGAATCTGAATGTGAAAAGTCAGGGGTGAAGGCGCTTCAGGAGAACAGGACGTATAAACTTAGAACACAGGAAGCAGCATTAGACACCATCAATAATGGTAATAAAAATGATAATGATAACTCACATGCCATCATTAGCTGCAAGGTTGTAATGGTTCTCAGGGCAATAATGACTGTACACGGCTTACAGTACTGTCAGCAGGGGCAGAAGGAATAGTTCTGGGGTAAGAGGGGGTACTCACGGGGCAGTAGTGGTTGTCGGGGCACATGTTGCAGTTCTCCTGCCCCCAGCGGATCTGGTAGAAGCCGCTGGTGCAGATTTGGCACATGGCCTGACGTGCGACTTTGTGCATACCTGAGAAAGTTATAGAGAAACAGCACCGCCCCCTTTAACGCAGACCAATCACATCAGCTATTCAAGCACCTGCCTCAATACAGGCCAATGAAATTATTCTCATTATCCTTACTCCAAAGAGTGCATTACAGTGCAAATTCAATGACACTCTTCCAGTAATGGAACTTCCAATGAGCACTTTCAAGCCCAACACTGAACAGCGCAAACAGAGGCAGATAGGCAGGACGCATTTGACAGTAACACACTGAACTGTGTGCAGAATCCACAACACAACCGGAACCAGACACTCGGGCTACGGCTGCTCCGGCTGTTAGCATATTCATGTCATCAGGAGGAAAATGTGTGTTCATGCATGGACACCGCTGGACCAATCAGAATGCTGGTCTCACAGTGAACCGGATAAGATGGTTTCACGGAGAATTCCGCCAGCACATTGCTCCATAGAACAAACTCCCCAAAACAAATGGCACAGCTTCCACTGCAGGCCTATTGCACAAGCTGAAAGCACTCTGATGATTTGCTCTCCCTGAAAAATCCCCTCATTCTGAAATATTTAATACTCCTGGGGTTCAGACGCATCAGAGACTGGACCAACAGCAGGATTAAAGACCAGATCAATCAAAATGCTAACTACTCAAACTGTGCAGTAAATGTGCTACTACTAGAATCTAAAAATTGCAGTCAAATAAGGAAAATCAACTATGTAAATCCAATATCGCCCCATCACAAAACACAATGACAGTTAAAGAAAAAAATTTTATTTCACCAAAATTTAACCACAACCATTTGTCAAAGGAGAGAAAATTGTAATTAAGATTCAAGCACTAACCCCTTTGCCGCAAGAGCTTACCAGTCTTGCCCTCTGCAGTACCTGAAGGCAGGATTATTGGGATTACCTGGGCGACAGGTGTAACGCTTTGGCTTGCATCTTGCAGGCGAGCTCATTGTCACGGACCATAAATCACGCGGGGCAATCAGACCGGCAGTACAAGAAGATGCAGCTTTATTCATTTTAGCGTTGACCATACCATGCCTGGCCGCTACGGCACACTAACCTTATCATACATGAACAGATTAGTGAAATAAGAAAGGGGTAAACCGGACAAACGGAGCCGTCGCGTTACGGAAAGTAAGAGAATAACGTGTGCGAGCAGTAAGAACTTCGGACCAACTCAACTTCTCTCCAAAACCTGCGCAGGGGCACTAGCCTGGCTTACAGATCATTAAAGAAACAGTACCCCCGTTACACAGGGCGTGCAGTTTGAATATAGAAATTACATGGACGGCAGGGCGAGCACAGTTTGAATATTGGGATTGCCTGGGCGACAGGGCATGCAGTTTGACTATTGGGGTTACCTGGGCGACAGGGCATGCAGTTTGAATAGAGGGATTACCTGGGCGACAGGGCGAGCAGTTTGAATATTGGGAATACCTGGGTGACAGGGCGAGCACAGTTTGAATATTGGGATTACCTGGGCGACAGGGCGAGCACAGTTTGAATATTGGGATTACCTGGGTGACAGGGCGAGCACAGTTTGAATATTGGGATTACCTGGGCGACAGGGCGAGCACAGTTTGAATATTGGGATTACCTGGGCGACAGGGCCAGCACAGTTTGAATATTGGGATTATCTGGGGGACAGGGCTTGCAGTTTGAATATTGGGATTACCTGGGCGACAGGGCGAGCAGTTTGAATATTGGGATTACCTGGGTGACAGGGTCTGCAGTTTGAATATTGGGATTACCTGGGCGACAGGGCGTGCAGTTTGAATATTGGGGTTACCTGGGCGACAGGGCGTGCAGTTTGAATATTGGGGTTACCTGGGCAACAGGGCGTGCAGTTTGAATATTGGGGTTACAAGGGCGACAGGGCGTGCAGTTTGAATATTGGGATTACCTGGGCGACAGGGCGAGCACAGTTTGAATATTGGGATTCCCTGGGTGACAGGGCGAGCACAGTTTGAATATTGGGATTACCTGGGCGACAGGGCGTGCAGTTTGAATATAGGGATTACCTGGGCGACAGGGCGTGCAGTTTGAATATTGGGATTACCTGGGCTACAGGGCGTGCAGTTTGAATATTGGGATTACCAGGGCGACAGGGCGTGCAGTTTGAATATTGGGATTACCTGGGCGACAGGGCGTGCAGTTTGAATACTGGGGCTACCTGGGCGACAGGGCGAGCACAGTTTGAATATTGGGATTACGAGGGCGACAGGGCGAGCACAAATTGAATACTGGGATTACCTGGGACGACAGGGCGTGCAGTTTGAATATTGGGATTACCAGGGCGACAGGGCGTGCAGTTTGAATATTGGGATTACCTGGGACGACAGGGCGTGCAGTTTGAATATTGGGGTTACAAGGGCGACAGGGCGTGCAGTTTGAATATTGGGATTACCTGGGCGACAGGGCGAGCACAGTTTGAATATTGGGATTCCCTGGGTGACAGGGCGAGCACAGTTTGAATATTGGGATTACCTGGGACGACAGGGCGTGCAGTTTGAATATTGGGGTTACAAGGGCGACAGGGCGTGCAGTTTGAATATTGGGATTACCTGGGCGACAGGGCGAGCACAGTTTGAATATTGGGATTCCCTGGGTGACAGGGCGAGCACAGTTTGAATATTGGGATTACCTGGGCGACAGGGCGTGCAGTTTGAATATAGGGATTACCTGGGCGACAGGGCGTGCGGTTTGAATATTGGGATTACCTGGGCTACAGGGCGTGCAGTTTGAATATTGGGATTACCAGGGCGACAGGGCGTGCAGTTCGAATATTGGGATTACCTGGGCGACAGGGCGTGCAGTTTGAATATTGGCGTTACCTGGGCGACAGGGCGTGCAGTTTGAATATTGGGGTTACCTGGGCAACAGGGCATGCAGTTTGAATATTGGGATTACCAGGGCGACAGGGCGTGCAGTTTGAATATTGGGATTACCAGGGCGACAGGGCGTGCAGTTTGATTATTGGGATTACCTGGGCGCCAGGGGGTGCAGTTTGAATATTGGGGTTACCTGGGTGACAGGGCGTGCAGTTTGAATATTGGGATTACCTGGGCGATGGGGCGTGCAGTTTGAATATTGGGATTACCAGGGCGACAGGGAGTGAAGTTTGAATATTGGGATTACCAGGGCGACAGGGTGTACAGTTTGAATATTGGGATTACCTGGGCGACAGGGCGTGCAGTTTGAATACTGGGGCTACCTGGGCGACAGGGCGAGCACAGTTTGAATATTGGGATTACCAGGGCGACAGGGCGAGCACAGTTTGAATATTGGGATTACCTGGGATGACAGGGCGTGCAGTTTGAATATTGGGATTACCTGGGCGAGAGGGCGAGCAGTTTGAATATTGGGATTACCTGGGCGACAGGGCGAGCAGTTTGAATATTGGGATTACCTGGGCGACGGGGCGTGCAGTTTGAATATTAGGATTACCAGGGCGACAGGGAGTGAAGTTTGAATATTGGGATTACCAGGGCGACAGGGCATACAGTTTGAATATTGGGATTACCTGGGCGACAGGGCGTGCAGTTTGAATACTGGGGCTACCTGGGCGACAGGGCGAGCACAGTTTGAATATTGGGATTACCAGGGCGACAGGGCGAGCACAAATTGAATATTGGGATTACCTGGGACGACAGGGCGTGCAGTTTGAATATTGGGATTACCAGGGCGACAGGGCGTGCAGTTTGAATATTGGGATTACCTGGGCGACAGGGCGTGCAGTTTGAATATTGGGATTACCTGGGCGCCAGGGCGTGCAGTTTGAATATTGGGGTTACCTGGGTGACAGGGCGTGCAGTTTGAATATTGGGATTACCTGGGCGACGGGGCGTGCAGTTTGAATATTAGGATTACCAGGGCGACAGGGAGTGAAGTTTGAATATTGGGATTACCAGGGCGACAGGGCATACAGTTTGAATATTGGGATTACCTGGGCGACAGGGCGTGCAGTTTGAATACTGGGGCTACCTGGGCGACAGGGCGAGCAGTTTGAATATTGGGATTACCTGGGCGACAGGGCGAGCAGTTTGAATATTGGGATTACCTGGGCGACACGGCGTGCAGTTTAAATATTGGGGTTACCTGGGCGACAGGGTGAGCACAGTTTGAATATTGGGGTTACCTGGGCAACAGGGCATGCAGTTTGAATATTGGGATTACCAGGGCGACAGGGCGAGCACAGTTTGAATATTGGGATTACCTGGGACGACAGGGCGTGCAGTTTGAATATTGGGATTACCTGGGCGACAGGGCGAGCAGTTTGAATATTGGGATTACCTGGGCGACAGGGCGAGCAGTTTGAATATTGGGATTACCTGGGCGACACGGCGTGCAGTTTAAATATTGGGGTTACCTGGGCGACAGGGTGAGCACAGTTTGAATATTGGGGTTACCTGGGCGACAGGGCGTGCAGTTTGAATATTGGGATTACCAGGGCGACAGGGCGTGCAGTTTGAATATTGGGATTACCTGGGCGCCAGGGCGTGCAGTTTGAATATTGGGGTTACCTGGGTGACGGGGCGTGCAGTTTGAATATTGGGATTACCTGGGCGACGGGGCGTGCAGTTTGAATATTGGGATTACCAGGGCGACAGGGAGTGAAGTTTGAATATTGGGATTACCAGGGCGACAGGGCGTACAGTTTGAATATTGGGATTACCTGGGCGACAGGGCGTGCAGTTTGAATACTGGGGCTACCTGGGCGACAGGGCGAGCACAGTTTGAATATTGGGATTACCAGGGCGACAGGGCGAGCACAGTTTGAATATTGGGATTACCTGGGACGACAGGGCGTGCAGTTTGAATATTGGGATTACCTGGGCGACAGGGTGAGCAGTTTGAATATTGGGATTACCTGGGCGACAGGGCGAGCAGTTTGAATATTGGGATTACCTGGGCGACACGGCGTGCAGTTTAAATATTGGGGTTACCTGGGCAACAGGGTGAGCACAGTTTGAATATTGGGGTTACCTGGGCGACATGGTGTGCAGTTTGAATATTGGGATTACCTGGGCGACAGGGCGTGCATTTTGAATATTGGGATTACCTGGGCGACAGGGCGAGCAGTTTGAATATTGGGATTACCTGGGCGACAGGGCGAGCAGTTTGAATATTGGGATTACCTGGGCGACAGGGCGAGCAGTTTGAATATTGGGATTACCTGGGCGACAGGGCGAGCAGTTTAAATATTGGGGTTACCTGGGCAACAGGGTGAGCACAGTTTGAATATTGGGGTTACCTGGGCGACAGGGCGAGCAGTTTGAATATTGGGATTACCTGGGCGACACGGCGTGCAGTTTAAATATTGGGGTTACCTGGGCGACAGGGTGAGCACAGTTTGAATATTGGGGTTACCTGGGCAACAGGGCATGCAGTTTGAATATTGGGATTACCAGGGCGACAGGGCGAGCACAGTTTGAATATTGGGATTACCTGGGACGACAGGGCGTGCAGTTTGAATATTGGGATTACCTGGGCGACAGGGCGAGCAGTTTGAATATTGGGATTACCTGGGCGACAGGGCGAGCAGTTTGAATATTGGGATTACCTGGGCGACACGGCGTGCAGTTTAAATATTGGGGTTACCTGGGCGACAGGGTGAGCACAGTTTGAATATTGGGGTTACCTGGGCGACAGGGCGTGCAGTTTGAATATTGGGATTACCAGGGCGACAGGGCGTGCAGTTTGAATATTGGGATTACCTGGGCGCCAGGGCGTGCAGTTTGAATATTGGGGTTACCTGGGTGACGGGGCGTGCAGTTTGAATATTGGGATTACCTGGGCGACGGGGCGTGCAGTTTGAATATTGGGATTACCAGGGCGACAGGGAGTGAAGTTTGAATATTGGGATTACCAGGGCGACAGGGCGTACAGTTTGAATATTGGGATTACCTGGGCGACAGGGCGTGCAGTTTGAATACTGGGGCTACCTGGGCGACAGGGCGAGCACAGTTTGAATATTGGGATTACCAGGGCGACAGGGCGAGCACAGTTTGAATATTGGGATTACCTGGGACGACAGGGCGTGCAGTTTGAATATTGGGATTACCTGGGCGACAGGGCGAGCAGTTTGAATATTGGGATTACCTGGGCGACAGGGCGAGCAGTTTGAATATTGGGATTACCTGGGCGACACGGCGTGCAGTTTAAATATTGGGGTTACCTGGGCAACAGGGTGAGCACAGTTTGAATATTGGGGTTACCTGGGCGACATGGTGTGCAGTTTGAATATTGGGATTACCTGGGCGACAGGGCGTGCATTTTGAATATTGGGATTACCTGGGCGACAGGGCGAGCAGTTTGAATATTGGGATTACCTGGGCGACAGGGCGAGCAGTTTGAATATTGGGATTACCTGGGCGACAGGGCGAGCAGTTTGAATATTGGGATTACCTGGGCGACAGGGCGAGCAGTTTAAATATTGGGGTTACCTGGGCAACAGGGTGAGCACAGTTTGAATATTGGGGTTACCTGGGCGACAGGGCGTGCAGTTTGAATATTGGGATTACCTGGGCGACAGGGCGTGCAGTTTGAATATTGGTATTACCTGGGCGACAGGGCGTGCAGTTTGAATATTGGGGTTACCTGGGCGACAGGGCGTGCAGTTTGAATATTGGCGTTACCTGGGCAACAGGGCGTGCAGTTTGAATATTGGGGTTACCTGGGCGACAGGGCGTGCAGTTTGAATATTGGGATTACCTGGGCGACAGGGCGAGCAGTTTGAATATTGGGATTACCTGGGCGACAGGGCGAGCAGTTTGAATATTGGGATTACCTGGGCGACACGGCGTGCAGTTTAAATATTGGGATTACCTGGGCGACAGGGCGAGCAGTTTGAATATTGGGGTTACCTAGGCGACAGGGCGTGCAGTTTGAATATTGGGATTACCTGGGCGACAGGGCGTGCAGTTTGAATATTGGTATTACCTGGGCGACAGGGCGTGCAGTTTTAATATTGGGGTTACCTGGGCGACAGGGCGTGCAGTTTGAATATTGGGATTACCTGGGACGACAGGGCGTGCAGTTTGAATATTGGGATTACCTGGGCGACAGGGTGAGCAGTTTGAATATTGTGATTACCTGGGCAACAGGGCGAGCAGTTTGAATATTGGGATTACCTGGGCGACAGGGCGAGCAGTTTGAATATTGGGATTACCTGGGCGACAGGGCGAGCAGTTTGAATATTGGGATTACCTGGGACGACAGGGCGTGCAGTTTGAATATTGGGATTACCTGGGCGACAGGGCGTGCAGTTTGAATATTGGGGTTACCAGGGCGACAGGGCGTGCAGTTTGAATATTGGGATTACCTGGGCGACAGGGCGAGCAGTTTGAATATTGGGATTACCTGGGCGACACGGCGTGCAGTTTAAATATTGGGGTTACCTGGGCGACAGGGCGAGCACAGTTTGAATATTGGGATTACCTGGGCGACAGGGCATGCAGTTTGAATATTGGTATTACCTGGGCGACAGGGCGTGCAGTTTGAATATTGGTATTACCTGGGCGACAGGGCGTGCAGTTTTAATTTTGGGGTTACCAGGGCGACAGGGCGTGCAGTTTGAATATTGGGATTACCTGGGCGACAGGGCGAGCAGTTTGAATATTGGGATTACCTGGGCGACAGGGCGAGCAGTTTGAATATTGGGATTACCTGGGCGACACGGCGTGCAGTTTAAATATTGGGGTTACCTGGGCGACAGGGCGAGCACAGTTTGAATATTGGGGTTACCTGGGCGACAGGGCGTGCAGTTTGAATATTGGGATTACCTGGGCGACAGGGCATGCAGTTTGAATATTGGTATTACCTGGGCGACAGGGCGTGCAGTTTGAATATTGGTATTACCTGGGCGACAGGGCGTGCAGTTTTAATATTGGGGTTACCTGGGCGACAGGGCGTGCAGTTTGAATATTGGGGTTACCTAGGCGATAGGGCGTGCAGTTTGAATATTGGGATTACCTGGGCGACAGGGCGAGCAGTTTGAATATTGGGATTACCTGGGACGACAGGGCGTGCAGTTTGAATATTGGGATTACCTGGGCGACAGGGCGAGCAGTTTGAATATTGTGATTACCTGGGCAACAGGGCGAGCAGTTTGAATATTGTGATTACCTGGGCAACAGGGCATACAGTTTGAATATTGGGATTACCTGGGCGACAGGGCGTGCAGTTCAAGTATTGGGGTTACCTGGGCGACAGGGCGAGCAGTTTGAATATTGGGGTTACCTGTGCGACAGGGCGTGCAGTTTGAATATTGGGGTTACCTGGGCGACAGGGCGTGCAGTTTGAATATTGGGGTTACCTGGGCGACAGGGCGTGCACTTTGAATATTGGGGTTACCTGGGCGACAGGGCGTGCAGTTTGAATATTGGGGTTACCTGGGCGACAGGGCGTGCAGTCCTTGGATGCGGCCAATAGGGACTCTGTTCCCGCTGGGCACAGCTGGCACACAGAGCAGCGAGAGGAGCTGTGGGGGTGTGGGGAGGGGAGGGGGGCACAATTTATAGTCAAAGAATAAAAATAGGACCAAGGGTCCTGTAGCTTACTGGCAAGCAGTCTTACAGTGATGATATGAGTAATGAAAATTTCATGTACAGTGTGACATTTGAATCAATGAAAATCAATGTCAAGGTCACTAAATAAAAGTTCACATAGATTTATAAGACCTTCTGTTATACAATCCTAACCTCTGAAGCAGTTTGGTGATACAAGTCATGAAAATATGTCAATATGTATTCAATATGTCAAATGTGAACTTCAAAGTCACAGAATGTCAACTTGTGGTCAGTAAATGGACTCCATATATGACTTTCTAAAAGTCTCTACACAAACCTCGGCTTAATCTCAGACCATTTGGTGACAAGTCATTGTAATTTCACTGTCGAGTTTGACCCTGAAAGGTCACTGACAGTCAAGTTGAATGTCACCAAATGAAAGTTCATATGTGACTTCCTAGATGTCAGGAACACAAACTTAGGCTCCATCTGTGACCATTTTAGTGATACAAGTCAATTAATTTTCACTAGGTCACATTTGACCTTTGAACGTCAATACGAAAGTCACCACATGAAAGTTCATATATGACTTCCTATACGTCTCTAATACAAACCTCGACTCCATCTGTGACCGTTTCGGCAAGACAAGTCATTGTAATTGTATTATGTCAAGTTTGACCTTCGAATGTCATCAGTTAAGCTGAATGTCACCAAATGAAAGTTCATATGTGACTTCCTATGTCAGCAACACAAACCTAGGCTCTATCTGTGACCTTTTCAGTGATACAAGTCAATTAATTTTCACTAGGTCACATTTGACCTTTGAACGTCATTGAATTTTCTCTTGTTCAAGTTAGACCTTCGAAGGTCAACATGAAGGTCACCAAATGAAAGTTCATACATGACTTCTATACGTCTCTAATACAAACCTACACTCAATCTGTAATGATTTTACTGATACAAGTCATTGAAATTTCACTGCATATTTTGGCATTCAAGGTCACTGAAGGTCAAGTTCAAGGTCACTAAATGAAAGTTCATACATGACTTCATGTATATGTTCAATGTACATATGTTCCCAATCTTCAATATTTTCAAGCCTTGAAACCTTTAAAAATTGTAACATTTTGCTTGACCTCAAGTTTGACCTTTCAAGGTTATCTGAGGTCAACTGTAACACAGCCAAAATATAGGTCATATATTACTTCCTATATGTCAGTAATACAAACTTAATCTCTATCTGCAACCATTTGGCCTCCACAGGACATCTTGCATATTCATAAAGCACAACGCCCCTGATGGACGCCAGACGCCACACCAGGACAATAGCTTATTGGCCAATAGGGCCGGTGTGCAATTCCATTGCTTCCAACCCCTCCAGTGCACAAGGACTTCAATTCTGCGCGAGAATCTCTTACATACGCGTTAATTGAATAATTGCTGACTACAGCAGGGGAACATAAATATATCATTAATACTCACACCGAATGCATGAGAGTTGATAGGTATGCGTTATAAATGAAATCTGGAAATATCTGATAATGTTGAGAGTTATCAGTTTCTATAATGGTCATTTAAATGACTGATTGATAAAAATAATGATTGGTCAGGACCTGTTAAGAGATTGTTTGAGCCCCCCCTATCACCAGTTCACCAGCTGCCACTGGCGTATAGTGTACTTAGTACATTGCATAGTATTCAAAACATACACATCGTGTTTGGCATTTAAAGTGCTCATAATGACACTTACTCCATTTCACAGGGCTTTTAAGAAAGGACCAGTTGTGCAATGTCTTTTAGAAGTTATAATACTCTTGGATGTCCAAAAGGAAGGTTCATGAACTTTTTAGCAGAGGAGTGAAAAAAAACACACAACATAAAAACGAGGAGACTTCTAATCCATTTTCATTCCCGTCTTTCCAAACCCTCTAAAAAACAGGCTGTTCTGAGTGGCCGTACCCTTTTTCGGGTAAGCTTCATTCTAATTTGCCAGTGAATAGACCCACCATGTTAAATCAGTGTGACAATGTCAATGTCCCCCAGCTACCGGCAAGTCTCCAAATACAGATGACTGAATAAGTCGCTAGCTTTGCTATCCATTAAACTACACAATGAGTATGGAAAGGCAATGCCTGCAGGCTACGCAAGCATGGATGTTACATTCACAGAAATACAACACGCAGACAACATAACAGTTTCACTCCACTTGCAGTTAATCCAGGCTCTAAAATTCAGAATGATCCGTACCTATTGTCCGTCAAGTAGGAATGATGAGATAAAATTCTATTTACTGCACTGGGAGCGCCACTAATAACGAACTGAATTAAAAAGGTCATCCATTCTTTATCTTATTGACCCCTCTCGCACATTGCCTCTGGCAGAAATAGCAACGGTTTCTAAATTCACAGTCAATAAAGTCCAATGATTATAGAGAGGTAATGCCAGCACGCAACCCTAGTAAGTTAGTTTTGAGAGTAGCACTTAGCTAGGCAGCTAGCTACATTAACTACCAAGCCATACACATTTAACTAAGGTTACACTTCGAATACAGTTTGATGATTAACATAAATTGGAAATAAGTACCTGGTAAACCAGCTATAGACTCTCCTTGATAATAAATCAAAACAACAACTTCCTTGTATCAACTGAAAACCAGAACAAGTGGTTTCAAGTTTAAAATAAATTTTGCTGCCAGTCCTGTGTTGTACTGATCCAGGTTAGCAGTACAAAAGTGGAAAGTACACATTTAGCTCATTATTCGTGAGCTTTTGCCGATTGAAACTGGGATGTTGCTAGAAAAATAAGCCGTGGGCGGAAATATTCAGAGGAGGGACAGGGCATTTTCTAAAACCTGCATGCGACGTAGGAAGGGGAGCAAAATCTGAGTGACATGCTAAAGGCAGCCCACAGAGAAAAGAGTGGGTCATTTTACTTTACTGTTGGGGGGTTGGTAAGCGCTCCAGACACCAAAATGTTTACGGACAAGAACTGAAAAGGTGAGTTTTTCCATAATATGTCCCCTTTAAAGTGACTGAGCAACCGAGCACTGCGGGCTGGGTCACCTGATCAGGACAGGATACATGTGTAAACTGCTGGGTAATTACCCTGCAATTACCCATTCTCCTAATCCTGCCACAAGTAAGGCTTAGAAAGCACACAGGTACGCACACATGCGCACACACAGGCTCACACGTGCATGGCCGCAAAAATGCAGACATGCCGAGGCAATCACACAACACCGGAGACATCCTTCGCTCACTTGCAGAATGTTCCGGGGGTACAGGGCTCACAGGATGTAGCATTTGGGCCAGACGAGTAAAAACCTGTAAAAACACCAGAAAGTGATCAATACCATTCAACACTCATCCCCTAAACGCAATCACACCAGTGATTATTACCATCAAACACTCATCCCCTTATTATTCACAGACCAGTGATTACTACTGTTCAAACATGCATTCCCTAAATACAGATGCAGGGTTAGTCCCACTGAAGCACACAGCCTTCAGCATTAACCGGAAACATTACAACAGGAACGAGAAAAGGAGCAAAGAATATCAGTGGGAATAATATCAGTTTTAGAATTAATAATGCCTACGGTTTTTTTAATTAAATAATGTGCAATAAACAAAATCATTAGAAATGAAGACATTTCAAACAAACTTATGGAAGTCATGTGTGGTTTAGACATAATGAAATAAACCTTTCAAACTGACACCATTTACAAGGTTATGCTGAAGGACTCCCATTCAAAACCTCTTCACTTCATGGGTTAGTCATGGCCACGCTGAACAGCATGTGACACGAGGCGCCGTGCGTTACACAGCGCATTACACAATCACTCGGAATGCAATAACAGTAATGAAGCTCTACCGCACGGCCCTGGGCTTGGCCACAGCACAGCCAGAGATAACGGCAGTAAAAAGCAACACTTAAAATATTTGACTGAGTGAGAGAAGCATCCCGCAGTAATGAAAACAAAGGAACAAGCTTCCAATCAAAGATCACTTTTATTTTCAACATTAGTTTCCTGAAGCTTCAGCCCTGTGTTCAATTGTTAAATAATCCCTTCGCACAAACGCCGAATCAAGCCAGTCTCTGCCTGAGCATGAGAAGCCAAACTCAAATATTCAACAGGAAAATTCAACAGAGATTTAGAGTTTAGTTTGCAATGAAATACTGAGAATCACAAAAAACGCAGGAAGAAAAAACCCTTCCGGATAAGAAGAGTTGTGGGGATTGTAGGATACGTGACCACAAATGTGCCACATCTGAGGGTGAGTTTTTAGATCATCTAAATGCCTTGTAAAATGCTTACACATCTACATTTCCTTGTGTCACACACACATACACACACGCACGCGCGCACACATAGTTAAGTGTATTGATGTGTTTACAGGGCGCTGACGAGCATTCAGGGCGCTAGAGAGTATTCTGGGTGCAGGTGAGTATTTGGGGCGCTAGGGAATATTCGGGGTGCAGGTCAGTGTGGGGCGCAATGGTACCGGGAGAGCAGGTCCTGCAGCTCTGTGCCCCTGTGGTGTTGGAGAAGGATCCGGCCGGGCAGGACTGGCAAACAGAGCTACCAGTAACACTGAGCAAAAAAAGAGAGAGTGAGAGTGTGTGTGTGTGTGTGTGTGTGTCCGTGTATATATATACGCAGCACCCTCTGTAATTATTGGCACCCCTGGTAAAGATGCGTTCTTTAGCTTCTAATAAATTCAGTTTTTTTCTAAATAATATAAGACCACGATGAAAAAAAAAAAAAGAGGAAAATCCAAACTTTAATTCAAGTGCATTTTTTCAGGGGGAAAAAATCCCACATTGAGAAATAATTATTTTACATCAAATCATGTGTGCCACAATCATTAGCACCCCTGATGTTAATACTTTGTACAACCCCCTTTTGGCAAAAAAAACAGCACCTAATCTTCTCCTATAATGTTTCACAAGATGGGAAAATACAGAAAGAGGGATCTTCAACCATTCCTCTTTGCACAATCTCTCTAAATCATCCAGCGACCTGGGTCCTCTCCTCTGCACTCTCCTCTTCAGCTCACTCCACAGGTTTTCAATGGGGTTGAGGCATACTCATACTTTTCTGCATACTCATCTTTTGTGTTCCGCCAGACCCACTTGGAGTGTTTGTTGCCAAATATCTTGGTCTCATCTGACAAAAGCACACGGTCCCAGTTGAAGTCCCAGTACTGCTGAGCGAACTCCAGACGTTTGCGTTTATGATTGTGAGTGAGAAAAGGTTTTTTCCGTACATGCCTCCCAAACGGCTTGTTGGCATATGGATAGAGCCAGATGGTTGTTTTGGAGACTGACCCCAAGATGCTACTATTTGTTGCAATTCTTTAACAGTGAGCTTTGGAGAACTTTTTATTTCTCTTACCATCCTCCTCATTGTGTGTGGTGGCAAAATAACCTTGTGTCCAGGCTTGTTTACCACTGTTCCAGTTGTTTTAAACTTCTTAATGATTCATCTGACAGTAGATATGGGCAGGTGCAGGCGAGTGGCTACTTTCTTGTAGCCATTGCCTGACTTGTGAAGGTCGACACACATCTGCCTTACTTGAATGGTGTGTTCCTTTGTCTTTCCAGAAGAGTGGATGAGAGAAATGGCCTCTGTGTCACGTCATATTTATACCACAGGGAAACAGGAAGTGATGATTTACTAATTAAAAGTTCCTAGATACTCTGATCAACTTTGTAAACTACTGTAGAAATGACAGAAATACTTCAATTACATTTAATTCCTAGGAATTGTTAGGGGTGCCAATAATTGTGGAACAGGTGATTTTATGAAAAATAATTATTTCTCAGTCAGGGATTTTTTTCCCCTTGAAATTCACTTGAGTTGAAGGTTACATTTTCCTTCAATTTTCAGTGTGAGAGTATGCTTCTGCAATAAAAATTGAATTTATTTAAAGGCTATTAACACATCTTAACAAGGGGTGCCAATAATGAAGGAGGGCGCTGTATTTATGTGTGTATGTGTATGCATGTGCGCGTGTGCGAATGAAACTCACTTGCTGAAGGAGCCCGGGCGACAGGCTTGGCACTGCGTTTGGCCGCTGAGGGGCTGTCGGGTTCCCCGCGGGCAGAGCACACAGGCGTCAGGAGAGAGGCAGTGGCCTGTCTGCCCACAGCAGGAGCACAGCAGTGTGTCTGAGAGAAGAGGGGGCAGCACAGCTACTGCGACAGCGCTAGTGCAATCACAACCCGCTAATCATGCAAACCCCACATTCCTCAATACATTTCACTGAAAACGGCCGTCACCGCTACTGCTATTGCAATCCAGCTAACCATGCAAACCCCACACACAGCAAGACCAATCACTACTACAGCCAGTGAAATCACACGAACCGCGGAGTAACCACAGGATCCCATGAACAAGACTGACAGGATCCTTGAAAAGATCCTTGAGGATGCTGAAGGGATCCCTAACAAAATCCTTAGTGCTCCTCAAAGATCCTAGCAATATTCTAAGGGATCTTTACAGATCCAGACCAAATTCCTAGGGAGATTCCAAGGGATCCCCAAGGATCCTGATAAAATCCTTTTGGATCTGCAAGGATCTCAGTGCAATCCTTAGGGATATTAAAAGTGATATTTTCTTAAAATGATTCATTGTTTAACATGGTGAACTTAGTAGGATAATATAGGGAATAAATTTATGACTAAAAAAAATGATTATTATCTTTTTTTGTAACTAATAATGATCCATTTGGCAAGTTGACCAACGCGTTTACACCCCTAATTGATGTCAGCTTCAAATTATTGTTTGGCATGTTTGGAATGGGAGCTCTTCATCAGTGCTGCAGTTTGTGAGTGGAGGCTTTTTAGTCAGGTCTTTAGAGTTAGTCCCCAAGGCCAGCAGCCAAACCGCTACTCAATCTGCTCCAGCCGCGCAGCTGAAGCTAAGCAGGTGTGGGCTTGGTCAGTACTTGGATGGGAGACAACCTGGGAAAACCAAGTTGCTGCGGGAAGAGGTGTTGGTGGCCAGTAGGGTACGATCCTCCCTCTGGTGAATGAGATGGTACACTGAGATTCTAACTCTCTGTGGTCATTAAAGATCCTGTGACACTTCGATAATAGTAGGGGGTTCCCCGGGGTCATGACTAAAGTCCCAACCTGCCACCTAATCATCCCCTGATCTGATCCCTCTCCAACTCAACCCCCAGGGCTCCCTTGAAAAAGAGATTTCATCCCCAAGGAACTTCCCTGGTTAAATAAAGCATAAACCAGCGTTTGCCACTAACATGGCAACATCTCTACGAGCGAACGGAGCCCAATCCCAAGCTTCGCATTAATGCGAATGCGCAACAAAGTCAGGCAGTAAACACTAGAGAAATCCCAATCGGGGCGAGAGGGAGGTGAGCAGTGTTCGGGCCCCCCCCTGTTGTGAGGTGAGCAGTGCTTGGACCCCTCCTGTTGTGAGGTGAGCAGTGTTAAGGGACCGCAAACTCGGTCAGGTGTTCAAGACATTAGCTAAACCCAACAATGAAAATGTGGAGCGGCTGCAACACCACATCTGGCAGGAGGGGGCGCTGTAACCCGGCCCACACATTCAGAACATCAGCAGCTAAGCTGGTTTTACAGACACTTCATTGGCCATTACTCTGCCAAGAACAACAACGGAGTAGTTCTCTCCCTGGAGTTCCCCAGGCAACAGTGGTCAGAAGACTGCTGTTCCCGTACGGGTTTCCATCTTCTGCTTTTTACAGGAAATTAATGAAACCTCATGTATTTGTGGATTTTCAATAAATGCAAGTTTTTTCCAGGACACACAGACACACAGACAGAAAGGGTGCCATCACTACAGCATTGGTTTTAAATAAGTGCAATTATCTCAGATGCATAGAAATGGGGGGGAAAAAAAATGTCTTTTGGTGAAAAATTCTAGAAA
Organism: Gymnothorax reevesii; assembly: GCA_029721435.1. Taxonomy (NCBI): domain Eukaryota; kingdom Metazoa; phylum Chordata; class Actinopteri; order Anguilliformes; family Muraenidae; genus Gymnothorax; species Gymnothorax reevesii. Next base: position 1,429,467 of record CM056574.1, on the reverse strand, counting down.
GTCATAAAGCCTTCTGTTGTCACCACTGCAGTTATAAAGAGGCCAGTTTTGCGGGGGACAGATTCTGCGAGGGAGTGTGTGGGGGCGGGGTCTGGGCGGGGTCAGGGCGGGGTCTGGGCATACTGTTGTCGTAATAGGACCCGGGAGAGCACACGTCACAGGTGGAGAGATTGAAGGCTGAGCATGCAGATGCGGTGCTGGTCGGTGGAACAGGCAGGGTCATCGTTACGTTCTCCTCCTGTGCAGTCGGAGTCATCGTCACATTATCGTCCACAGTGGTGTTCCAGACCGTGGGGGCCGGAGTGGTCTGGCCAACCACCACCCCTGAGAGCGAGAGACGGAGAGATTCAGTTATTTATGTTTTCATCGCCACGGTAATAAAGCAAACTGAATTTACTTGAACAGAATTCAGAGAACGAGGGAGGGAGAGACAAAAAGCACTATGCCAGGACATCTGTCAAAACTAAGAACACATGGCTGCCGGTTAAGCTCGCGCAGTTAAGGCGCCGCATGAGTGGAGCAGCAGTGACAACCGCGGCGTGTGTCCGATCCCCGGTCCTACCAACTGGCAGTGGAAAACTAATAACAAACAACCGCTGGAATAAAGAGCATTTTAAAATAGCAATGTTATACATTAGGTTTCATACGGGACACCACAGACTGTCTGTGCTGGGGTGTGTCTGTAGAACCAGGTCCTGGATTTAGTGAGGACGGGCTGCAGATTCGGCAGTAATGATGGATGCCGATCATCATGGATGCATTACGGACTCGCCGGGACGCTCAGGAAGAGATGACAGCGCTGCTGTGATTTACGATTTTGAAACTGAAAGGAAACACTCGTTTTTACTCACCATATGAGCCACATGTGGAATATTTAGAGACGCGCGGAGCTGTGTGTGTGTGTGTGTGTGTGTGTGTGTGTCAGTGTGTCACTTGAGAGAAGGCCCGGTTCAGGCTTACATGCTGAGCATCAGATAAACTTAAAAAAAAAAGCTTAGACATCATCTCCTTCTGAGCGAATCAATGTCAGGTTTAGTATGCGAGAGAACAGGCCCTCAGATAATCGACCCCGCAAACGTGCTTCTGTCCTCACACCCCATATTCTCCATCTCTCCCTTCTTCCTCTCCATCTCTCCCTACATTTCCGGACCCCACCTTTCCTCTCTCCTCTCCTCTGGAGTGAGGGGGTTTTCCGCTGGTCCCTGGGCTGCAGTGAGAAACACTGCGGGCGGTACAAAGAGAGGAATAAACAGCTGAATGATTCTCAGCTCCTCCTCCTCTGACTCACACACTCATCTGTCCCTGCAGTCTCACCGCTGCACCACAGCTCACTTCCCATATCACCCGCTCTACTTCAGGTGTGTTTATGGTGTTTCAGGGGCCCGGCCCCGGGCCCCGTCAGAGGTGTCTGTGGCTCCGAGTTCCCTCATGTTCACTAGGAGGAGACGGGATCCGAAAGGCGAACAGGATGGCAGCATCACCTGGGTTTAAAAGGGATGCTGTTGACCTCATAATGAAGCCATTTTAAACACCCCGGCAGGCTGAAGATATTAGGATATGGCTCATTCCAAACTAAACGGTACTAATGTGTTACAATGGTGATGAAGATTCAAAATACACCTTTTCCAATTCTGCAACCACTGACGTCTATGGAAGCCCATAGTGGACAATATTCAAATGAAAATGTAATCCCACTATTGCATTATATTTTCCAGTGATGAATGAGTTATTTGAGACAATATTAAATTGAAATGCTTTAATACAATTATCACTTCATTTTCATGAACACATATTGGGAATCTATGACTATATTCAAATGATAATGAAAAGCTGATTGACTTAATTTTCAAAGTCATGCTCCGCAATACAGTGGACAATATTCAAATGCAATAAGCAAAACAGCACCCCCAGCCTATTGTATTTACATTCACATGTCATCACGCTCTTTTAGGGTCCACATGATTATGAAAATGCTGTTTTCTAATCACTTGGAAATAATGACATAATAATGATGACGACATTTGACATTTCATTTTCAAAGACTTATCCTGCAATACATGGGACAATATTCAAACGCAGTAAGGGAAACTGTGCCTCCCAGTTCATTGCATTTTCAAATACACATCACTACGCTCTTTTTGGGACACAATGAAAATCAAAATGCAATCTGTCAGCGTCTCATCAAGGCGGGTCTTCCGCTAGGACGTCACTCATTAGGAGCGCGAACGGAAACCATGTTCCTCATTTGCATACCAACCAATCAGCTTCTAGGTAGCGCTTGTACGCACGTAGGCTTACTGATAATGTCATGACGGCTCGGCTGCTATCTATACTCAGCAACAAAAGTTTCTGTGACACCATTTATGTGTATGTTATAAATGACACGCAAAGATCTCAATGCAATCAATATGTTTATTTAACAGGAGAAACACTGACTTTTCAGTGCCAACGTCACTCAAAACGAAAAATGTCATTTTCATGCGTCATGAAGCACTTGTCTGACGTCTAACCAATTGTGACTTTCACACTTCAATACCGGGTGTGACTTCCTCATGCCATGATGCAAGCAACGCATCTCCGGCGCATGGACCGAATCAGATGTGCCAGAAATTGCTGTGGGATGTCATTCCAAATCTGACGTAGACGTTGTCGCAATTCCTGGAGTGTAGCTGGCGGGTTATCCAACCGCCGCAAACGTCGATCCATCTCGTCCCAAAGATGCTCGATTGGGGACATGTCTGGGGATCTGGCTGGCCATGGCAGGACATTGACATGTTGTTGCATCAGATACTGCTGTACAATCCTTGCAACGTGTGGTCTGGCGTTATCATGTTGCAGCGTTATTCCGGGACCATGTTGCATCAAAAACGGTACCACCAATGGCCGTAGCACTTCATCGCGATATCTTTGACCTGTCAGATTTCCATCAATAACAAGCAAATCTGTTCTGTTTCTAGCCGTGATCCCTCCCCAAATCATGACACTACCACCTCCAAAACGATCAAATTCCTGAACACAGTTGTTGGCATAACGTTCTCCACGTCGACGGTATACACGTAAACGACCATCACATCGGTTAAGCATAAATCTTGATTCATCAGTGAAGAGTACAAGATCCCACTGACGTTGGATCCACCGTCGATGTTGTTGTGCCCACTGTACACGCAGTCGTTGGTGTTGTACTGTGAGTATTGGACGTCTTGCTGGCCGACGTGGGACAATGCCAAAATGACGGAGACGGCGACGGATTGTCTGTGCAGACAGTCGCCTCAAACCAGGTATCGTTCTTGCAGTTATGGTTGCAGGTTGGAATCGATTTCGGAGATGGGTTGTTCGAATCCAGTTGTCCTGTCTGGGAGTGCTTACTCGTGGACGGCCGCTGCGAGGACGGTCTCTGACATGTCTTGTCTGCTGATGACGCTGCCATAAGTTCCAAATGGTGTTTCGGTGGACATTCAGGCGATGAGCAACTTCCCTCTGCGAGGTTCCGGATTCAATCATCCCAATGGCCCTCCACCGATCATTTTCAGACAGTCTTGGCATTTAGAGGGTAGAGTTCCTGATCCGAAATGGCTGTGTTTTCGATAAGTGATGCTTCCGTCGTTCATCAGGCACAATGTGAACATTCCAAAAATTCTCCTCTTTTATTGCCATCCACAAGCATGATTTACGCACATTTTCACGTGCAAAGTCATTTTCTCGCATTTTCATGATTTCCATTTCAATGTTGTGTTTACGTGTACTGTTTCAGTCTGATATCACCATGTATGACAATTTCATAATTGCGTTATGAAAAATAATTAACAATATTGGTGTCACAGAAACTTTTGTTGCCGAGTATATTTTGTGCCATCGCGCAGTAGCCTATGTGGCGCTTTGGATGTAGCCACCTCGACTGCTAGTATGCTAGCTAACGTTAACTAAGGAAAATATTTGTAAATGATCATCACATTAAAGCGATATGATTTGATTTTTGCCCCAACTCTAACTGAGCCAGCTGTGATATGCATGAAGTTATCCGAGGCTTTGCAGCAGTGCTGTGCAACTGCAACCCCAGTGTGCGTGTGGATCTGAGACGTTCGCTAGCGTGCTAGTGAGTCTTAAAGCAATCGCTTAGGTACAGCTGGCTAGCTATGATGCCTACTGGAGAAGCTCTTACAGCCCTCATTTGTCACTTTCAACGCCATCTCCCACACACGACCCTTTTCAACATTGATTAGCAGCTTCTTTTCTCTAAAGAACAAACTGACAGTTCAGCCTGAGACACGTTATTTCATAGCTAGTTAAAGCAGCATTATCCTTCCATGCGTGCTGTAGCGTATTACATTACTCCAGATAAAACGCTATCCGTCTCCCCACCCTGCTGACGCTAGTAAGGAAAAATGTTTCTCATCATTTTTATATTTAATCGCTGTGTCCTCATCATTATTATTTCCAATTGATTAGAAAACAGCATTTTCATTATCATGTTGACCCTAAAAGAGCGTAATGACATGAAAATGTAAATGCAATAGGCTGGGGGTGCTGTTTTGCTTATTGCATTTGAATATTGTCCATTGTATTGCGGAGCATGACTTTGAAAATTAAAAGTCAATCAGCTTTTCATTATCATTTGAATATAATCATAGATTCCCCATATGTGTATGTGAAAATGAAAGTGATAATTCCATTAATGCATTTTCAATTTAATATTGTCTCAAATAACTCATAAGTGGAAAATTATAATGCAATAGTGGGATTACATTTTCATTTGAATATTGTCCACTATGGGCTTCCATAGACGCCGCCATCTGCTTTCCATTAAATTGAGTTCAATTTCCACACTGGCCTCACTTTTCAGACCCGGGCGCTGCGTCCATCTTTTTATACAGTCTATGGAGATAGCTCACAGATTGTTTATGTTTTTATGGTCATAACACAATATTAGGATGTATAAAAATGTTTTAAAAGCATGGTATATAGGATTGCCTGACGCCTTGTGAAACTTTGATGCACGAAGTCAGTAACTTATTTTGCCGAGGTCATCTATACCCTACTTGCATAGCCTATATTATGCAAATTAACCCACAGGGATGGAGGGAACGTGTGAGAATGTGACTGGTTACGCCCCCACGACGGTCATTTCAAATTGCATATCTGATCAGACGAGTCACTATAATTTAGTGCAGACAATTGAAACCATTTTGCAACAAAATATGTCCTTCATAAAGCCTTGGCGCACATCAGGAAACCACTTTTTCTGCCATGTTGTTGGACTGATGATTTTTATTTATGTATATCTTCAATCCGGGAGTGAATAAATATGAACAATGCAAATCATTCAATTCTCCAAGAAGAAAAAAAAAAAAAAAAATGTATAGACCATTCTTATACAACACAGTGAATTGTACAGTTCAGTATGGAGTGACCCACATTCAGAAGATTTATTCAGAGTGAGAAGTGTATTAAAGTGGCATCAGAGTTGCAATTCAAGCAGCCTTTACACAGAAGACAAGATTAAATACATCAAAATTAATACAAGTCAAATTATGAAGCAAGAAATCTCGAAGTTAATGTGTGCATGCATCTCCCTCGCATTTCTTGACAACCATTCATCCGATCAACTTCAAACTTATTGGGGTATATTGCTGAAGAACCAAGGAGGTGCAGTGCAGTTTGAAATCAGTGCAAGCAGAAGGTGAATGGGGATTGCACTAGTTTTAGAAAAGGGGGTCATTTGAAGAGATTTTCAAACAATATTCAGTCAAAGTGACATTTGTAACTCAAAGTGTCAAAGTCAAAGTGACATTTGTAATCAACCCAGCACCTTTGACACAGGGAATTAAATTTATATGAAGGCAAAATGAAAAGATGCCGTTTTTCAGGCAGTAATCAGGTCTCTGGCTCAGCTGATGTAAAGACACACGACTGCAACAGATGGTGATCAGGAGATTTCCTCCAACATGTGGGCTATGAAAAAAGGAAATTCAGCAAAATCTCAAACACAAATAGTCATCTTGCCTTGCAGGGGAATGTAAAAGATCATTAGAGCCTCAGCCTGATGACTTCATAACAGTGACAGCATTAGTGCAAGAAAACCGCTGCACCAATCCAAAATATAATAAATCAAAGGCACTAAGCCTTGGTCTGACAGAGGAGAGACAAAATTTATCAGATCAATAATTCTCTTGACCTTCCTTTTTGAATCAATAAAGGAAGCGCATGCTTGTTCTACAACTACAGGCTCCAAGGGCTTCCCCCCCACTGCAACTCTGCCCCAGAGGAATTTACTTCTTGTTCAAATACAGAAGTGAATCTGCCTAATTAAAGTGCATCACCATCAGAAATGTGAGATGAATGAAGCTGGTTCCAGTAAATCCAGTATGCAGGCGAGCCCACTGGACACTGGACTGGTGGCCCTTGGGCCCCAGCAGGTCATATGAGCTCCGATGGACAGACTCTAAATGCCTCACTGAAATTCCTTTGCTGGCTAATGCCTCAGGGCGGACATTGTGCTGCAGTTCTTTCTGTAATTCTGCTCGCCCTAAACTGAGTAATTAGGCCAAGTAATACAAACCCTGCACATTCTTTTAACCCCCAAACACTTGCACATCATTAGAATGGGGGTCCAATTTCTGTGGGACATTGGCCAGGCTTTAAATCTGCAGTTAGTCACACATAAAATTCAGCGAATGACTCTGAAGATCATTTCAGTTGTGGAGGTGTTTTAATGATCAACTACACCTGCCAAAGAAAGGGAGAAATGAGAATAGAAACCGATACTTATAAAAAAGTTAAAAAAAATAAATAAAAAATAAAAAAAACCCCACAGTAAATTAGCCTCGAGATCCTGAACCGCCACAGCTGTAATTCTTTAATAATTCTCGCTTCACGATTTCATGTCTTACATAAACCCACTGAAAATACCGCACAAGCAAACAAAACCAAAACTATAAAACTCCTCTGGAAAGAACAGAAAATGGGCTTAATTTTGCACCAAATTCATGCAATTTAATTTTCAACATCACCAGACAAGATGTTACTTACCCGCCGGAGGTCACAACTCTGTAACCAGGAAAACTTTGAGAAACCCTGGTAAATCATATTTTTAAACTCAAGGATGTTCATCCAGGGTTAGGCTTCTCTGGCAAAAAAAAAAAAAAAAAAAAAAACCTAACAGAAAATTGATGTATTCCAGTAAAATATTACAGTTTGTGCTCAGCTCAAGAGCACATCTATAAATATTACAACTCATTTACAGTTAAACATGTCACAGAGCTTCCACTGTTACAAAAAAGTGCAGTTCGTGGACAAATCATACTACAGACAAGAAAACAGCAATCTGCTTTGTTCAAGATAAAATTAAATCTAAAAAAACAAACAAACGAGTATTTTTAAAAACAAAAGAAACCATACTGTGCATTTATTAATAGATGCGCCATCTTAAAGGAACTTCGGGTATGAACTATTGCTATGAATAACAACCACGGAGGGAAGTTCTAGTTTTTCCAACGAGATACAAGATTAAGAAACATTCTGAGAATCAGTGCAGAAATATAGCGTCAGGAGACTAAAAAAACTCCAACTGATCGCGCACACACAAACACACAACACCACGCACACACAAACACAAACACACACACACACACACACACACACACACACAACACCACGCACACACAAACACAAACACACACACACACACACACACACACACAGAGTTGTATAATACATCTTGAGTCACTGTCGGACTTTGAAGATTAAATAACTGGCATTATTTAAAATGCATGACATGAGCACCATGTTGCACGAATATTGACCATTCACTAATAATGTTAAGGATTTTAAGAGAGGAGCAGTTGATCAAGATAATTCAATGGAGGTTCCATGACCTGACGTGAAAAGCATAAACAAGCACTTTACTGAAAATGGAGCTTTGCTTTTCCATCAATTATGAGCTGCTTATACTCACATCCTATAATATCATCGAACGAGAGGGAGTCACCAGGCTAGAATACACACCGCTGGAGGAATCGGCACAAAAATGTCCTGAGAAACAAAGTCAGCGCCGGCTAATCAGCCTGATTCCGTCGTATTCTGTCCAGTCACTTCGTAACCAACAAGCCCCCCAGAATTTTGCCCCGGCATTTCTTATTTCGATTGAAGACGATCATCATCATTTTCTGACGTGGTGCCCTTCTCATTTCCCAGAGCAAGCAACAGATTCTTTCCGGCCAAAGTATCTTTAGAAGGATCTACTAAAAGGAAAATGCAGGCAGCATTTGTTTAGGCTACATCGCAATAGTCAACATCACGTTGCGGTTCACAAAACTCACTCAGAGCTGCAGGACCATGCCTTCCATCTCATGCCAATTTCGCATGAACTCCCGTCCAGAGGTCAAAGGTTATACAGAGCGGACGCGTCTGGACCCATCCGCTCAAACCGTCACACGATTATCTCTCAAACCAGGACGAGAGGACCAGGACCAAATAGTTTCCACGTACCGCCTTTCAGCCAAGCGAGCAACGACATTATTCGCAACGAACAGTGAATCACCGGACCGCGATATTCGGGAGCAACAGAAACACTCGATAATAATAATAATAATAATAATAATAATAATAATAACAATAATAATAATAATAATAATAATAATAATCACGGACGGACAGATGATCCACAGCCACTCAAGCGCTCCGGGCAGCATGAAGACCGTCATTCCCCGACCACCGCGCATGTTTCGCCGTGGCTTTTAAAAGAAATGGATCACGTTTTGAATTATGCATTTAGTATGCTCTATGGGATATTGTTTTACGCAGAAAGCAAACTTGCGGAGGCACTTTTTCTAAGAAAATATCTCCAAATGTTATTGTCCCCGAGAGAAAAAATTCGTGCAACTCAAGCGACGCGAAACGAATAAGCTTCTGAAAGTTAGGCAAGTTGTGCAGGGCATTTAAACCGATGACAAACAGCCATAAACAACTAGTAACCCGAATATTCCAGTTACCTAATCGCTTACCAACAAGACAAACGCCGAGGACCACGGCGAACGTCCCCAGATTTGGTCCCATATTTCGGATTTTGGTCCGATCGCTGCGGGTCCAGGGAAGCGCAGCGCTATGAGTCCATCTCCGGCTTCTCCGCGTCTGAGTCACGGCACTTACACACCGAAACTCCGCGAGTTCGCGTCGTTTAGCCTGTCATATGACATGTACGGTATCATGTGATTGTACTCTGTCGCTAACTGGTTATTGGCTCTAACCCTGGGTTGGCAGCGTTAAGCGCATTTGCTGGCAGAAACATTTTCAGTTTATGTATTTTTCATTAACATCATAACTGATATTGGCAACAACATTTTCATGTAACAAATTTCATCTGGAGTATCAATAAATATCTCTGAATGACACCGTAAATGTTTTACGTATTCGGAATTCAATGTAGTCTCCACTATGAAAGTGTTTGTGCAGATCTTACTGAATTAGGCCAACTATAATACCTTTCTTTTTTTCTGACATTGTATTTTTTTGTCAGTGAATGCAGGACCTATAAAAAGGTACCCACCACCGTCTAGTGAGGTGGGAGAGTAGATTAATCGTTGGCAGAACTCCCGACTGGCAAACAGGGTGGTATATATGGGTCCTGAAGTAGAAAAGAATTTTCAAGCTTCAACACGTGTCTGGATTTTTCTTTAAGCTGAAATATGTGCTCACTCGATTTTTTTTTTTTTTTTGTTTGTTTGTTTGTGAAACTGCTGTAATTCAGTAAGCAATCGATCTCAATCAGTTTCCCCTGGAAAGTCTCAAAACATCATTGCTTCACCGTCATTATTTTACTGTGAGGCACATGAGGTGCCTTACCTTTTCTTCTGTATTAAGACCGAATTTGAGAATGCTGGATCTGACCCAAATGTTCACTTCTGATCTCATCTGAGTACAGCGCATTCATGGAATCAAAATATCAATACCTCTTGCAAATTGCATGTACTTGCTTGTTCCAAGGTTAGAGAAGATCATTTTGTAACCCTTCCAAAGATGCTGTGGTTGCAGAGGTGGCATCTAATGATGCTTCTTGAAACCTGGTGACCACAAGATACCGCCAAAGACTGCAGTTCTGATTTTAGGGGATTTTTTTTCATTTTGGTTCTTGCACCACCCTCTTCTCATCCTGGGGGGCAAAATGCACTTTTGTCTGTCAGGACTTCAACTGCTCCATACTTTATATGCTTCAAGATTTGCTCTGACCATGATCAATGGTACAGCACCCTCCATAATTGTTGGTACCCCTTGTTAAGATGTGTTCATTAGCTTCTAATAAATTATTTTTTTTCCTGAATAATATAGGACAATGGAAAAAAAGAGGAAAATCCAACCTTTAATTCAAGTGCATGTAATGGGAGATGGGAGAATACAGAAATGGGGATCTTCAACCATTCCTCTTTGCACAATCTCTCTAAATCATCCAGCAACCTGGGTCCTCTCCTCTGCACTCTCCTCTTCAGCTCACTCCACAGGTTTTCAATGGGGTTGAGGTCTGGGGACTGAGATGGCCATGGGAGGAGCTTGATTCTGTGTCTGGGGAACCATTTCTGTGTAGATTTGGCCACATGTTTGGGGTCATTATCTTGCTGCAAGACCCAGTGATGACCCATCTTCAGCTTTCGGGCAGATTTTGATTTAAAATGTTCTGGTATTTCAAAGCGTTCATGATGCCATGCACCTTAACAAGGTTCCCAGGGCCTCTGGAAGAGAAACAGGCCCACAGCAGCACCGAAACTTCCCCTTATTACACAGTGGGCATGAGGTGCTTTTCTGCATACTCATCTTTTGTGCTCTGCCAGACCCACTTAGAGCTTTTTGGCAACCAACACTCTATCTTGGTCTCATCTGACCAAAGCAGACGGTCCCAGTTGAAGTCCCAGTACCGCTTAGCAAACTCCAGACATTTGTTTACATGATTGCGAGTGAGAAAAGGTTTTTCCATGCATGCCTCCCAAACAGCTTGTTGGCATATGGATAGAGCCTGATGGTTGTTTTGGAGACTTTGTAGCCTTAAGTCACCACCATTTGTTGCAATTCTGTAACAGTGAGCTTTGGAGAAATTTTTATTACTCTTACCATCCTCCTCACTGTGCGTGGTGGCAAAATAACCTTGCGTTCTGGTCCAGGCTTGTTTACCACTGTTCCAGTTGTTTTAAACTTCTTAATGATTCCTCTGACAGTAGATATGGGCAGGTGCAGGCGAGTGGCTATTTTCTTGTAGCCATTGCCGGACTTGTGAAGGTCGACACACATCTGCCTTACTTGAATAGTGTGTTCCTTTCTTTCCCATGTTGAAGAGTGGATAAGAGAAATGACCTCTGTGTCCCATCATATTTATGACCCAGGGAAACAGAGAGTGATTTACTAATTAAATGTTCCTAGATACTCTGATCAATTTTGTAAACTATGGTAGAAATTACAGAAATACTTCCATTATATTAAATTCCTAGGAATTGTTAGGGGTGCAAATAATTGTGGAACAGGTGATTAAGAAAATAGAATTATTTCTTAGTCAGGGATTTTTTTCTCTTAAAATTCACTTGAGTTGAAGCTTATGTTTTTCTACAATTTTCAGTGTGAGAGTATGGTTCTGAAATAAAAATTGAATTTATTTTAAGGCTTTTAACACATCTTAACCAGGGGTGCCAGTAGTTATGGAGGGCGCTGCATTTCCAATCCTTTTCTGTTAATCTCATCTTCTTGTGCCCTTGAACAGATTTATGTAGGCGCTGGATGCAGAGGGATGCAGCGCATCACCTCATCACGACACCTCAGCAAAACTGAAAATGATGCAATGACAATACAGTTGCTTTGAACTTATCTCAAATAGAGAATTGGAATGAATCCCTTTTTTAAATTTGGATTTCATTTCCAATAAAATGGAACCATTCATTGTGAAGGAAACTGATTTTTAATTAGAATGATAAACAATTTTGGTTGGTTGCACTGCATCATTCAAGAAGTACAGGATTTCTCACGGTGGCACTTTCAGTTTCTCTCGACTATTTTATTTACTGAAATTGTATTTTTTTATGTATTTTGAGTCAGGGATGCCACTAACTCTAGAGACCTCCATGTACTGTCTCAGTTATTTGGAGTTGTGAAGGTACATTTAGAAATGCTGATTCACAAAGTTTCAACAATTTAATATTGCATATAGTCTTTTGATTAAACACAAGGCCACAATATTATGCACCACTCAAAGTTTTGAGGTTTACTTTTTGGCCATTTGAGGTTTGGACAGAAAAGAAAAGTTATAGCACAGCCCCAGCTCACAGCTCTTTTATTAAAAATGTTTCTTTCTTCTGTCTTTGCGTACACTGCAGCAAACATCTCATTACAGCTATGGCAGAAAGGAAGACCAGGCAAAACACAAACTCTCCTTTGACACATATACAATGTACAACATGAAAAAAAGATAAAAATATATATTTTTTTACATAATTCTTTATGAATTTCATTGCCGTTTCCGATTATTTACATTCTGTGTCTACAGAAGAGTCTGCAGTGAGGGAACACTGCACCACAGCAGTCTAACCCTGATGCTGAAGATCTGCCCTCTCATTGGTTTTCACTTCAGCCAGGACAAAGGACACCTCAGGCCACAGCTACAGGCCGATCAGAGTCAGAGCTGCCCAACTATACTGGACATGAGGACCAGCAGGAAGGCAGGTCTTCGGCAACGGGCAGCCCGGGGTGGAGAGTGCTGCATCCCCTGCTAAATCAGGTCTGTTTGTAGATCACATGACTGCCGCACCACAGGACGAGTGTGAAGAGTGCTCTCTAGCGACGCCCTGCAGGACTGGCCAACAGCCCAAGGATGGAGGACAGGCAGTGCAGCTTCTCTCGGACCAGTTCCGGAAGCTTCTCATTCTCTCTGTAACTAGAGGGAGCAGGGGAGGGGGGAGGGGGGGGGGTGTTTTCAGTGGGAGACGGGGAAACAACGCTCTTCTGCAGGAACTCAAAGGATCAGAGCAAGAATTCTCTGACAGATTCTGAACGAATCGCATGGATTTCAGCATCAGCATAGTTTTATATCCAGGAGTTAGAACTGATCAGTGACATCAGAGTTTATGGGAGGCAGAGTAACAGGGACTTTGACTTAATGACACCTAGAACATAGCGGGACCAGGCCAGAGATTATCTAAAGATTATATATTAAAAACACTAGGAGTGTAAGCAGTGTTGGCAGTATTAAGATGGTGGCGGTGTTGGCAGCGTTAACATGGTGGCGGTGTTGGCAGCGTTAACATGGTGGCGGTGTTGGCAGCGTCAACATGGTGGCGGTGTTGGCAGCGTCAACATGGTGGAGGTGTTGGCAGCGTCAACATGGTGGAGGTGTTGGCAGCGTCAACATGGTGGAGGTGTTGGCAGCGTCAACATGGTGGAAATGTTGGCAGCATTAACATGGTGGCGGTGTTGGCAGCATTAACATGGTGGCGGTGTTGGCAGCGTTAACATGGTGGCGGTGTTGGCAGCGTTAACATGGTGGCGGTGTTGGCAGCGTCAACATGGTGGCGGTGTTGGCAGCGTCAACATGGTGGCGGTGTTGGCAGCGTCAACATGGTGGAGGTGTTGGCAGCGTCAACATGGTGGCGGTGTTGGCAGCGTCAACATGGTGGAGGTGTTGGCAGCGTCAACATGGTGGAAATGTTGGCAGCATTAACATGGTGGCGGTGTTGGCAGCATTAACATGGTGGCGGTGTTGGCAGTATTAACATGGTGGCGGTGTTGGCAGTATTAACATGGTGGCGGTGTTGGCAGTATCAACATGGTGGGGGTGTTGGCAGTATTAACATGGTGGGGGTGTTGGCAGTATTAACATGGTGGGGGTGTTGGCAGTATTAACATGGTGGCAGTGTTGACAGTATTAAAATGGTGGCAGTGCTGGCAGTACTAAGATGGTGGCGGTGCTGGCAGTATTAAGATGGTGGCGGTGCTGGCAGATTAAGCTTCCCGGGGAAACTGGAGGGCAAGGGTTCAGGGTGGGAGTAGTGTTACCTCGTGGTTTGGCCATCAGGAGAAGTGTAGCTAATGGAGGAAACTCCAGCCTGCACCACCAGCTGAGAGCCGTCATTGAACTGCACCCACACCTCTCCACTCGTCAGCTTTGAGTTACAGAGAGAACACATCGTAAACACTTATACACCAAACTCCCACATGCTGTATCCTCCACACGAACTCACGCACCCAGGCAATTACACTCACACATGCGCACCAATGTTACCTGCGAGGCCCAACCGATGTTGGGGACAAACACAGATTTTAACACTTTGCCGGAGCTGTGGCCCTTCTGCCCTGAGGGGGAGGAGTTTTTCACGAGGCTGGCAGAGGTGAAGTCTGAGCCATCATAGGAGAACATCTGATGGAGAGATCAGTGTAAGAGATCATTTGAGGGAGAGATCAGTGTTGCAGATCATCTGAGGGAGAGATCAGTGTTAGAGATCATGAGGGAGAGCTCAGTGTAAGAGATCATCAGAGGGAGAGATCAGTGTAAGAGATCATCAGAGGGAGAGATCAGTGTAAGAGATTGTCTGAGGGAGAGATCAATGTAAGAGATCATCTGAGGGAGAGATCAGTGTTAGAGATCATCTGAGGGAGAGATCAGTGTTGTAGATCATCTGAGAGAGAGATCAGTGTTAGAGATCATCAGAGGGAGAGATCAGGTGAGAGATCAGAGGGAGAGATCAGTGTTAGAGATCATCAGAGGGAGAGATCAGTGTTAGAGATCACCTGAGAGAGATCAGTGTTAGAGATCATCAGAGGGAGAGATCAGTGTTAGAGATCACCTGAGAGAGATCAGTGTTAGAGATCATCTGAGAGAGACATCAGTGTTTGAGATCATCTGAGAGAGAGATCAGTGTTACAGATCATGAGGGAGAGATCAGTGTTAGAGATCATGAGCGAGAGCTCAGTGTAAGAGATCATCTGAGGGAGAGATCAGTGTTAGAGATCATCAGAGGGAGAGATCAGTGTTAGAGATCATCAGAGGGAGAGATCAGTGTTAGAGATCATCAGAGGGAGAGATCAGTGTGAGAGATCAGAGGGAGAGATCAGTGTGAGAGATCAGAGGGAGAGATCAGTGTTAGAGATCATCAGAGGGAGAGATCAGTGTTAGAGATCATCTGAGGGAGAGATCAGTGTGAGAGATCGTCAGAGGGAGAGATCAGTGTTAGAGATCATCAAAGGGAGAGATCAGAGTTAGAGATCACCTGAGAGAGATCAGTGTTAGAGATCACCTGAGAGAGAGATCAATGTAAGAGATCATCTGAGGGAGAGATCAGTGTTTGAGATCACCTGAGAGAGAGATCAGTGTTAGAGATCATCTGAGAGAGAGATCAGTGTTATAGATCATCTGAGGGAGAGATCAGTATTATAGATCATCTGAGGGAGAGATGAGTGTATTAGATCTTCTCAGAAAGAGGCATTTGCATCATAAGAGGAGATCACCAGTGCTTTTATCGCCCAAGGACAAAGAGATGAGGGAAGTGTGCAGGGCCCATTTTCACAAAGCATCTTCGCTCGAAAAGTAGGTCCTCATTTCCGGATTTAGGAGAAGTTCCTAAAAAATGGGCGTGTCAGTCATATACTTAGGACTCCTAATTATTTTTACAAAGTGTTATTCACAAAGCATTTTAGGCCTAAAAGTAGCTCCTAAGTCTGGGAGAGCTTAAAAGTAGTCAAGAGGACTCCTAACTCACGAAAACCTATTCACAAAGAATCTGAAAATGGCTGCAGCTGTTGAAGGACGGAATGACTTGGAAATTCTGAGCATTTCAGGCACCGGATTCATGTGCTGCATGGGGAGGCGTGTCTCAGCCCAGAGAGAGCCAGCGAAGTAATTACAGCATGTGCCGTCCTACGCAATTTATGCCAACAAAGAAACGCCTCGACCGGATGATGACGGTTCTGCCGACAGCGGCGGTGATGATGTCGAGGAGGATGGTGATATTTGCAATGTTGCTGAACTAAGTGGACTGACAGTTTAGGGCGAACAAACTTGAATGGCCCAACATTTAAATGATCGCAACATGTTCCCATTGGGTAATAAGTTGCTAATTATTGGGGCAAATGTCGCATTTTATTATTGACTCATTTTATGCTTTTGGCATTTTCACAACAATCTCTTTCATATGTGTTTATTGGCCTAGAGTGTGATATATGGGGACTGCGCAGAGTGCATTTTCAGGAGTGCTCAACATGTTATTATTTTATGTGACAAACCAGCCGCTTGAACTATTTCCTCATTTTTTCCTCCATGGGTTGTATGTGGGATATTTTTTTCAATGGGCCGCCCTGTGACCAAACAACCAATCACCGTGCTCATCGTCCCGAGACTCGTGCATGAGAACTGACGTCAGCCATAGCAACGGAGATTTACTCCCACGTGTCTCAGAGCTACTCAGTACTCTCAGAGTTACCAGTTTTCTACTAAAAGTTGCTCTCAGCAGCTTTGTGAATAACTGCTAAGGTTTTACTCCTACATATAATGTTTTAGCGCGACTTCGGAGTACTCTGAGCGGTAAGACACGATGCTTTGTGAACATGGGCCCTGATTTACAGTGACCCTCAGCAGCCTCTCCGGTTTTCTGTTCCGTTCAGCTGCGAAATACCCCGGATTCATTTTTGCCCCAGACCTGCATCGCCATCATGGGTCACGTGATCAGGGTCCTCTAGCTCCAGTCAGGCTTTCATCACGAAATAAAATTCACCTTTGAGGACTTTGACCAAGACCTCCCACTAATCAGCAAGATCTTAATGTGAAACTGTACTGCAGTAAGGAAGATAACTTCCCCATCATATCTCTGATGTTAAGTTAATCAAGATAAATGAACGTTTAATGTGACTCAACAGGCTGAGAGTTCAGACCACTCATCTTACTGAACATGAAGAGTTTGACCATGAGCAGATTTCACAGAGATTTAACTCTTTACTGAAATTATAACCTCTTGGAATTACACAACCACAGAGCGATTTAAGCTTTACAGCGACAGATATACTTCACATCCACGCACAGTACTCAGCAAGTTTAAAAGACAGCCAAACAAAGTACAGTAATACTCTTGTACGCCCACATGGCAGCCATGTTCATGACATGTTATCTAACTAATAATTTTCCGATCATCGCCAAAATCAGTGGGACCCTCTCCCCTCACCACTGCCCCCCCAGAACACAACAAAATCAGTGGGACCCTCTCCCCTCACCACTGCCCCCCCAGAACACAACAAAATCAGTGGGACCCTCTCCCCTCACCACTGCCCCCCCAGAACACAACAAAATCAGTGGGACCCTCTCCCCTCACCACTGCCCCCCCAGAACACAACAAAATCAGTGGGACCCTCTCCCCTCACTACTGCCCCCCAGAACACAACAAAATCAGTGGGACCCTCTCCCCTCACCACTGCCCCCCCAGAACACAATAAAATCAGTGGGACCCTCTCCCCTCACCACTGCCCCCCCAGAACACAACAAAATCAGTGGGACCCTCTCCCCTCACCACTGCCCCCCAAAACACAACAAAATCAGTGGGGGACCCTCTCTCCTCACTACTGCCCCCCCAAAAACACAACTAAATCAGTGGGACCCTCTCCCCTCACTACTGCCCCCCCAGAACACAATAAAATCAGTGGGACCCTCTCCCCTCACCACTGCCCCCCCAAAACACAACAAAATCAGTGGGGACCCTCTCTCCTCACTACTGCCCCCCCAAAACACAACTAAATCAGTGGGACCCTCTCCCCTCACTACTGCCCCCCCAGAACACAACAAAATCAGTGGGACCCTCTCCCCTCACTACTGCCCCCCAGAACACAACAAAATGAGTGGGACCCTCTCCCCTCAACTCTGCCCCCCCAGAACACAACAAAATCAGTGGGACCCTCTCCCCTCACTACTGCCCCCCCAGAACACAACAAAATCAGTGGGACCCTCTCCCTTCACCACTGCCCCCCCAGAACACAACAAAATCAGTGGGACCCTCTCCCTCACTTCTGCCCCCCCAAAACACAACAAAATCAGTGGGACCCTCTCCCCTCACTACTGCCCCCCCAGAACACAACAAAATCAGTGGGACCCTCTCCCCTCACTACTGCCCCCCCAGAACACAACAAAATCAGTGGGACCCTCTCCCCTCACCACTGCCCCCCCAGAACACAATAAAATCAGTGGGACCCTCTCCCCTCACCACTGCGCCCCCGGAACACAACAAAATCAGTGGGACCCTCTCCCCTCACCACTGCCCCCCCAGAACACAACAAAATCAGTGGGACCCTCTCCCCTCACTTCTGCCCTCCAGGACACAACAAAATCAGTGGGACCCTCTCCCCTCACTACTGCCCCCCCAGAACACAACAAAATCAGTGGGACCCTCTCCCCTCACCACTGCCCCCCCAGAACAAAACAAAAACTGTGGGGACCCTCTCCCCTCACCACTGCCCCCCCAGAACACTACAAAATCAGTGGGACCCTCTCCCCTCACCACTGCCCCCCCAGAACACAAAAAAATCAGTGGGACCCTCTCCCCTCACCACTGCCCCCCCAGAACAAAACAAAAACTGTGGGGACCCTCTCCCCTCACTACTGCCCCCCCAGAACACAACGAAATCAGTGGGACCCTCTCCCCTCACTACTGCCCCCCCCAGAACACAACAAAATCAGTGGGACCCTCTCCCCTCACCACTGCCCCCCCAGAACAAAACAAAAACTGTGGGGACCCTCTCCCCTCACTACTGCCCCCCCAGAACACTACAAAATCAGTGGGACCCTCTCCCCTCACCACTGCCCCCCCAGAACACAACAAAATCAGTGGGACCCTCTCCCCTCACCACTGCCCCCCCAGAACACAACAAAATCAGTGGGACCCTCTCACCCTCACTACTGCCCCCCCAGAACACAACAAAATCAGTGGGACCCTCTCCCCTCACTACTGCCCCCCCAGAACACAACAAAATCAGTGGGACCCTCTCCCCTCACCACTGCCCCCCCTTAACACAACAAAATCAGTGGGACCCTCTCCCCTCACTACTGCCCCCCCAGAACACAACAAAATCAGTGGGACCCTCTCCCCTCACCACTGCCCCCCCAGAACACAACAAAATCAGTGGGACCCTCTCCCCTCACTACTGCCCCCCCAGAACACAACAAAATCAGTGGGACCCTCTCCCCTCACTACTGCCCCCCCCAGAACACAACAAAATCAGTGGGACCCTCTCCCCTCACCACTGCCCCCCCAGAACACAACAAAATCAGTGGGGACCCTCTCCCCTCACTGCTGCCCCCCCAGAACACAACAAAATCAGTGGGGACCCTCTCCCCACACCGCTGCCCCCCCAAAACACAACAAAATCAGTGGGACCCTCTACCCTCACTACTGCCCCCCCAGAACAAAACAAAAACTGTGGGGACCCTCTCCCCTCACCACTGCCCCCCCAGAACAAACAAAATCAGTGGGACCCTCTCCCCTCACCACTGCCCCCCCAGAACACAACAAAATCAGTGGGACCCTCTCCCCACACTACTGCCCCCCCAGAACACAACAAAAACAGAGGGGACCCTCTCCCCTCACTACTGCCCCCCCAGAACACAACAAAATCAGTGGGACCCTCTCCCCTCACCACAGCCCCCCCGGAACACAACAAAATCAGTGGGACCCTCTCCCCTCACTACTGCCCCCCCAGAACACAACAAAATCAGTGGGACCCTCTCCCCTCACTACTGCCCCCCCAGAACACAACAAAATCAGTGGGACCCTCTCCCCTCACCACTGCCCCCCCAGAACACAACAAAATCAGTGGGACCCTCTCCCCTCACCACTGCCCCCCCTGAACACAACAAAATCAGTGGGACCCTCTCCCCTCACCACTGCCCCCCCAGAACACAACAAAATCAGTGGGACCCTCTCCCCTCACCACTGCCCCCCCAGAACACAACAAAATCAGTGGGACCCTCTCCCCTCACTACTGCCCCCCCAGAACACAACAAAATCAGTGGGACCCTCTCCCCTCACCACTGCCCCCCCAGAACACAACAAAATCAGTGGGACCCTCTCCCCTCACTACTGCCCCCCCAGAACACAACAAAATCAGTGGGACCCTCTCCCCTCACCACTGCCCCCCCAGAACACAACAAAATCAGAGGGACCCTCTCCCCTCACTACTGCCCCCCCAGAACACAACAAAATCAGTGGGACCCTCTCCCCTCACTACTGCCCCCCCAGAACACAACAAAATCAGTGGGACCCTCTCCCCTCACCACTGCCCCCCCAGAACACAACAAAATCAGTGGGGACCCTCTCCCCTCACCACTGCCCCCCCAGAACACAACAAAATCAGTGGGACCCTCTCCCCTCACTACTGCCCCCCAGAACACAACAAAATCAGTGGGACCCCCTCTCCTCACCACTGCCCCCCCAGAACACAACAAAAACTGTGGGGACCCTCTCCCCTCACGACTGCCCCCAAGGACACAACAAAAACTGTGGAGACCCTCTCCCCTCACCACTGCCCCCCCAGAACACAACAAAATCAGTGGGAACCTCTCCCCTCACTACTGCCCCCCCAGAACACAACAAAATCAGTGGGGACCCTCTCCCCTCACTGCTGCCCCCCCAGAACACAACAAAATCAGTGGGGACCCTCTCCCCTCACCGCTGCCCCCCCAAAACACAACAAAATCAGTGGGACCCTCTCCCCTCACCACTGCCCCCCCAGAACACAAAAAAATCAGTGGGACCCTCTACCCTCACTACTGCCCCCCCCAGAACAAAACAAAAACTGTGGGGACCCTCTCCCCTCACCACTGCCCCCCCAGAACACAACAAAATCTGTGGGACCCTCTCCCCTCACTACTGCCCCCCCAGAACACAACGAAATCAGTGGGACCCTCTCCTCTCACTACTGCCCCCCCAGAACACAACAAAATCAGTGGGACCCTCTCCCCTCACTACTGCCCCCCCAGAACACAACGAAATCAGTGGGACCCTCTCCCCTCACTACTGCCCCCCCAAAACACAACAAAATCAGTGGGACCCTCTCCCCTCACTACTGCCCCCCCAGAACACAACAAAATCAGTGGGACCCTCTCCCCTCACCAATGCCCCCCCAGAACACAACAAAATCAGTGGGACCCTCTCCCCACACTACTGCCCCCCCAGAACACAACAAAAACAGAGGGGACCCTCTCCCCTCACTACTGCCCCCCCAGAACACAACAAAATCAGTGGGACCCTCTCCCCTCACTACTGCCCCCCCAGAACACAACAAAATCAGTGGGACCCTCTCCCCTCACTACTGCCCCCCCAGAACACAACAAAATCAGTGGGACCCTCTCCCCTCACTACTGCCCCCCCAGAACACAACAAAATCAGTGGGACCCTCTCCCCTCACTACTGCCCCCCCAGAACACAACAAAATCAGTGGGACCCTCTCCCCTCACTACTGCCCCCCCAGAACACAACAAAATCAGTGGGACCCTCTCCCCTCACTACTGCGCCCCCGGAACACAACAAAATCAGTGGGGACCCTCTCCCCTCACCACTGCGCCCCCGGAACACAACAAAATCAGTGGGGACCCTCTCCCCTCACCACTGCGCCCCCGGAACACAACAAAATCAGTGGGACCCTCTCCCCTCACCACTGCCCCCCCCTGAACACAACAAAATCAGTGGGACCCTCTCCCCTCACCACTGCCCCCTCAGAACACAACAAAATCAGTGGGACCCTCTCCCCTCACTACTGCCCCCCCAGAACACAACAAATCAGTGGGACCCTCTCCCCTCACCACTGCCCCCCCGGAACACAACAAAATCAGTGGGACCCTCTCCCCCCACTACTGCCCCCCCAGAACACAACAAAATCAGTGGGACCTTCTCCCCTCACTACTGCCCCCCCAGAACACAACAAAATCAGTGGGACCCTCTCCCCTCACTACTGCCCCCCCAGAACACAACAAAATCAGTGGGACCCTCTCCCCTCACTACTGCCCCCCCAGAACACAACAAAATCAGTGGGACCCTCTCCCCTCACCACTGCGCCCCCGGAACACAACAAAATCAGTGGGACCCTCTCCCCTCACCACTGCCCCCCCTGAACACAACAAAATCAGTGGGACCCTCTCCCCTAACCACTGCCCCCCCAGAACACAACAAAATCAGTGGGACCCTCTCCCCTCACTACTGCCTCCCCAGAACACAACAAAATCAGTGGGACCCTCTCCCCTCACTACTGCCCCCCCAGAACACAACAAAATCAGTGGGACCCTCTCCCCTCACTACTGCCCCCCCAGAACACAACAAAATCAGTGGGACCCTCTCCCCTCACTACTGCCCCCCCAGAACACAACAAAATCAGTGGGACCCTCTCCCCTCACTACTGCGCCCCCGGAACACAACAAAATCAGTGGGGACCCTCTCCCCTCACCACTGCGCCCCCGGAACACAACAAAATCAGTGGGGACCCTCTCCCCTCACCACTGCGCCCCCGGAACACAACAAAATCAGTGGGGACCCTCTCCCCTCACCACTGCGCCCCCGGAACACAACAAAATCAGTGGGACCCTCTCCCCTCACCACTGCCCCCCCTGAACACAACAAAATCAGTGGGACCCTCTCCCCTCACCACTGCCCCCTCAGAACACAACAAAATCAGTGGGACCCTCTCCCCTCACTACTGCCCCCCCAGAACACAACAAATCAGTGGGACCCTCTCCCCTCACCACTGCCCCCCCGGAACACAACAAAATCAGTGGGACCCTCTCCCCCCACTACTGCCCCCCCAGAACACAACAAAATCAGTGGGACCTTCTCCCCTCACTACTGCCCCCCCAGAACACAACAAAATCAGTGGGACCCTCTCCCCTCACTACTGCCCCCCCAGAACACAACAAAATCAGTGGGACCCTCTCCCCTCACTACTGCCCCCCCAGAACACAACAAAATCAGTGGGACCCTCTCCCCTCACCACTGCGCCCCCGGAACACAACAAAATCAGTGGGACCCTCTCCCCTCACCACTGCCCCCCCTGAACACAACAAAATCAGTGGGACCCTCTCCCCTAACCACTGCCCCCCCAGAACACAACAAAATCAGTGGGACCCTCTCCCCTCACTACTGCCTCCCCAGAACACAACAAAATCAGTGGGACCCTCTCCCCTCACTACTGCCCCCCCAGAACACAACAAAATCAGTGGGACCCTCTCCCCTCACCACTGCGCCCCCGGAACACAACAAAATCAGTGGGACCCTCTCCCCTCACTACTGCCCCCCCAAAACACAACAAAATCAGTGGGACCCTCTCCCCTCACCACTGCCCCCCCAGAACACAACAAAATCAGTGGGACCCTCTCCCCTCACTACTGCCCCGCCAGAACACAACAAAATCAGTGGGACCCTCTCCCCTCACTACTGCCCCTCCCAGAACACAACAAAATCAGTGGGACCCTCTCCCCTCACCACTGCCCCCCCAGAACACAACAAAATCAGTGGGACCCTCTCCCCTCACTACTGCCCCCCAGAACACAACAAAATCAGTGGGACCCTCTCTCCTCACCACTGCCCCCCCAGAACACAACAAAATCAGTGGGGACCCTCTCCCCTCACTGCTGCCCCCCCAGAACACAACAAAATCAGTGGGGACCCTCTCCCCTCACCGCTGCCCCCCCAAAACACAACAAAATCAGTGGGACCCTCTCCCCTCACCACTGCCCCCCCAGAACACAAAAAAATCAGTGGGACCCTCTACCCTCACTACTGCCCCCCCAGAACAAAACAAAAACTGTGGGGACCCTCTCCCCTCACCACTGCCCCCCCAGAACACAACAAAATCTGTGGGACCCTCTCCCCTCACGACTGCCCCCCCAGAACACAACGAAATCAGTGGGACCCTCTCCCCTCACTACTGCCCCCCAGAACACAACAAAATCAGTGGGACCCTCTCCCCTCACTACTGCCCCCCCAGAACACAACAAAATCAGTGGGACCCTCTCCCCTCACCAATGCCCCCCCAGAACACAACAAAATCAGTGGGACCCTCTCCCCACACTACTGCCCCCCCAGAACACAACGAAACCAGCGGGCCCCTCCCCCCTCACTACTGCCCCTCCCAGAACACAACAAAATCAGTGGGACCCTCTCCCCTCACTACTGCCCCCCAGAACACAACAAAATCAGTGGGACCCTCTCCCCTCACTACTGCCCCCCCAGAACACAACAAAATCAGTGGGACCCTCTCCCCTCACCAATGCCCCCCCAGAACACAACAAAATCAGTGGGACCCTCTCCCCTCACGACAGCCCCCCCAGAACACAACGAAATCAGTGGGACCCTCTCCCCTCACTACTGCCCCCCAGAACACAACAAAATCAGTGGGACCCTCTCCCCTCACTACTGCCCCCCCAGAACACAACAAAATCAGTGGGACCCTCTCCCCTCACCAATGCCCCCCCAGAACACAACAAAATCAGTGGGACCCTCTCCCCACACTACTGCCCCCCCAGAACACAACAAAAACAGAGGGGACCCTCTCCCCTCACTACTGCCCCCCCAGAACACAACAAAATCAGTGGGACCCTCTCCCCTCACCACAGCCCCCCCGAAACACAACAAAATCAGTGGGACCCTCTCCCCTCACTACTGCCCCCCCAGAACACAACAAAATCAGTGGGACCCTCTCCCCTCACTACTGCCCCCCCAGAACACAACAAAATCAGTGGGACCCTCTCCCCTCACCACTGCGCCCCCGGAACACAACAAAATCAGTGGGACCCTCTCCCCTCACCACTGGCCCCCCTGAACACAACAAAATCAGTGGGACCCTCTCCCCTCACCACTGCCCCCTCAGAACACAACAAAATCAGTGGGACCCTCTCCCCTAACTGCTGCCCCCCCAGAACACAACAAAACCAGTGGGACCCTCTCCCCTCACCACTGCCCCCCCGGAACACAACAAAATCAGTGGGACCCTCTCCCCTCACTACTGCCCCCCCAGAACACAACAAAATCAGTGGGACCCTCTCCCCTCACTACTGCCCCCCCAGAACACAACAAAATCAGTGGGACCCTCTCCCCTCACTACTGCCCCCCCAGAACACAACAAAATCAGTGGGACCCTCTCCCCTCACCACTGCCCCCCCAGAACACAACAAAATCAGTGGGACCCTCTCCCCTCACCACTGCACCCCCGGAACACAACAAAATCAGTGGGACCCTCTCCCCTCACCACTGCCCCCCCTGAACACAACAAAATCAGTGGGACCCTCTCCCCTCACCACTGCCCCCTCAGAACACAACAAAATCAGTGGGACCCTCTCCCCTCACTACTGCCCCCCCCAGAACACAACAAAATCAGTGGGACCCTCTCCCCTCACCAATGCCCCCCTGGAACACAACAAAATCAGTGGGACCCTCTCCCCTCACCACTGCCCCCCCAGAACACAACAAAATCAGTGGGACCCTCTCCCCTCACTACTGCCCCCCCAGAACACAACAAAATCAGTGGGACCCTCTCCCCTCACCACTGCCCCCCCAGAACACAACAAAATCAGTGGGACCCTCTCCCCTCACTACTGCCCCTCCAGAACACAACAAAATCAGTGGGACCCTCTCCCCTCACCACTGCCCCCCCAGAACACAACAAAATCAGTGGGGACCCTCTCCCCTCACCACTGCCCCCCCAGAACACAACAAAATCAGTGGGACCCTCTCCCCTCACCACTGCCCCCCCAGAACACAACAAAATCAGTGGGACCCTCTCCCCTCACCACTGCCCCCCCAGAACACAACAATACCAGTGGGACCCTCTCCCCTCACTACTGCCCCCCCAGAACACAACAAAATCAGTGGGACCCTCTCCCCTCACTACTGCCCTCCCAGAACACAACAAAATCAGTGGGACCCTCTCCCCTCACTACTGCCCCCCCAGAACACAACAAAATCAGTGGGACCCTCTCCCCTCACTACTGCCCCCCCAGAACACAACAAAATCAGTGGGACCCTCTCCCCTCACTACTGCCCCCCCAGAACACAACAAAATCAGTGGGACCCTCTCCCCTCACTACTGCCCCCCAGAACACAACAAAATCAGTGGGACCCTCTCTCCTCACCACTGCCCCCCCAGAACACAACAAAAACTGTGGGGACCCTCTCCCCTCACGACTGCCCCCCAGGACACAACAAAAACTGTGGGGACCCTCTCCCCTCACTACTGCACCCCCAAAACACAACAAAATCAGTGGGACCCTCTCCCCTCACCACTGCCCCCCCAGAACACAACAAAATCAGTGGGACCCTCTCCCCTCACTACTGCCCCCCCAGAACACAACAAAATCAGTGGGACCCTCTCCCCTCACTACTGCCCCCCCAGAACACAACAAAATCAGTGGGACCCTCTCCCCTCACCACTGCCCCCCCAGAACACAACAAAATCAGTGGGACCCTCTCCCCTCACCACTGCCCCCCCAGAACACAACAAAATCAGTGGGACCCTCTCCCCTCACCACTGCCCCCCCAGAACACAACAAAATCAGTGGGACCCTCTCCCCTCACCACTGCCCCCCCAGAACACAACAAAATCAGTGGGACCCTCTCCCCTCACCACTGCCCCCCCAGAACACAACAAAATCAGTGGGACCCTCTCCCCTCACTACTGCCCCCCCAGAACACAACAAAATCAGTGGGGACCCTCTCCCCTCACCACTGCCCCCCCAGAACACAAAGAAATCAGTGGGACCCTCTCCCCTCACCACTGCCCCCCCAGAACACAACAAAATCAGTGGGACCCTCTCCCCTCACTACTGCCCCCCCAGAACACAACAAAATCAGTGGGACCCTCTCCCCTCACTACTGCCCCCCCAGAACACAACAAAATCAGTGGGACCCTCTCCCCTCACTACTGCCCCCCCAGAACACAACAAAATCAGTGGGACCCTCTCCCCTCACTTCTGCCCCCCAGGACACAACAAAAACAGTAAGGACCCTCTCCCCTCACCACTGCCCCCCCAGAACACAAAGAAATCAGTGGGACCCTCTACCCTCACTACTGCCCCCCCAGAACACAACAAAATCAGTGGGACCCTCTCCCCTCACCACTGCCCCCCCAGAACACAACAAAATCAGTGGGACCCTCTCCCCTCACTACTGCCCCCCCAGAACACAACAAAATCAGTGGGACCCTCTCCCCTCACCACTGCCCCCCCAGAACACAACAAAATCAGTGGGACCCTCTCCCCTCACCACTGCCCCCCCAGAACACAACAAAATCAGTGGGACCCTCTCCCCTCACCACTGCCCCCCCAGAACACAACAAAATGAGTGGGACCCTCTCCCCTCACTACTGCCCCCCCAGAACACAACAAAATCAGTGGGACCCTCTCCCCTCACTACTGCCCCCCCAAAACACAACAAAATCAGTGGGACCCTCTCCCCTCACTACTGCCCCCCCAGAACACAACAAAATCAGTGGGACCCTCTCCCCTCACCACTGCCCCCCCAGAACACAACAAAATGAGTGGGACCCTCTCCCCTCACTACTGCCCCCCCAGAACACAACAAAATCAGTGGGACCCTCTCCCCTCACTACTGCCCCCCCAAAACACAACAAAATCAGTGGGACCCTCTCCCCTCACTACTGCCCCCCCAGAACACAACAAAATCAGTGGGACCCTCTCCCCTCACTACTGCCCCCCCAGAACACAACAAAATCAGTGGGACCCTCTCCCCTCACTACTGCCCCCCCGGAACACAACAAAAACTGAGGGGACCCTCTCCCCTCACTTCTGCCCCCCCAGAACACAACAAAATCAGTGGGACCCTCTCCCCTCACCACTGCCCCCCCAGAACACAACAAAATCAGTGGGACCCTCTCCCCTCACTACTGCCCCCCCAAAACACAAAGAAATCAGTGGGACCCTCTCCCCTCACTTCTGCCCCCCCAGAACACAACAAAATCAGTGGGACCCTCTCCCCTCACTACTGCCCCCCCAGAACACAACAAAATCAGTGGGACCCTCTCCCCTCACTACTTCCCCCCCAGAACACAACAAAATCAGTGGGACCCTCTCCCCTCACCACTGCCCCCCCAGAACACAACAAAATCAGTGGGACCCTCTCCCCCTACCACTGCCCCCCCAGAACACAACAAAATGAGTGGGACCCTCTCCCCTCACCACTACCCCCCCAGAACACAACAAAATCAGTGAGACCCTCTCCCCTCACTACTGCCCGCCCCAGAACACAACAAAATCAGTGGGACCCTCTCCCCTCACCACTGCCCCCCCAGAACACAACAAAATCAGTGGGACCCTCTCCCCTCACCACTGCCCTCCCAGAACACAACAAAATCAGTGGGACCCTCTCCCCTCACCACTGCCCCCCCAGAACACAACAAAATCAGTGGGACCCTCTCCCCTCACTACTGCCCCCCCAGAACACAACAAAATCAGTGGGACCCTCTCCCCTCACCACTGCCCCCCCCAGAACACAACAAAATCAGTGGGACCCTCTCCCCCTACCACTGCCCCCCCAGAACACAACAAAATGAGTGGGACCCTCTCCCCTCACTACTGCCCCCCCAGAACACAACAAAATCAGTGGGACCCTCTCCCCTCACCACTGCCCCCCCAGAACACAACAAAATCAGTGGGACCCTCTCCCCTCACCACTGCCCCCCCAGAACACAACAAAATCAGTGGGACCCTCTCCCCTCACCACTGCCCCCCCAGAACACAACAAAATGAGTGGGACCCTCTCCCCTCACTACTGCCCCCCCAGAACACAACAAAATCAGTGGGACCCTCTCCCCTCACTACTGCCCCCCCAGAACACAACAAAATCAGTGGGACCCTCTCCCCTCACCACTGCCCCCCCAGAACACAAAAAAATGAGTGGGACCCTCTCCCCTCACTACTGCCCCCCCAGAACACAACAAAATGAGTGGGACCCTCTCCCCTCACTACTGCCCCCCCAGAACACAACAAAATGAGTGGGACCCTCTCCCCTCACGACTGCCCCCCCAGAACACAACAAAATCAGTGGGACCCTCTCCCCTCACCACTGCCGCCCAGAACACAACAAAATGAGTGGGACCCTCTCCCCTCACTACTGCCCCCCCAGAACACAACAAAATCAGTGGGACCCTCTCCCCTCACTACTGCCCCCCAGGACACAACAAAAACTGTGGGGACCCTCTCCCCTCACTACTGCCCCCCCAAAACACAACAAAATCAGTGGGACCCTCTCCCCTCACTACTGCCCCCCCAGAACACAACAAAATCAGTGGGACCCTCTCCCCTCACCACTGCCCCCCCAGAACACAACAAAATCAGTGGGACCCTCTCCCCTCACAACTGCCCCCCCAGAACACAACAAAATCAGTGGGACACTCTCCCCTCACTACTGCCCCCCCAGAACACAACAAAATCAGTGGGACCCTCTCCCCTTACCACTGCCCCCCCAGAACACAACAAAATCAGTGGGACCCTCTCCCCTCACTACTGCCCCCCCAGAACACAACAAAATCAGTGGGACCCTCTCCCCTCACCACTGCCCCCCCAGAACACAACAAAATCAGTGGGACCCTCTCCCCTCACCACTGCCCCCCCAGAACACAACAAAATCAGTGGGACCCTCTCCCCTCACCACTGCCCCCCCAGAACACAACAAAATGAGTGGGACCCTCTCCCCTCACCACTGCCCCCCCAGAACACAACAAAATGAGTGGGACCCTCTCCCCTCACCACTGCCCCCCCAGAACACAACAAAATGAGTGGGACCCTCTCCCCTCACTACTGCCCCCCCAGAACACAACAAAATCAGTGGGACCCTCTCCCCTCACCACTGCCCCCCCAGAACACAACAAAATCAGTGGGACCCTCTCCCCTCACTACTGCCCCCCCAGAACACAACAAAATGAGTGGGACCCTCTCCCCTCACCACTGCCCCCCCAGAACACAACAAAATCAGTGGGACCCTCTCCCCTCACCACTGCCCCCCCAGAACACAACAAAATGAGTGGGACCCTCTCCCCTCACTACTTCCCCCCCAGAACACAACAAAATCAGTGGGACCCTCTCCCCTCACTACTTCCCCCCCAGAACACAACAAAATCAGTGGGACCCTCTCCCCTCACCACTGCCCCCCCAGAACACAACAAAATCAGTGGGACCCTCTCTCCTCACCACTGCCCCCCCAGAACACAACAAAATGAGTGGGACCCTCTCCCCTCACCACTGCCCCCCCAGAACACAACAAAATCAGTGGGACCCTCTCCCCTCACCACTGCCCCCCCAGAACACAACAAAATGAGTGGGACCCTCTCCCCTCACCACTGCCCCCCCAGAACACAACAAAATCAGTGGGACCCTCTCCCCTCACTACTGCCCCCCCAGAACACAACAAAATCAGTGGGACCCTCTCCCCTCACCACTGCCCCCCCAGAACACAACAAAATCAGTGGGACCCTCTCCCCTCACTACTGCCCCCCCAGAACACAACAAAATCAGTGGGACCCTCTCCCCTCACGACTGCCCCCCCAGAACACAACAAAATCAGTGGGACCCTCTCCCCTCACTACTGCCCCCCCAGAACACAACAAAATCAGTGGGACCCTCTCCCCTCACCACTGCCCCCCCAGAATACAACAAAATGAGTGGGACCCTCTCCCCTCACCACTGCCCCCCCAGAACACAACAAAATCAGTGGGACCCTCTCTACTCACTACTGCCCCCCCAGAACACAACAAAATCAGTGGGACCCTCTCCCCTCACCTCTGCCCCCCCAGAACACAACAAAATCAGTGGGACCCTCTCCCCTCACCACTGCCCCCCCAGAACACAACAAAATGAGTGGGACCCTCTCCCCTCACTACTGCCCCCCCAGAACACAACAAAATCAGTGGGACCCTCTCCCCTCACCACTGCCCCCCCAGAACACAACAAAATCAGTGGGACCCTCTCCCCTCAACACTGCCCCCCCAGAACACAACAAAATCAGTGGGACCCTCTCCCCTCACTACTGCCTCCCCAGAACACAACAAAATCAGTGGGACCCTCTCCCCTCACCACTGCCCCCCCAGAACACAACAAAATCAGTGGGACCCTCTCCCCTCACCACTGCCCCCCCTGAACACAACAAAATCAGTGGGACCCTCTCCCCTCACTACTTCCCCCCCAGAACACAACAAAATCAGTGGGACCCTCTCCCCTCACCACTGCCCCCCCAGAACACAACAAAATCAGTGGGACCCTCTCCCCTCACCACTGCCCCCCCAGAACACAACAAAATCAGTGGGACCCTCTCCCCTCACTACTGCCCCCCCAGAACACAACAAAATCAGTGGGACCCTCTCCCCTCACCACTGCCCCCCCAGAACACAACAAAATCAGTGGGACCCTCTCCCCTCACCACTGCCCCCCCAGAACACAACAAAATCAGTGGGACCCTCTCCCCTCACTACTGCCCCCCCAGAACACAACAAAATCAGTGGGACCCTCTCCCCTCACCACTGCCCCCCCAGAACACAACAAAATCAGTGGGACCCTCTCCCCTCACCACTGCCCCCCCAGAACACAACAAAATCAGTGGGACCCTCTCCCCTCACTACTGCCCCCCCAGAACACAACAAAATCAGTGGGACCCTCTCCCCTCACCACTGCCCCCCCAGAACACAACAAAATCAGTGGGACCCTCTCCCCTCACTACTGCCCCCCCAGAACACAACAAAATCAGTGGGACCCTCTCCCCTCACTACTGCCCCCCCAGAACACAACAAAATCAGTGGGACCCTCTCCCTTCACCACTGCCCCCCCAGAACACAACAAAATCAGTGGGACCCTCTCCCCTCACCACTGCCCCCCCAGAACACAACAAAATGAGTGGGACCCTCTCCCCTCACTACTGCCCCCCCAGAACACAACAAAATCAGTGGGACCCTCTCCCCTCACCACTGCCCCCCCAGAACACAACAAAATCAGTGGGACCCTCTCCCCCTACCACTGCCCCCCCAGAACACAACAAAATGAGTGGGACCCTCTCCCCTCACTACTGCCCCCCCAGAACACAACAAAATCAGTGGGACCCTCTCCCCTCACCACTGCCCCCCCGGAACACAACAAAATTAGTGGGACCCTCTCCCCTCACTACTGCCCCCCCAGAACACAACAAAATCAGTGGGACCCTCTCCCCTCACCACTGCCCCCCCAGAACACAACAAAATCAGTGGGACCCTCTCCCCTCACCACTGCCCCCCCAGAACACAACAAAATCAGTGGGACCCTCTCCCCTCACCACTGCCCCCCCAGAACACAACAAAATGAGTGGGACCCTCTCCCCTCACTACTGCCCTCCCAGAACACAACAAAATGAGTGGGACCCTCTCCCCTCACTACTGCCCCCCCAGAACACAACAAAATCAGTGGGACCCTCTCCCCTCACTACTGCCCCCCCAGAACACAACAAAATCAGTGGGACCCTCTCCCCTCACTACTGCCCCCCCAGAACACAACAAAATCAGTGGGACCCTCTCCCCTCACTACTGCCCCCCCAGAACACAACAAAATCAGTGGGACCCTCTCCCCTCACTACTGCCCCCCCAGAACACAACAAAATCAGTGGGACCCTCTCCCCTCACTACTGCCCCCCCAGAACACAACAAAATCAGTGGGACCCTCTCCCCTCACCACTGCCCCCCCAGAACACAACAAAATCAGTGGGACCCTCTCCCCTCACCACTGCCCCCCCAGAACACAACAAAATCAGTGGGACCCTCTCCCCTCACTACTGCCCCCCCAGAACACAACAAAATCAGTGGGACCCTCTCCCCTCACCACTGCCCCCCCAGAACACAACAAAATCAGTGGGACCCTCTCCCCTCACCACTGCCCCCCCAGAACACAACAAAATCAGTGGGACCCTCTCCCCTCACTACTGCCCCCCCAGAACACAACAAAATCAGTGGGACCCTCTCCCCTCACCACTGCCCCCCCAGAACACAACAAAATCAGTGGGACCCTCTCCCCTCACCACTGCCCCCCCAGAACACAACAAAATCAGTGGGACCCTCTCCCCTCACCACTGCCCCCCCAGAACACAACAAAATCAGTGGGACCCTCTCCCCTCACTACTGCCCCCCCAGAACACAACAAAATCAGTGGGACCCTCTCCCTTCACCACTGCCCCCCCAGAACACAACAAAATCAGTGGGACCCTCTCCCCTCACCACTGCCCCCCCAGAACACAACAAAATGAGTGGGACCCTCTCCCCTCACTACTGCCCCCCCAGAACACAACAAAATCAGTGGGACCCTCTCCCCTCACCACTGCCCCCCCAGAACACAACAAAATCAGTGGGACCCTCTCCCCCTACCACTGCCCCCCCAGAACACAACAAAATGAGTGGGACCCTCTCCCCTCACTACTGCCCCCCCAGAACACAACAAAATCAGTGGGACCCTCTCCCCTCACCACTGCCCCCCCGGAACACAACAAAATTAGTGGGACCCTCTCCCCTCACTACTGCCCCCCCAGAACACAACAAAATCAGTGGGACCCTCTCCCCTCACCACTGCCCCCCCAGAACACAACAAAATCAGGGGGACCCTCTCCCCTCACTACTGCCCCCCCAGAACACAACAAAAACACTGGGACCCTCTCCCCTCACCACTGCCCCCCCAGAACACAACAAAATGAGTGGGACCCTCTCCCCTCACTACTGCCCTCCCAGAACACAACAAAATGAGTGGGACCCTCTCCCCTCACTACTGCCCCCCCAGAACACAACAAAATCAGTGGGACCCTCTCCCCTCACTACTGCCCCCCCAGAACACAACAAAATCAGTGGGACCCTCTCCCCTCACTACTGCCCCCCCAGAACACAACAAAATCAGTGGGACCCTCTCCCCTCACCACTGCCCCCCCAGAACACAACAAAATCAGTGGGACCCTCTCCCCTCACTACTGCCCCCCCAGAACACAACAAAATCAGTGGGACCCTCTCCCCTCACTACTGCACCCCAGAACACAACAAAAACGGGAGAAAAGAGAGAACAGTAAATTGCGGACAGACCGACCGAGGAATTGTGCTGATCGCAGTATCTGCCAATCCGGTGGAGCGGGCGAATAAAAATGGACAAATGTATCATCCCTTGAATGAGAACCTTTGCCTACAGGATGAGTCAGAGCGAGGGAGGGGAGGTAGAGTTTAAATGTGGGGTAAACAGCAGCTGAGTGGGCGTGGCCTCACCGATGGCGTGATGTGGGGGGGCTGCGTGGGCGGGGACTGGCAGTCTTGCGCGACCTCAAACCCAGAGGGGGGCCTACGCCCCGGTGCATTGTGGGATGATGGGCAGGCGGGGTCTGACTTGGGGGGCCTCCTGAGGGGTGGAACAGAGAAGGTGAGTGAGCGAGATTAGCGCGCTCACATGCATGCATACACACACACACACACACACACACATACACACATTCGCACGCACACACTAAAGTTGTTTTAAGTAATTCGCTCTTTTAGGTTGAATCTGAGGCAGCTGTAATAGCGGTGTCTCAGCTTCGAGGGACCATTTCTCTCACCTGCCCACAGTGATGGGGAAGAACGCTGTCGCCGAGCCCGTGCGCTGCTCCTCCGACGAGATGGCGGCTTCGATGGCCAGACACATGCGGTGGCCCTGAATCATACACAGATCATACTCAGTCTCTTCCTCACTCCAACACACGCACACGCACAGACACAGACACAGACACAGACACAGACACAGACACAGACACAGACACAGACACAGACGTACATTCTAGGGGTGTGCATAATCATTACCAGAGGTCACGTTAAACTTTGATTGCCTGTCATTGTGACGGACAGGGGCATAATAATTCCGTCATTATCAATGATCATCAGTCACTGTAATTTCATTTTTTTAAATGATAATCATTCATTTTAAATAAAAAAAATAAAAAATAGGCGTGCAATGCACGGAATACCCCTCAGCCCGATATCGAAGTTTTTGGAGACGCCCGCCCGCCGCCCGGCCGCCCGCCCGCCCAGAGGATAGCAATACCCTGTCAGCCTTGAAGGCTGAGGGGTAAAAAAAAAACAGAATAATGAATAAAGTACGCATTAGCTAAATCCGACAGTGATTCATGTAGGCACATACTGCGCAATGTGTTAAATACAGCCCTGCGTGGATTTTTCGAACTTACTGCTGCATGAACTTTATAAAACATCATAAATGATTTCTCCCCCCACACAGTAACAGTGTGCAGATGAACGATGCTTTCAGTTATCGCTGGGCTTCACTAAGCCTAACTACCGGAGTCTCGCTAAGCAGTCCTCCGAAGCTGCTTATCAACTCGCGATGTCAACCAGGGCTTCCCGACAAAGATATCTGCATGTTCACATAACAGAGACGGCGTTTGTAGCATATGACCAATCGTCTCCCGGCAACAAAGCAGCATATTTTACAAATGAAGAACAAATGATCATATTACAAAACCAGGCTTACGCCGTCGGAGGCACGGCTGGGGGTATATCCCCGAATGCCCCCAATCCTCCAACTCCCCAATCCTTGAATAGACCTTGAATAGACTTTCATTTGAACTGAATTTTAGGTCAACCGGACAAATGGTTCAGAAGATATGGCCAAAATGGTCATTTTCCATTACAAAGCGCCACCTGGTGGCAAAATATTGAACCATACATGCATGATGTCATCATGTGACATGTTGAGAGGTTATGACTTTGCAGTTGCACATAGTTTCATGTCAATTGGACAAATAGTTCCAAAGATATGGCAAAAATGGTGAATTTTATGTGACAAAGCTCCACCTTGTGTCAAAATTTTGAACCAAACAGGTATAATGTCATTATGGGACACATCCTCAGGTCATGACCTTTCATTTGCACTTGATTTGAAATCAATCGGACAAACATTTCCAGAGATATGATAAAAACAGTGATTTTTTTTTCAGTTTTTGGCCCCTGGTGGCAAATCTAGAAATCGTAAATAGTCCAAAATCGAATCAGTTCTTCCTCTTTATGATACTTACTAATATGCAAAACTTGAAATTTCTAATTAAAATATTCCTGAAGTTATTGCGTTAACACGTAGGGCGGCTGCGGCGGCGGCGGTCGGACCAAAAACATAATATCCCCGGAACCCCATTCGGCGTTCGGGGATATAAATATGAGGAACACAGGATCACACCAGAGATGTCAAGTCTCACACATTCAGTAGAGTCTCTCGCCTCTTAGTGGCGTCACCTTCCTGTGCCATAGTCAGCAATTATTCAATCACCGCGCACTGGAGAAATTCACTGCTGCCATGGGGCGAACATGCAAACATTACCTTTGCCTTTATTAACCCCGTGCTTTCCTGAACGAAAGTGCCAAACATCGAAGGGCATGGGAAATGCTTCTGGAAAAAACTTGACTGACATCTGCATGTTTTGGCGACATGCTGCACGGAGCCAAGTAAAGGACTACAGAATTGTCTCCTGTTAACCAATTAGGCAACTCAAAGAAAAGTAACCTGTTCCAGTTTACTTGCTTGATTAGCAATCAAATGGTGGATGTGTTTACTCTATAAGTTGAGTGAGTAGAGCTGTTTATTAAGACAGCGTGTTTGATTACTGCATTTTGAAATTTAAATGGCCATAGAACAGCACAGCATGAACACGATTTCCTTTGCCATGCATTTCATGCAACTGTGATAATTTATATCTCACATTCATGTTTCATCCGCTTTTCAAAATGCTTTCCACCTTGTGTATTTTTTAGACGCTTCAAATCCAGGGCGATCTGATAACAAATCAGTTATAAATTAATCTTTAGTAATGTCCTAAAATGCTAAAATGAGAGAAGTAATTCAGATTTTTTCTAATTATTCAAATTATTAGTATTCTTTCAATCAAACATTGTAGCCCAGTTAGGTTTGTCTGCTTTTCACCATCACACCTTGATCGTTATAGGCCACTGAAATTGCTCCTGCAATTAGCGAAATCTAAACTCAAGCTTCATCCCGACGGCATTTTAAATCGTGCCGCTTCAGGTGTGTCTGTTTCAAGAAATTACACAAGACCACTTGCCGTCATGGGGTCGCATCACACTTAAAAAAATGCATCACCACATCCCAACTCAGCATTTCATCTCTCATTGTAGTATTTTCAGTAGATCTATAATGATAAAATAAAAATTAAGAGATTTATTTTCAGAAAAAGACACAAGGAGGTAAACACTAAAGCAGATGAAACATGAGCTATAAATCATCACAAGAACACAAAATGGCAAAAAACACGCTCTTGCAAATCTGTGCTGGTCTATGGCCATTTACCTTTCAGAATGCGGCAATCAAACATGCTGTCTTCATAAACAGCTCTATACATTCAGAAAAGTAAATAAGCAAATCCTCCGTTTGCTTGCTAATTGAGCAAAGTAAATAGGGACAGGATTAGTGTAACCGAATTAGTTAAAAGGAGACGATTCTTTAGTCCTTTACTTGGCTCCATGCAGCATGTCACCGAAAAATACTGATGTCAGTCAAGTTTTTTCCGGAAGCATTTCCCATGCCCTTTGATGTTTGTCACTTTCTTTCAGGACAGCACGGGGTTAATACGGGCAAAGGGAAAGTTTGGATGTTCGCCCCATGGCAGCAGGTGGGGTTACTATGCTTTAAAAAAACTGCAATTCAGCACCTGCCCCCACATGATAATGGTATTGTCCAGCAGGATGACCTCATAGGACAGCTGTATGTAGGCCCTCCCCCCACGTGATAATGGTATTGTCCAGCAGGATTACATCATAGGTGAGCTCTATGTAGACCCTAGCCCATGTGTGATAATGGTATAGTCCAGCAGGATGACCTAATGGGTGAGCTGTATGTAGACCAGGGGTGTCAAACTGACCCGTAAACGGGCCAAGAGGCTGCAGGTCTTCAATCCTACCAAGCAGAAGCTCACCTGAAAGCACTGATTTAATCAACTGCTCAAGGCCTGCACAACTGATTAGTTGTATCAGGTGCGCTTCTGCATTGTTGGAGTGAAAACCTGCAGCCTCTTGGCCCGTTTACGGGTCAGTTTGACACCCCTGATGTAGACCCTCCCCCCACGTGATAATGGTATCGCCAAGCGGGATTACGTCGTCAGTGAGCTGTATGTAGACCCTCTCCCCACATGATAATGGTATCGTCCAGCAGGATTACCTCGTCCGTGAGCTGTATGTAGACCCGGCTGGAGGGGTTCAGGCCGTTTAGGCCGACTTCGCCCTTTACAGTGAAGGATTTCCCTGAGCTCTCCGCCACCCGCACCAGCTCAGCTGTCCTGTGAGCCTTCGCACCTGAAGAGCAGAGCAGGGGTTCACATTAACCCTCATCAGCACTGGATCCCAACTAACAATCCCCTCACGGAGGGCACACAAAGTGCTAATCATTTCATTTCCATTTTAGCTTAGCCATTAAACACACATACACCAAGGTCAGAGTCAAGGGCCATAACTCTGTAAAAAAAAAAATAAAATTATCGGAATCAATTGTCGAACTCATGCAGTACGGTCATCAGAACTGGCCACACACAAAATTTCACCCGTGAAGGTGCGATAGTTACCGAGAGAACTTGTCCCCATAGCAACAACCAAACACTTAAGGCCACGAATCGAGTCAAGGGCCATAACTCAGTAAAAATATATTTCTCAGAATCAGCTGTGGAACTCATTCAGTAGGGGCATCAGTACTGGCCACATTCAAAATTTCATTCACAAAGGTGCAATATTTTCCGAGAAAACTTGTCCCCATTGAACCCGGATGGACAGACGGATGGACAGATGAGCACCATTTCAGTATCCCCGAGACCAGTTCGTGGCGGGGATAAAAATATCTACTGAACTAACTGAGATTAAGTGGAGAAAATGCAGAATCTATCAGCGCACCACATGATGAATTAAATTTGGAGCCCCGCGTCCCAGCTTGCGATACTTGAGGACATTTTGTTCAGGTAAATAATGAAATATGAATCTGAGGCGTGACGTACGGAGTAGAGAACCAGACCTCAGGGTCCTGGCCGCAACACTAATTAGCCTCCAGCAACATCTACTCCCCTCCCCTCATGAGGGAGAGAGCAGGGGCCACCGTAAACAAGCTAACATTCCATCGGGCTGCCAGTTTCCGCTGTCAGCTTGTCAGCTTTCAGCTTGATCCCCCTCTAGTGGCTGGCTGTAGTACAGGTTATAAACTCGCCGCCTTAAAGGAGACCTATTTTGCAACGCTTAATGTAGAGTCATAAGGAGCCATAGTGAGTGGGAGATGAGAGGTATGTAGTTTTAGGAGCTGAGCTTTATGTAGAGTCATAAGCAGCCATAATGAGTGGGTGATGAGAAGTATGTAGTTTTAGGAGCTGTGCTTTATGTAGAGTCATAAGCAGCCATAGTGAGTGGGTGAGGAGAAGTATGTAGTTTTAGGAGCTGCCCTTTATGTAGAGTCATAAGCAGCCATAGTGAGTGGGTGATGAGAAGTATGTAGTTATAGGAGCTGCGCTTTATGTAGAGTCATAAGCAGCCATAGTGAGTGGGTGATGAGAAGTATGTAGTTTTAGGAGCTGCGCTTTATGTAGAGTCATAAGCAGCCATAGTGAGTGGGAGATGAGAGGTATGTAGTTTTAGGAGCTGCGCTTTATGTTGAGTCATAAGCAGCCATAGTGAGTGGGTGATGAGAAGTATGTAGTTTTAGGAGCTGCGCTTTATGTAGAGTCATAAGCAGCCATAGTGAGTGGGTGATGAGAAGTATGTAGTTCAAGGAGCTGCACTTTATGTAGAGTCATAAGCAGCCATAGTGCGTAGGAGATGAGAGGTATGTAGTTTTAGGAGCTGCGCTTTATGTAGAGTCATAAGCAGCCATAGTGAGTGGGTGATGAGAGGTATGTAGTTCAAGGAGCTGCACTTTATGTAGAGTCATAAGCAGCCATAGTGAGTAGGAGATGAGAGGTATGTAGTTTTAGGAGCTGCGCTTTATGTAGAGTCATAAGCAGCCATAGTGAGTGGGAGATGAGAGGTATGTAGTTTTAGGAGCTGCGCTTTATGTAGAGTCATAAGCAGCCATAGTGAGTGGGTGATGAAAAGTATGGCAGCCATAGTGAGAGGGTGATGAGAAGTATGTAGTTATAGGAGCTGCGCTTTATGTAGAGTCATAAGCAGCCATAGTGAGTGGGTGATGAGAAGAATGTAATTTTAGGAGCTGCGCTTTATGTAGAGTCATAAGCAGCCATAGTGAGTGGGTGAGGAGAAGTATGTAGTTTTAGGAGCTGCCCTTTAAGTAGAGTCATAAGCAGCCATAGTGAGTGGGTGATGAGAAGTATGTAGTTATAGGAGCTGCGCTTTATGTAGAGTCATAAGCAGCCATAGTGAGTGGGTGATGAGAAGTATGTAGTTTTAGGAGCTGCGCTTTATGTAGAGTCATAAGCAGCCATAGTGAGTGGGAGATGAGAGGTATGTAGTTTTAGGAGCTGCGCTTTATGTAGAGTCATAAGCAGCCATAGTGAGTGGGTGATGAGAAGTATGTAGTTTTAGGAGCTGCACTTTATGTGGAGTCATAAGCAGCCATAGTGAGAGGGTGATGAGAAGTATGTAGTTTTCGGAGCTACGCTTTATGTAGAGTCATAAGCAGCCATAGTGAGAAGGTGATGAGAAGTATGTAGTTTTAGGAGCTGCGCTTTATTTAGAGTCATAAGCAGCCATAGTGAGTGGGTGATGAGAAGTATGTAGTTCAAAGAGCTGCGCTTTATGTAGAGTCATAAGCAGCAATAGTGAGTGGGTGATGAGAGGTATGTAGTTTCAGGAGCTGCGCTTTATGTTGAGTCATAAGCAGCCATAGTGAGTGGGTGATGAGAAGTATGTAGTTTCAGGAGCTGCGCTTTATGTAGAGTCATAAGCAGCCATAGTGAGTGGGTGATGAGAAGTATGTAGTTCAAGGAGATGCACTTTATGTAGAGTCATAAGCAGCCATAGTGAGTGGGAGATGAGAGGTACGTAGTTTTAGGAGCTGCGCTTTATGTAGAGTCATAAGCAGCCATAGTGAGTGGGTGATGAAAAGTATGGCAGCCATAGTGAGAGGGTGATGAGAAGTATGTAGTTATAG
Organism: Gymnothorax reevesii; assembly: GCA_029721435.1. Classification (NCBI taxonomy): domain Eukaryota; kingdom Metazoa; phylum Chordata; class Actinopteri; order Anguilliformes; family Muraenidae; genus Gymnothorax; species Gymnothorax reevesii. The sequence continues at coordinate 1,388,354 of CM056574.1, read as the reverse complement.
GAGCTGCGCTTTATGTAGAGTCATAGGCAGCCATAGTGAGAGGGTGATGAGAAGTATGTAGTTTTAGGAGCTGCCCTTTATGTAGAGTCATAAGCAGCCATAGTGAATGGGTGATGAGAAGTATGTAGTTACAGGAGCTGCGCTTTATGTAGAGCCATAAGCAGCCATAGTGAGTGGGTGATGAGAAGTATGTCGTTTTAGGAGCTGCGCTTTATGTAGAGTCATAAGCAGCCATAGTGAGTGGGTGATGAGAAGTATGTAGTTTTAGGAGCTGCGCTTTATGTAGAGCCATAAGCAGCCATAGTGAGTGGGTGATGAGAAGTATGTAGTTTTAGGAGCTGCGCTTTATGTAGAGTCATAAGCAGCCATAGTGAGTGGGTGATGAGAAGTATGTAGTTTTAGGAGCTGCGCTTTATGTAGAGTCATAAGCAACCATAGTGAGTGGGTGATCAGAAGCATATAGTTTTAGGAGCTGCGCTTTATGTAGAGTCATAAGCAGCCATAGTGAGTGGGTGATGAGAAGTATGTAGTTTTAGGAGCTGCGCTTTATGTAGAGTCATAAGCAGCCATAGTGAGTGGGTGATGAGAAGTATGTAGTTTTAGGAGCTGCGCTTTATGTAGAGCCATAAGCAGCCATAGTGAGTGGGTGATGAGAAGTATGTAGTTTTAGGAGCTGCGCTTTATGTAGAGTCATAAGCAGCCATAGTGAGAGGGTGATCAGAAGCATATAGTTTTAGGAGCTGCGCTTTATGTAGAGTCATAAGCAGCCATAGTGAGTGGGTGATGAGAAGTATGTAGTTTTAGGAGCTGCGCTTTATGTAGAGTCATAAGCAGCCATAGTGAGTGGGTGATGAAAAGTATGTAGTTTTAGGAGCTGTGCTTTATGTAGAGTCATAAGCAGCCATAGTGGGAAGGTGATGAGAAGTATGTAGTTTTAGGAGCTGCGCTTTATGTAGAGTCATACGCAGCCATAGTGAGTGGGTGATGAGAAGTATGTAGTTTTAGGAGCTGCGCTTTATGTAGAGTCATAAGCAGCCATAGTGAGTGGGTGATGAGAAGTATGTAGTTTTAGGAGCTGCGCTTTATGTAGAGTCATAAGCAGCCATAGTGAGTGGGAGATGAAAGGTATGTAGTTTTAGGAGCTGCGCTTTATGTAGAGTCATACGCAGCCATAGTGAGTGGGTGATGAGAAGTATGTAGTTTTAGGAGCTGCGCTTTATGTAGAGTCATAAGCAGCCATAGTGAGAGGGTGATGAAAAGTATGTAGTTTTAGGAGCTGCGCTTTATGTAGAGTCATAAGCAACCATAGTGAGTGGGTGATGAAAAGTATTTAGTTATAGGAGCTGCGCTTTATGTAGAGTCATACGCAGCCATAGTGAGTGGGTGATAAGGAGTGTGTAGTTTTAGGAGCTGCGCTTTATGTAGAGCCATAAGCAGCCATAGTGAGTGGGTGATGAGAAGTATGTAGTTTTAGGAGCTGCTCTTTATGTAGAGTCATAAGCAGCCATAGTGAGAGGGTGATGAGAAATATGTAGTTTTAGTAGCTGCGCTTTATGTAGAGTCATAAGCAGCCATAGTGAGTGGGAGATGAGAGGTATGTAGTTTTAGGAGCTGCGCTTTATGTAGAGTCATAAGCAGCCATAGTGAGAGGGTGATGAGAAGTATGTAGTTTCAGGAGCTGCGCTTTATGTAGAGTCATAAGCAGCCATAGTGAGTGGGTGATGAAAAGTATTTAGTTATAGGAGCTGCGCTTTATGTAGAGTCATAAGCAGCCATAGTGAGTGGGTGATGAAAAGTATTTAGTTTTAGGAGCTGCGCTTTATGTAGAGTCATAAGCAGCCATAGTGAGTGGGTGATGAAAAGTATTTAGTTTTAGGAGCTGCGCTTTATGTAGAGCCATAAGCAGCCATAGTGAGTGGGTGATGAAAAGTATTTAGTTTTAGGAGCTGCGCTTTATGTAGAGTCATAAGCAGCCATAGTGAGTGGGTGATGAGAAGTATGTAGTTTTAGGAGCTGCGCTTTATGTAGAGTCATAAGCAGCCATAGTGAGTGGGTGATGAGAAGTATGTAGTTTTAGGAGCTGCGCTTTATGTAGAGTCATAAGCAGCCATAGTGAGAGGGTGATGAGAAGTATGTAGTTTTAGGAGCTGCGCTTTATGTAGAGTCATAAGCAGCCACAGTGAGTAGGTGATTAGAAGTATATATTTTTAGGAGCTGCGCATTATGTAGAGTCATAAGCAGCCATAGTGAGTGGGTAATGAGAAGTATGCAGCTCATTAGGATGTAGACTGTAATGCTCCATGAGGTCATAGTGCTTACCGTCATAGAAAGACACTTCCAGGTCAGCGATGGGCGAGTTCTCCATCAGGACACACTTGCTGTGCTTTGTGTACAGAGTAACTTTGGGCGTCTTTGATCTGACCAGCTGCACAAACTTACTGGCATAGAGATACTTCCTCCAGTACTTCTCTGCAGAAGAACAAACAGGCATAAAAACAGTTCATCATTGTGACTGCAGGTGTATATGTGCATGTGAGTGTGTGTGTGTCTGTGTGTGTGTGAGCGAGAGTGTGTATGGGCTTGTGTGTGAATGTGAGTGTGCACGCTCGAGTATGTGTGAGTACCTGCGCATGAGGGAGAGAATGCGTGTTTGTATGAAAGAGAAACCGTTGGTGTGTGTTTGCGTGCGTGCGGGAGTGTGTCTATACACATTTGGTAAAACCCTTGTAACAAACCCTTGTGGAGAATCAATCTAAAGCATAGATTTTCCATTGGTGTAGCGGTGTGCAGAGCTCATTGTGATTGGCATTGCCATGGTGAATATCGCTCTTTGTCATTGGTGCAGCTGTGTATCGCACCCCTGATTGGTGTAGCCATGTTCAGGTGGTAACTACCTCAGGGAGACCGATTTTCATAATAGTCAGGAATTTTTTCATTCCAACTTGTTAGATAGATGGATTACTCCCATCAACTGAGATATTTTTCAGAGACTTCACGCTCAGCCTGGTTTTGCCAATTGCCATCGATTTCGTTATACCCTGCCGAGCAGTATGACCCCGGATCATGTGATGTGTGCTTTAGAATATCACTGCTGACTTTAGACCACTTGTATGGGTGATTATTGAGTCGTACATCTCGAACTCCAGCACATCCTTTCCGACGTAAACTCCATTTGGACGTCGAATCAAGCACAGCGGATTTATCGCCTCATTCTGACTCTGCGTGCGACCGTGTAAACACTGCAGAACAGTTCATCTTTAGTGAGAATTCTGTTGCTTCTGAGGGAAGTCTCTGACTGTCTGAATATATAATGAGGATATAAACAAACCTTTTGCCCGAAATAAACCATTTTAAAAACCATTTCTCTGCAAAATGAGAATTTAGATTCTTTCATGAAAATAATGGTTAGTTACCACCTTATGTGTCCAATGATTTTAGGGTAGCTATGCAAAGCACTCATTATAATTGGTGTAGCAGTGCTAAATGCTCCTTGTGATTGGCGCAGCCATGTAAATCGCTCATTGAGATTGGTGTAGCCTCGCATAGTGCTCATTGCGATTGGTGGAGCCATGTACATCGCCACAAGTGACTGGTGTAGCTGGCGCTCATTGCAAGTGGAGTAGCTGTGAGAAGCGCTTGTAGTGATTGGTGTAGAAGTGAGAAGCGCTCATTGTGATTGGCACAGCCGTGTAAAGCGCTCGCCATGATTGGTACAGCCATGCAAAGCCGCATCAGTACCCGGTAGATCCTGGCGGCTGCAGAAAAAGGGGTCTTCAGGGGGTGTGGGGGGCAGGTCTTGCAGGGGGAAACCCATCCCAACGTTGGGCTGGTAGATGGTGATCTGCAAGTAGAGGAAATAAATCTCAAATACCCAAACCGCTAATGAGGGAGCAAGAATGACATTACAAATTCAAAACACACTCCCGTACACAGCGAGAAGCAAGAAAACTCTGACATCCCGCACACGGCACAGAGGGAAACCGCAGACCGAGTGAAACAATACGGTAAGCACTCTGACATCCGGTACACGACACAGACGGAAACCGTAGACCGAGTGAAACAATACGGTAAGCACTCTGACATCCGGCACACGACACAGACGGAAACCGTAGACCGAGTGAAACAATACGGTAAGCACTCTGACATCCGGCACACGACACAGACGGAAACCGTAGACCGAGTGAAACAATACGGTAAGCACTCTGACATCCGGCACACGACACAGAGGGAAACCGCAGACCGAGTGAAACAATACGGTAAGCACTCTGACATCCGGCACACGCCACAGAGGGAAACCATAGACCCAGTGAAACAATACGGTAAGCACTCTGACATCCGGCACACGGCACAGAGGGAAACCGTAGACCGAGTGAAACAATACGGTAAGCACTCTGACATCCGGCACACGCCACAGAGGGAAACCGTAGACCGAGTGAAACAATACGGTAAGCACTCTGACATCCGGCACACGCCACAGAGGGAAACCGTAGACCGAGTGAGACAATACGATAAGCACTCTGACATCCGGTACACGACACAGACGGAAACCGTAGACCGAGTGAAACAATACGGTAAGCACTCTGACATCCGGCACACGCCACAGAGGGAAACCGCAGACCGAGTGAAACAATACGGTAAGCGCTCTGACATCTGGTACACGACACAGAGGGAAACCGTAGACCGAGTGAAACAATACGGTAAGCACTCTGACATCCGGCACACGCCACAGAGGGAAACCGCAGACCGAGTGAAACTATACGGTAAGCACTCTGACATCCGGCACACGCCACAGAGGGAAACCATAGACCCAGTGAAACAATACGGTAAGCACTCTGACATCCGGCACACGACACAGAGGGAAACCGCAGACCGAGTGAAACAATACGGTAAGCACTCTGACATCCGGCACACGACACAGACGGAAACCGTAGACCGAGTGAAACAATACGGTAAGCACTCTGACATCCGGCACACGACACAGAGGGAAACCATAGACCCAGTGAAACAATACGGTAAGCACTCTGACATCCGGTACACGACACAGAGGGAAACCATAGACCCAGTGAAACAATACGGTAAGCACTCTGACATCCGGTACACGACACAGAGGGAAACCATAGACCCAGTGAAACAATACGGTAAGCACTCTGACATCTGGTACACGACACAGAGGGAAACCATAGACCCAGTGAAACAATACGGTAAGCACTCTGACATCCGGTACACGACACAGAGGGAAACCGCAGACCGAGTGAAACAATACAGTAAGCACTCTGACATCCGGCACACGCCACAGAGGGAAACCGCAGACCGAGTGAAACAATACGGTAAGCACTCTGACATCCGGCACACGCCACAGAGGGAAACCGCAGACCCAGTGAAACAATACGGTAAGCACTCTGACATCCGGTACACGACACAGAGGGAAACCGCAGACCCAGTGAAACAATACGGTAAGCACTCTGACATCCGGTACACGACACAGAGGGAAACCATAGACCCAGTGAAACAATACGGTAAGCACTCTGACATCCGGTACACAACACAGAGGGAAACCATAGACCCAGTGAAACAATACGGTAAGCACTCTGACATCCGGTACACGACACAGAGGGAAACCGCAGACCGAGTGAAACAATACAGTAAGCACTCTGACATCCGGCACACGCCACAGAGGGAAACCGCAGACCGAGTGAAACAATACGGTTAGCACTCTGACATCCGGCACACGCCACAGAGGGAAACCGCAGACCCAGTGAAACAATACGGTAAGCACTCTGACATCCGGTACACGACACAGAGGGAAACCGCAGACCGAGTGAAACAATACGGTAAGCACTCTGACATCCGGCACACGCCACAGAGGGAAACCGTAGACCGAGTGAAACAATACGGTAAGCACTCTGACATCCGGTACACGACACAGAGGGAAACCATAGACCGAGTGAAACAATACGGTAAGCACTCTGACATCCGGCACACGACACAGAGGGAAACCGTAGACCGAGTGAAACAATACGGTAAGCACTCTGACATCTGGTACACGACACAGAGGGAAACCGCAGACCGAGTGAAACAATACGGTAAGCACTCTGACATCTGGTACACGACACAGAGGGAAACCGTAGACCGAGTGAAACAATACGGTAAGCACTCTGACATCCGGTACACGACACAGAGGGAAACCGCAGACCGAGTGAAACAATACGGTAAGCACTCTGACATCCGGCACACGCCACAGAGGGAAACCGTAGACCGAGTGAAACAATACGGTAAGCCCTCTGACATCCGGTACACGACACAGAGGGAAACCGTAGACCGAGTGAAACAATACGGTAAGCACTCTGACATCCGGCACACGACACAGAGGGAAACCATAGACCGAGTGAAACAATACGGTAAGCACTCTGACATCCGGCACACGCCACAGAGGGAAACCATAGACCCAGTGAAACAATACGGTAAGCACTCTGACATCCGGCACACGGCACAGAGGGAAACCGTAGACCGAGTGAAACAATACGGTAAGCACTCTGACATCCGGCACACGGCACAGAGGGAAACCGCAGACCCAGTGAAACAATACGGCAAGCACTATGACATCCGGTACACGACACAGACGGAAACCGTAGACCGAGTGAAACAATACGGTAAGCACTCTGACATCCGGCACACGCCACAGACGGAAACCGCAGACCGAGTGAAACAATACGGTAAGCACTCTGACATCCGGCACACGACACAGAGGGAAACCATAGACCGAGTGAAACAATACGGTAAGCACTCTGACATCTGGTACACGGCACAGAGGGAAACCGCAGACCGAGTGAAACAATACGATAAGCACTCTGACATCCGGCACACGACACAGAGGGAAACCGTAGACCGAGTGAAACAATACGGTAAGCACTCTGACATCTGGTACACAGCACTGAGGGGGCATTCCATGTAGTTCCACCAGATGGTGGTTGCCACACCATTTTCAAATTAGTCTTAAATTTGTATGTCACTAGATAGTCACAAATGTACTTTATATGCAAAATTGTAGGCCTGTAGCTCAAATAGTTACTGAGTTGTGGGGGTCTGAAATTTTCAGTAATTGGGCTATAAATAGCCAAGAAAAGCCTCGCCAGGGTTTTTTGCATCTTTAAGTGGTTAATTCTCAGCCTCTTGACATATCAGAGAGCTGTAAGATGGTATACAAGGCCTCTGCATGTAGCTAGTGCTCCACAAACATCCCCAGCTGTTTCCCTACACTCTGCAGGCCATGGGGGCTTGCTAAAAATGCCAAAAATTAAGAAAAACCTACTCGCGAGTGGGGTTTGGGGCCTTAAAGGCACTAGAAATACTGCACAACTTATAACTTTAACAATTAACTTTTCAAAAAGAACAAAATATATACTCAGCAACAAAAGTTTCTGTGACACCATTTATGTGTATGTTATAAATGACACGCAAAGATCTCAATGCAATCAATATGTTTATTTAACAGGAAAAACACTGACTTTTCAGTGCCAACGTCACTCAAAACGAAAAATGTCATTTTCATGCGTCATGAAGCACTTGTCTGACGTCTAACCAATTGTGACCTTCACACTTCAATACCGGGTGTGACTTCCTCATGCCATGATGCAAGCAACGCATCTCCGGCGCATGGACCGAATCAGATGTGCCAGAAATTGCTGTGGGATGTCATTCCAAATCTGACGTAGACGTTGTCGCAATTCCTGGAGTGTAGCTGGCGGGTTATCCAACCGCCGCAAACGTCGATCCATCTCGTCCCAAAGATGCTCGATTGGGGACATGTCTGGGGATCTGGCTGGCCATGGCAGGACATTGACATGTTGTTGCATCAGATACTGCTGTACAATCCTTGCAACATGTGGTCTGGCGTTATCATGTTGCAGCGTTATTCCGGGACCATGTTGCATCAAAAACGGTACCACCAATGGCCGTAGCACTTCATTGCGATATCTTTGACCTGTCAGATTTCCATCAATAACAAGCAAATCTGTTCTGTTTCTAGCCGTGATCCATTTCCAAATCATGACACTACCACCTCCAAAACGATCAAATTCCTGAACACAGTTGTTGGCATAACGTTCTCCACGTCGACGGTATACACGTAAACGACCATCACATCGGTTAAGCATGAATCTTGATTCATCAGTGAAGAGTACAAGATCCCACTGACGTTGGATCCACCGTCGATGTTGTTGTGCCCACTGTAGACGCAGTCGTCGGTGTTGTACTGCGAGTATTGGACGTCTTGCTGGCCGACGTGGGACAATGCCAAAATGACGGAGACGGCGACGGATTGTCTGTGCAGACAGTCGCCTCTAACCAGGTATCGTTCTTGCAGTTATGGTTGCAGGTTGGAATCGATTTCGGAGATGGGTTGTTCGAATCCAGTTGTCCTGTCTGGGAGTGGTTACTCGTGGACGGCCGCTGCGAGGACGGTCTCTGACATGTCTTGTCTGCTAATGACGCTGCCATAAGTTCCAAATGGTGTTTCGGTGGACATTCAGGCGATGAGCAACTTCCCTCTGCGAGGTTCCGGATTCAATCATCCCAATGGCCCTCCACCGATCATTTTCAGACAGTCTTGGCATTTAGAGGGTAGAGTTCCTGATCCGAAATGGCTGTGTTTTCGATAAGTGATGCTTCCGTCGTTCATCAGGCACAATGTGAACATTCCAAAAATTCTCCTCTTTTATTGCCATCCACAAGCATGATTTACGCACATTTTCACGTGCAAAGTCATTTTCTCGCATTTTCATGATTTCCATTTCAATGTTGTGTTTACGTGTACTGTTTCAGTCTGATATCACCATGTATGACAATTTCATAATTGCGTAATGAAAAATAATTAACAATATTGGTGTCACAGAAACTTTTGTTGCTGAGTATACATAATACTGCCATTGGAATGACTACTAATACTTGTATCCCAATTTAAAGTACTGAAAAACAAAAAACGATTTTAGCATCACCCCTGCCATTTTGAATAAGAATATCTCAGTAAATACAAATATAACCCTGCTGTGCTGCTTTTTTGTACAGTGACAGAAGACAGATGGAACTGTCTTTTAGAAAAAGTTGGGGTCTCTGGCACCTGTCCCACATGGAGATTTTTGCCACCAAAAACAGCCAATTAAAAATCTCGTCCAACTTTGGGAGCTCATATTTTCCAAACTGAGGTACCTAGAAAGCTCCAGTTTGCTGAGTTATCACACAAGTTTGTGTAGAATGGAACCCAGGGTTATCAGAACACTTCTGTGCAGTATTTCTAGTACCTTTAAGGCCCCAAACCCCACTCGCGAGTAGGTTTTTCTTAATTTTTGGCATTTTCAGCAAGCCCCCATGGCCTGCAAAGTGTTGGGAAACAGCTGGGGATGTTTGTGGAGCACTAGCTACATGCAGAGGCCTTGTATACCAACTTACAGCTCTCTGATATGTCAAGAGGCTGAGAATTAACCACTTAAAGATGCAAAAAACCCTGGCGAGGCTTTTCTTGGCTATTTATAGCCCAAATTCTGAAAAATTCAGACCCCCACAACTCAGTAACTATTTGAGCTACAGGCCTACAATTTTGCATAGAAAGTACTTTTGTGACTATCTTGTGGCATGTAAATTTGAGACCAATTTGAAAATGGTGCAGCAACACTCCCAAGGAATATCTGGTCCTTTCACTTGGAATGACCCAGAGGGAAACCCTAATACGGTAAGCGACAGAGTAGAGTGCAGTACAGTAAGTAACAGAGCAGAGCTGCTGATACACTGAAACACTTGCATTTTTTCAGTCGGAGCCATTTTTGGAGCTCCTTACTCCTAAATTATGATTTCAATTCTGTCCAAAAACTTTCTACAGATAGTCATGTGCCTAAATAGAAGGAATGTAGCCCCAATAAACGGTTGTGATTTATTGTAGCATGACAGTTGCCCCCTGAAAATTGAAATTTTCATTTTCGCACTTAAAACCACTACTTTGGAGGCCAATACCTCACAAACTAGAGGAGATAGGACTTTTCTGATGACAGATCCTGAAAGTCTGGGTGCTAATTACACACTACACCACTTTTCAAACTCACAACTCATTTAATGCCCAAGATACTGGCATCCAAATTTGGCTGTTCTTAAACATGCGAGATTGGCAAGGGTCAAAAATGGGGTATACCACCCTATTTTGAAGAGCCACAGCACAAAAACCCTTTAGAATTTTGACAATATATTTTGCACGTTCATCATATATGTTAAGGTACTAGTACAAATTTTTTTAGCCAAATCCGAGTCGGTCACTAAGGGAGATTTCCAGACTTCGGTGGAGTTCATATGGAATGACCCGCAAGTGAAACAGTCGAGTTAGTAAAACTAAACAGAGTCAGAGTGAAGTGTCACAGGAGACGGAGTGAAACAGTGCAGTACAGTAGAGTTAAACAATAGCCTCCATTATATCAGGGCTCTAAAGTGTAACCAATTTTTATTGCATATGTGACTAAATATTTGCCGTGTAACTGCGGAGAAAGAGAAGGGATCAAAAGCTCACCCGTGACGTTATGTCCAGAAGACAGAACGACAAAATAGATGACAGTAGAGTGAGTAAAACAGCGCAGTATAGTAAAGTGAGTAAAACAGAAGACAGTAGAGTAAGTAAAACAGCAGAGTATACTATAGTGAGTAAATAGAAGACAGTAGAGTAAGTAAAACAGAAGACAGTATCGAAAAGTGAGTAAAACAGAAGACAGTAGAGTAAGTAAAACAGAAGACAGTATCGAAAAGTGAGTAAAACAGAAGACAGTAGAGTAAGTAAAACAGAAGACAGTATAGTATAGTGAGTAAAACAGAAGACAATAGAGTAAGTAAAACAGAAGACAATATAGTGAGTAAAACAGAAGACAGTAGAGTAAGTAAAAAAGAAGACAGTATCGAAAAGTGAGTAAAACAGAAGACAGTAGAGTAAGTAAAACAGAAGACAGTATCGAAAAGTGAGTAAAACAGAAGACAGTAGAGTAAGTAAAACAGAAGACAGTATAGTAAAGTGAGTAAAACAGAAGACAGTAGAGTAAGTAAAACAGAAGACAGTATAGTATAGTGAGTAAAACAAGACAGTAGAGCAAGTAAAACAGCGCAGTATAGTATAGTCAGTAAGATAGAAGACAGTAGAGCAAGTAAAACAGCACAGTATAGTATTGAGAGCAAAAAGGAAGACAGTAGAGTAAGTAAAATAGCAGAGTATACTATAGTGCCGAGGTCACCAACAGGCGGACCGCGGTCCAAGTCCGGACCCAGACGCCGTCCCATCCGGACCCAAAGCTGTAACCAAATATCAGTTTTGTTGAGTTTTACTTAATTTTAGCAGATTTAATTTAAGTAGCCGCCACTTTTTCAGACTTTACGGTAATACGTAACCGCGCATTTGTGTGGGCGGTGTATGCCCTCATGCTCCTGCAGTGTACCAGCGGCCGTGTCAGAAAGTTATGAGAAAGAAATACACTGGAGAGACACGAGGCGAAAGAGAGAACAGCGGGGGGAGAAAGACTGACTGTGTAATGGTGAAGGAACGTGACATGGCTTGTTCTAAACGGCGCAAAGTGGACCATGAAAACAGCTTTTAAAGCGGAATGGACAGAATCTTATGTTTATCCTCCTCCGCTGGAAGCTCAAAGCCGCTGTGTCATATCCTCCGAGACGATGGCGCTAGTGAAAAGTGCAAACGTAAAACGCGACTGTGAAATTAAAGAGATGGTGAGCTGGCGATGGGAGGCGGGTCGGCTGAAACCCGTCCCCTAAAAATAACGATTAGTCATGACCTGTTTTAAATCAAATTGGAAGCAGTGCATGTGTTTCATGATTGTTTAAATGCAACAGGATCATTTGAAACGTCTTTATGCAATTCCATTGCTTCCAACCCCCGAGTAAAGAAGTCATCATCACCGTAACGCATGTGAAACTGATCAGCCTCCATGCACAAGGACTTCACTTCTGCGCGAGAATCTCTTACATACGCGTTGATTGAATAGTTATTGACAACAGCAGAGGAACGTAAATATGCCACTTAATTCACAGCAAATGCATGAAATGCAATAGCTGGCAGATATGCGTTATTAATGAAAACTGACCACACCTGATAATGTTGATAGTTTTCAGAGTTTCCCGAATCGTAATTTAAATGATTGAAAACGTCATGACCAATCATTATTTTTTTTTGTGATTATACTTTTTATTTGCACTTTCAGAAGAATATGTACAAGCAAGATATGGCTTAATAGTGCACACCAGTATAGACAAAACAAAACAAAAACAAAAAACAAAAAAAAAAAAAAAAAAAGGGGGGGGGGGGGCAGATCAGATAAATTAAACAAACATAGCAGGGACATCATATCAATAGACTTCAACTGGTTAGAATATTCTTAATATTTGAGCAAAGTCCTTTCCATGCATTCACTGTAGATAAACTGGCATTGTTCAGCTGAGCTGTGGTCTCCTCTAATGAAGCAATGTCCAGTAAGGATCTGATCCAGTAGCATTTTGCACTGATATCTGGCTTGAACCACAGCTGGAGGATTGTCTTTTTTGCAGCTGTGAATCCAGCAAACACCAGACGTTTTTCATGTAGAGAAATCTTAAGTGAGGAAACATCATTCAGTAAACAAAAGCAGGGATCTAACACAAGAGAAATATCAAGTAATTTGGATAACGTTTCAATAACATAATTCCAAAATATACTGATAGTGGGACATTCCCAGAACATGTGAAGAAAGGTACCTGTGGCGTTCTGGCAGAGCATGCATTGTGGACTTTGAGAGATATTCATCTTGAAACGTGTATATGGGGTTGTGTATGCTTTGTGGATCAGCTTATAATGAATTAATTGGTGCGCCAAGCATTTGGACGTGAGTGGTAGATTGTCCCATATCTCCTCCCAGTCCGGTTCAAGACCCACTGCCTTAAGCTCCCTATCCCATATTGACATAACAGGAAGAGGTTTCATTGAGTTTCTTAACAAAAGGTTATACAGTTTTGTTACCAGGCCTCGTGAGTGGCTATTGAGACCAATATGAATAGACAGTGGATGTGATCGTACTGGGTGCCAGGGCACTCCATACACCTTCATCGCAGATCTAAGTTGGAGATAAAGGAAATAGGATGATCCGGGGAGATCATAATGATGTTGGAGGTCTTGGAATGTGCGCAGGGTACCGTTATCGCAAATGTCGTTAACTAAGTAAATACCTTTGGATGACCATGTAGGGGATGTAAAGGGTTGCTTGCCTGATGTTAAACAAGGATTGCTCCATTGAGGAGAGGACAGAGTTAGTTTAAATGGACCACCCAGCATCTTTTCAGCATTATGCCAAGCTTTCAGAGTAGAGGAGAGAATAGTACCATATCTTAGTGTGCTTTTTTTTCCTGTCTGCATGAAAAGTATATCTGTAAGTTGGTTGGGATAGATCAACCTAGCTTCTATTGGTCGCCATGGAATCTGGGATTCTGGATCCATCCAAACATGTAAAGATCGGATCTGAAAGGCGAGGAAGTAAAGTTTTAAATCTGGGACAGCTAGTCCACCCTCTTTTTTTGGCCGTTGTAGTGTTGATAGACGAATCCTGGCCCGTTTTCCCGCCCAAATAAACTTAGAAAATTGTGAGTGAGTATTTTTTAAAAAAGTTTTATGTGGTTGCATAGGCAACATAAAAAATAGGAAATTAAAACGTGGTAGAATGTTCATTTTGAGAATAGTGACTCTTGCTTGCATTGAGATTTTTAGAGAGCTCCATCTTTGAAGATCTGCAGTTATTTTTTGTGTGAGTTCAGAGTAGTTCTCTCGCAGGATGGTTGACAAGGAATCGCTTATTTTAACTCCTAGGTACACAAAGGAAGTCACAATTGGAATAAATGAGGGTAAAGAGAGTTTGTTTTTTAAAGGACCAATTGGCATTAATGCAGATTTTGCCCAGTTTATCTTATAGCCAGACAAATCATGAAATTTATCAAATAATTGTAATACATGAGGGATTGTTTTGTTTACATCTGAGAGATAAAGAAGGATGTCATCAGCAAATAGTGAGATGTGGTGAGAGGTACCAAGCAATGAGATTGGGGAGATGGACTGGCTTTGTCTGACAGCCTGTGCAAGGGGTTCTAGAGAAAGCGCAAACAGTAAAGGAGAAAGCGGGCAACCCTGCTTGGAACCTCGCTGAAGCTCAATCGGCTGGGATATGCAACAACCTGTCAACACAGAGGCAGTCGGAGAGCAGTAGAGAGTTTTAACCATCCCAATGAATGTTGCTCCAAAGCCAAAGTGCTCCAAAAGTATCCATAAGTAGTCCCAGCGAAGCCGATCAAAAGCTTTGAATGCATCTAGTGAAAACACTGCAGTGGGCTCCTGGGAGGAATCCGCATGATCAATTACATGAAGTAACCTTCTTAAGTTATCTGAAGCCATCCTCCCTTTAATAAAGCCAGTTTGGTCGTGATGGACAAGTTTGTTTATTAGGGGTTCGATTCTCGTGACCAGTACCTTTGCAAAAATTTTTACATCAGCGCAGGTTAATGAAATAGGCCTGAAGCTGGAGCAGTCCAGGGGATCTTTGTTGTTTTTTAATAGTAGTGTGATAATAGCTAATTTCTGGTCCCTGTGAGAAGATCCTGTTTCAATAGCAAAATTAATAGAATCGAGTAATAAAGGGCCAACAATATCCCAGACAGCTAGATACAGCTCAGGTGGAATGCCATCCATGCCTGGTGACTTCCCCCTCCGAAGTAATCTTGCTGCTTCATGCAACTCATGTATTGTGATTGATTTGTCTAAACATGCTCTATCTGAGTCATTTAGTGTAGGTAGATGAAGATTATTCAGAAAAGTCTTGCACAACCGTTTGTCTAGTGTAGACTCTGATGAGTATAGCTTGGCGTAAAAAGACTTAAATGTATTGTTGATGGCTATGGGATCTGTAGTTACATTGCCATCAGCTGTTCGGATTATATCAATACAAGATTTAGATTCGTTTTCTTTTAGTCTCAATGCAAGTAAGTGGCTGGGCCTGTCCCCCTGATAATAGTATTTTTGTCTGGTCCTGTGTACAATAAAAGATGCTTTGGATAAGGAATGTCTATTATATTCACCACGTAAAGCAGACAGAGACATATCTGCATTCTCACTAAGGGATTCAGCTTGCTGTTTTTCTAGTGTTTTAATTTTGGATTCCAATTGTGTCATCTTTTTAACACTTTGTGATTTTAATCTAGAAGAAAATGCAATGCAAAAACCTCTTAGGAAACATTTTGTGGTTTCCCACAGTACTTGTGGATTGCAGCACTCGGTCTGATTTAAACTGACAAATTCTTGTAGTTGTGTTTGAAGGTTCTCAATAAATTCACTATTGAATAATAAGGAGTCATTAAAACGCCAGCGGCGGAATTTGGGAGGTGACGATGGTGGCTTGATATGACATTGGAGTGGGGAGTGATCAGATATTAATCTTGGTAAGATATCCGCCTCACCTATCTGATCAAACAAACAAGAGCTAACTAATATGTAATCAATTCGAGACAGTAACTTATGGCGAGCCGAATAGAAACTATAAGCTTTGGTGTTAGTGTTGTTAATTCGCCAGACATCCATCAAATTCAACTCTGTGATAAATCGATTAAGGGCGACAGTGGAGGGAGGGAAGCAATTCGAAGCCGGTGACCTATCCAGTAAGGGGTTAACCGTAGCATTAAAATCCCCCCCTATAAACAAACTACAATCAACAAAAGAGAGCAGCGTGTTTGATATACCATTGAGGAAGTCAGCATCAAAGTCATTTGGGGAGTAAATTGATGCTAGAAGAATTTTCTTGCTATTGACATTGACGATAGCATAAGCAAAGCGGCCACTTGTGTCCTTCACAGTAAAAAGTACTGTTAGCTGGGCAGACCTTTTAACCAATATTACAACGCCCTTGGATTTATTATTTGCGCAGGAAAATGCTATTATTTTAAAACGCCTATTCTGAAAGCGATGGATATCCTCTTGTTTTAAATGAGATTCTTGAATTAGAGCAACATCGACGTTATTGTGGCGCATGAACTGAAGGCACCGCGCTCGTTTAATGGGGCTATTTAAGCCACGCACGTTCCAACTAAACACTTTCAGATCAACCATAGCGAAAATAAATGACAAAATATCGGATTATGCAATGCCACGTAACTAGGTACTTCCATGCCAGAAAAACCCAGGGTGATTTAACAGCCCATGATGTCCTGCACACACAACTAAAAAAACAATACATGCGATCTGCCATAGAACATAAAAATACAACCAACAAAGAAACTATATACATAAAGTGAAAAAACCGCAAGGGAAGACGGTTCCCTTTGGTTTGGTAGTGGGGAATACAAAGAGACGTGACTCTCATATAGCGATGCGCTGACCACCTGTGCCTCGCCCTCAAGACAACAAATGGCAAATGCGTCAAAACAGAGCGATTGCCCAAAATGAGAACTGGTGGACCAAAAGTCCATAACTCAAAATGTTAACGAATTAAGTATACAACCAATTATTGTTGTTCAACCCTCCAAAACTTCGTCGGCGCCAACAAGCACAGCCGCGGCCCGGCATACCTGAATGTCCGTTTAATAAGCATAGCTGTGGTTTGGCATACCTGAATGTCCATTTACGTCAAGGCAAATGTGAAAGAGTTCGCTTAAGAGGAAAGATCTTGTGAGGTTGGTCCCGGAGATGCGAGATCCATAGCATCCACCGGTGCAGAGCCGCCATCCCGGTCGGGCAGGCCACACAAGGCGTCGGTGGCGTCCGATGATCCAAGCGACTGAAGGAACTGTTCAGCCTCCTCCGGGGAGCGGAACTCCAGCTCTCGGCGTCGGTGGGTAACTTTGAGTATGGCTGGGAAGCGCAGGAAACACTGTATGCCCCTGGAGGTTAGTTTCTTCTTAACGTCAGAGAAAGCCTTTCTTTTAGTTGATGTTTCCTGACTGTGGTCGGGGTAAAAGCTGATTTTGCTTCCGCCGTGTTTGATGGATACAGCCTCTCGCGCACCTTGTAGGATTAGCTGCCTGTCCCGGTAGTCCAGGAGTTTGAAGAGCAGAGTGCGGGGTTTATCACGTTTGCCGTTACGGGAGTACACCCGATGTGCCCTCTCTATCTGAATTGACGACTGACCCAGTGATGGGAGCCATTTCGGAATGTTAGTCTCTAGAAAGGCGATGGCATCTCCTCCTTCTGCGCCCTCGGCCAGTCCAACGAGACGAAGATTGGATCGGCGACTTCGGTCTTCCATGTCAGCAAGCTTAGAGGTAAGTTCGGCTACGGTAGCTTGTAGAGCCCGCACAGTCGCTTTGTCAGAGCGAGCCGAGGCGTGAATGTTGTCACATCTAGACTCCAGTCGTTTTATGGACTGTTCTTGCTGATCGGTCTGACGGCCAATGGATGATATTTTGTCACTGGTCGTCTGGAGTTGAATTTGCAGCTCAGTTATTTGCGGCTTTAAAATGCTTTCTGTAGCTTCTCCAACAGAAGTCTTGACTAGCTCCTGCAATTCTAGCCTTTGCTCCTGAAGGGCTAGCTTAGCAGCAGCCAACACGGCCTGGTCGAGTTCTGCCTTCGACATCCCCGGGGTTTCTTTGAACTTCTTTTTAGTTGGTGAGCGCTCTTCCTCCCTCGAGTGAAATAATTTCATTTGCTTCGACATTTCGGACGATTTGGTACCATTAACTATTGTTTGCCATCATAAAAATATGAAATTAGGCGGAGTGCAAGCGGAGCTCAGGTTTTAGCCTTGCGTCGCCATCTGCAGGTCACGTTACCAATCATTATTTTTAAGGGATGATTTTATCCTCCCTTATCGCCAGTTCACCAGCTGCCACTGAACGCAATACTGCATTTCAGAAGATTTAAAATCCTGGCAGACAAAACCACAGCTCACTTCTCTCACTAAACAGGAGAAAGTAGGCAGTGGGAGGGAAAGAAATTAATTTTTATTATTAAAGTCCTTAATATTATAATCCCCAGTTCAATGTGAAAAAAATTAAAACTATACAGTTCACGAGACTGTGGAGGGAAGAAAGGAAACTCAAGCTACACTTTTTTTTTTTTTTCTAAAATGTAAGCACTGAAATGGAGATCTTATTTGACTTGGAGTACATTTACATTCCTTTTACTTTTATTATTATTTATAATTGTATGTAGCCTGTGTGATTATATGTTACTGTATTATGATGCAACTTAGGTAATAGACATGATGATGCTGCGGACCTTTACATGCTGAAATTTTTACCATCTGGACCTCTTTGATTTGTAATTGAATACCCCTGCTATAGTGAGTAAAATAGAAGACAGTAGAGTAAGTAAAACAGAAGACAGTATAGTATAGTGAGTAAAACAAGACAGTAGATTAAGTTAAACAGCGCAGTATAGTATAGTCAGTAAAATAGAAGACCGAATTGTAAGTAAAAGCCTGTTTCTGCGCTCACCGAGGAGCTGTCGCTGGAGATGCGTAGCACCTCTCGCACTCGCTCCTGAGACCCGTGTCCTTTCAGCATCTCCACACACACCTCCCCCGTCTCCAGAATGCTCACCTGGACACACACAGCAGGGATTTAAAACGAAATTAAACATTTCTATCAATGAAGCGCATAACATGCTCCTCATGGTGCTTGATGTCTATGGTGCATCTGGTGGTTAAGATCCATCCTCCATCCAGGACTGTACATCTACGGTGATTATGGCTTTCACACCTATGGTGAATTACATCTATGGTATATCTGCGGTACAGGAAAGTGCAGGGCCTGTTTAGTTGCAGCTGGCGCAGTATTCGTACAGTGTCCTCAAATTCTCTGAGACCAACAGCATCAAACCACACACACACACACACACACACACACACACACACACACACCCACACCCTGCAGTACAGTATGATGGTTTCACATGTTCTCACCACAGCGTTTTTGGTCTTCTGTCGGATGGGTTTGAGGCGTGCGGTACACAGGGCGGGAAGGGTGTTCTTTTGGGGCCGTGACTCTGGTCCATCCGGCAGCTGCTCTTTTGAAACTGGAAAACTGTGTTCAGCGAAAGGGATGTGGCTATCGATGGCTCCACCTGCATTTTCTTTATAGGCTTGTGACACGGTCTGGGGGAGGCGGTGGATGGGGTCATAGATAGGGTCCACACCCCGATTAATTTGCCGGTCATCCCAAGAGTTATGCATTACCAGAGGCTCTCGACTGCAGTGGAAACTGCCACTGTTGCTATGGCCACTCCTGTCCGAGGATCCTCTCGTTGGCTCTGAAAGAGGAGAGTCCTGTTACAGTCAGAACTGCGTTGGTCAGGTTTATCACAGACAGTGTGGGTCAGCTTTACCACTGTGCTGGTACCTTCATTACTAAACCAGCGAGGGACAGTCTCTGGCTCCAGGGTGTGTGTCCTGACGGGCAGGGAGGGGTGAAAGAGACTGAAGGAGAGAAAGAAAATGCCAAATTTTACACAAATGAGACAACTCACCCCGCAATGACCATCAATCACACTGATTTACCACAACTCGCCCTGTAATGACCATCAATCACACTAATTTACCACAACTCACCCTGTAATGTACCATCAATCACACTCACGTACCACAACACACCCCATAATGTACCATCAATCACACTCACATACCACAAACTCACCCCGTAATGGACCATTAATCACACTAATTTACCACAACTCGCCCGGTAATGTACCATCAATCACACTCATATACCAAAACTCACCCCGTAATGAACCATTAATCACACTAATTTACCACAACTCATGCCCGTAATGACCATCAATCACACTAATTTACCACAACTCGCCCTGTAATGACCATCACTCACACTAATTTACCACAACTCACCCTGTAATGTACCATCAATCACACTAATTTACCACAACTCATGCCCGTAATGACCATCAATCACACTAATTTACCACAACTCATGCCCGTAATGACCATCAATCACACT
Organism: Gymnothorax reevesii; assembly: GCA_029721435.1. NCBI lineage: Eukaryota > Metazoa > Chordata > Actinopteri > Anguilliformes > Muraenidae > Gymnothorax > Gymnothorax reevesii. Next base: position 1,368,362 of record CM056574.1, on the reverse strand, counting down.
AATTTACCACAACTCGCCCTGTAATGACCATCACTCACACTAATTTACTACAACTCACCCTATAATGTACCATCAATCACACTAATTTACCACACCTCACCCTGTAATGTACCATCAATCACACTCATGTACCACAACTCACCCCGTAATGTACCATCACTCACACTAATTTACCACAACTCACCCCGTAATGTACCATTAATCACACTAATTTACCACAACTCGCCCCGTAATGTACCATCAATCACACTCATATACCAAAACTCACCCTGTAATGTACCATTAATCACACAAATTTACCAAAACTCACCTCGTAATGTACCATCAATTGCAATCTAATGTATCACAACTGACCACGTAATGTACCCATCAATCGCACTCATGTACAACAACTCACCCCGTAATGTACCATCAATCGCACTCTAATGTATCACTACTGACCCCGTAATGTACCATCAATCACGCTCAAGTACCACAACTCACCCCATAATGACCATCAATCACACTCATGTACAACTCACCCCATAATGACCATCAATCACACTAATTTACCACAATTCACCCCGTAATGTACCATCAATCACACTATTGCAGCACAACTCACCCCGTAATGTACCATCAATCTCTACGATGTACCACAACTCACCCGGTAATGTACCATCAATCACACTCTATTGTCCACCAACTCACCCCATAATGTACCATCAATCACACACTATTGTTCCACAACTCGCCCCGTAATGTACAATCAATCACACTCTAATAAAGGAATAAGTCCCGAGAAGCAGTGGGTTACAGTGATTTTATAATGGCGGAGGGGCGTAGTGCCAATCTGCTGTTATAAAATCACTGTAGCCCACTGCTTCAAGGGGCTTATTGCTTTTATAAAATGATTACCCTACAAATAGCCCATTAAACTAACACTTAACAAAAATAATCAACTATTTATTGGTCATTATTACCTCCGCCAAGGAGGTTATGTTTTAGGCAGCGTTTTTTGTTTGTTTGTTAGTTAGCAAGATAACTCAAAAAGTAATGCACTGATTTTGATTACATTTTCAGAGAAGATGGGTATTAATACAAGGAACAGGTGATATTTTTTGGCATATCTAGGCTAAAGTACAGCTGAGATATGATGAAGTTCAAGATTTCAAGTCTTTCCAATGGGCCGGAGTTCCAATCGCTGTGCTTTTAGGTTTTGCTGCCCCCAGGCGAAGGTTAATTAATTTTTAAAATGAGCTCCACTGGAGTTATAGGAGGTATTCTGAAGTGGATTCAAAACTGGTTACAGGACAGAACACAAAGAGTGGTGGTCAGTGGTGTCTCATCTGAGCTAGGTATGGTGGGGAATGGCGTCCCCCAGGGATCGGTGTTGGGACCCCTGCTGTTCCTCATCTACATTAATGACCTTGATAGGAATATTGAGAGCAGATTGGTTAAATTTGCAGATGATACTAAATTAGGGGGTTTGGCAAATAGTTTAGGGTCCACTAAAGTGATTCAGGATAATTTGGATAGAATCCAGAATTGGGCAGAAATGTGGCAAATGAAAATTAATGTAGCAAAATGTGAAGTTGTACATGTAGGTAATAAAAACATTAGACGAGATTACTTCATGGGAGGTTTAAAACTGGAATGTGCTGCACACGAGAAAGATCTGGGAGTGATTGTTGACCAAACCCTGACAGGTTCTAGCCATTGTGCTGTAGCAGTTAAAAAAGCCAGTCGAATGCTGGGATACATTACCAAAAGTATTGTATACAAATCGAAGGAGGTGATGCTTCTTTTGTACAACACATTTGTCAGACCACATTTAGAGTATTGCGTACAATTCTTGGGACCATACTTTAGGAAAGATATAGAGGCTCTAGAGAAAATACAGAGAAGAGCCACTAAGCTAATTCTGGGTATAAAAGATGAAAGCTGTGAGAAAAGGCTAAAGATCATTAATCTCATTAGTCTTTGGAAAATAAGGCTAAGGGGGGGGAATTTGATTGAGGTCTTTAAATATGATAAAGAGATTAACAAAGTGAATTATGAAGGATTCCTTCAACCAAGTGTTGTGAGTAGAACTCGGGGTCACAAATGGAAGTTGACCAAAGGTAAATTTAGCACTGATATTCAGAAATATTTCTTCACCCCAAGAGTAATTTCAATGTGGAATAGCTTGCCTAACCATATTGTTGAGGAAGAGACCTTGGGGGTTTTCAAGAGCAGGCTTGATTTAAAGCTAGATACCATTGAGTCATTCAGTATCTGAAGGATATATTCACAATAGTATAAAGAAACTGGCGTGCTTAGTTGGGCTGAAAGGCCTGTTCTTGCCATTCATGTTATGTTATGTTATATTAGGTCTGCGCTCTCTGAGTGCTTTTTTAGTTTAACAATAAAATTGAGAACTATTTGTTCCTCCGCCGAGCAAGATAGAGTGGACAGAATGGTTGGCCAGCAACACAGACGCTAAGATTGCTTTTTCATCTAGCGCCATTATGTCACATCATGCTATTTAGGCTTGTTAATGTAGATATACTATGAAAGCAGGCTATTTTGAATGCCTCCATCGGTCTCCTGAAGACCCCGTTAAATAATTTTACGTTCCTTTCGGTTTTCGTGTTTCCTTGTTCTCAACTCATGCCGATCGGCCAAATCATTACAACCAGCAGCGAGAGTAAGGAACGAGTGACTTTTGTCCTCCACACTTGCCGGTGTCCAGGAAAATATGTTGAATTGTGCATTACTTCGCTGGCCAGTTTGTCAACAAGCTAGCGTTCACTACGATGGATGTGGTTACCCTACACATACCCCATAAAATAAACACACAACCAAAAAAAAAAAAAAAATCAACAATTTATCGCTAATACTGAAATAGCGAGCTAGTTGGCAACGTAGCTTGCAAGCTAAAACGATATCGAACTCTGTAATGCAATAGCTAGCTAGGTAGATTGCCAAGTGGTTAGCGGGTTATAAGGCTTTACTTCGTTAACACTGAAATAGCGAGCTAAAAGTCTTGAAACAAGTGAAACCTAATGAGTCAGTTCAGCGCCGAGTAGTTGGTTGCACACAGGGATATTTTGCGCTGCGGTCTGCCTCAGAATGCAGTAGGTTTCAGTGATTTTATACCGGCATGGAACGCGACTCACCCAATCACATTTAAAGATGGGAAGCACCCGTTTTATAATGTATCACAACTCACCCTGTAATGTACCATCAATCACACACTTATGTACAACAACTCAACCCGTAGTGTACCATCAATCGCTCTCTAATGTACCACAACTCACCCTGTAATGTACCATTAATTGCACACTAATGTACCACAACTCAGCATGGATGCAGGGGGGAGCCTAGTGACACGGTGCGTTTTTCGGGCAAAGGCTTGATGGCTGGTTTCACTGTGGTTTGGGGTGTGTGAGTAATGGCTGTGTCTTCCTGTGAGTTTTCGGGGTGTTAAGTTAAAGGCAAGTATTACTGTGTGTTTTTGGGGTGTCGGGATAATGGCTGGTCTTACTGTGTGTTTTTGGGGTGTAGAGATAACTTTTTTTTAACACTTTTTCAACCAGGGAAGTCCCGTTGAGATCGAAATCCCTTTTTCAAGGGAGCCCTGGGGGTTGAGGTCAGGAGGGAGAGGGCAATTTGTACAGCCAATCAGATCAGGGGATGATTAGGTGGCAGGTCGAAAGAGCCAGGTTGGGAGTTTAGCTATGACACCGAGGAACCCCCTACTCTTATCGAAGAGTGTCATAGGATCTTTAATGACCACAGAGAGTCAGAATCTCAGTTTAACGTCTCATACAAAAGACGGAGTCTCCTTCAGTACAGTGTCCCCATCACTCATCACTGCACTGGGGATTATTCCACCAGAGGGAAGATCGCCACCTACTGGCCACCAACACCTCTTCCAGCAGTAACTTGGTTTTCCAAGGCGGTCTCCCATCCAAGTACAGACCAAGCCCACACCTGCTTAGCTTCAGCCACGCAGCTGCTCGTAGGTCTTACTGTGTGTTTTTGGGGTGAAGAGATAATGGCTGGTCTTACTATGTGTTTTTGGGGTGTAGGGGCAATGGCTGGTCTTACTGTGTGTTTTTGGGGTGTAGAGATAATAGCTGGTCTTACTGTGTGTTTTGGGGTGTAGAGATAATAGCTGGTCTTACTGTGTGTTTTGGGGGTGTCAGGATAATGGCTGGTCTTACTGTGTGTTTTTGGGGTGTTGGGATAATGTCTGGTCTTACTGCGTGTTTTTGGGGTGCAGGGATAATGGCTGGTCTTACTGTGTGTTTTTGGGGTGCAGGGATAATGGCTGGTCTTACTGTGCGTTTTTGGGGTGCAGGGATAATGGCTGGTCTTACTGTGTGTTTTTGGGGTGTTGGGTAATGGTTGTTCTTACTGTGTGTTTTTGGGGGGCGATGTTGGGTCGGGGGAGGGTTCGGTGCAGCTGTGGGCCGGACGGTGAAACGCCTGCCTCCCCGAATCACTCAGCAGTTCCATAGAGCGGCTCCTCTCCAGCGCCCCCTGCCTGCCGTCCTGGGGCAGGGCAGCTGAGGAATGGGCCTTCCTCAGGTAGCGCGAGTGGGGTCGATCGATATCTCCCACGGCCCGCTGGGATGCCCCCCCGCGGCCCCCCCGGGGGAGGCTGTTTGTGCGGGGCCAGCATCCCTCGCCTTCGCTCCCGGAGCCACAGGGGGGCTGCAGCTGGGCACCCAGGGGCCCCGGCCGGTTGGGCAGAGTCGGCCCCAACATGTGCCGGGCCTTGTGGTAAAGCCGGCTGCTCCCACTGCTGCTGGTCGTCGTGGAGATAGTGGCGATTCCACTGTCCAAGGACCCGCCCTCCCCTGCTGACACTCCGCCTCCAGCCCCACCCCCTCCTGCACGATTGGTCATGAAAGGGTGGTCGAGCAGGGCGGCGAGGCTGGGCCTGTCTGCCGGGTTCCGCCGGAGGAGCTGGTGGATCAGATCCTGGGCTTGGCGCGAAGCGTGGGCTGGCATCTCGTACTCGCCCAGCACCACCTTACTGAGCGTGCTCTTCACCGTGTCGGTGTCGAACGGCGGCCGCCCGGTCAGGAACGCGTAGAACATGCAGCCCAGTGACCAGACGTCAGACTCCAGGCCGTGGGCGCTCCGTGTGGCCACCTCAGGGGAGATGTAGTTGGGCGTGCCGCACATGGTGAAGTGCTTCTCGCTGGGAAGCTGCAGCTGCGTCGCCAGCCCGAAGTCGGCAATCTTAATGTTCATGGTGCTGGTGAGCAGGAGGTTGGAGAGCGTGAGGTCGCGGTGCATGATGCCGTGCGTGTGCAGGTACAGCAGACCTTTGACTATCTGCTGCATGAAGAGCCGCGCTGACAACAGAGATCAGACACATGACACTCAGCAGCTGTACGATCCACTCACATCAAGCACAGACACACGGTACTCAACTAATGTAAGACATGCAACCCCAATTCCAAAATAGTTGGGATGCAGTGTAAATTGTGAATAAAATAAAAATGCAATGACTTTCAGATCACATGAGCCAAAGTGTCATTTACAATGGAACATAGATAACATTTCAAATGTTGAAACTGAGACATTTCACATTTTTATCCACAATATGAGCGGAATCCAATTTTTCTGGCTGCAACAGGTCTCAAAAAAGTTGGGACACAGGCAAAAAAGCACTGAATAACCAACTAATATATAGGAGAATCAGCTGAAAGAACATTTAGCAAGTAATTAAGTTGACTAGCATCAGGCGTGTAACATGATTGGCTATTAAAGGGATGTCTTAGAGAGGCTGAGTCTCTCAGAAGTAAAGATGGCCAGAGGCTCTCCAACCTCTGAGGGCTTGCGTAAAAAAAACTGTGGAATACTTTAAAAACAATGCTCCTCAACCTCAAATTGCGAAGGCTTTGAAGGTCTCATCATCGACAGTGCATAACATCATCAAATGATTCAGAGAAACTGGAAAAATCTCTGTGCGTAAGGGACAAGGCCAAAGACCTTTACTGGATACCAGTGATCTTCGGGCCCTCAGACGCCACTGCATCCCTCACCGGCAGGATTCTGTCATTGACATTACTAAATGGGCCCAGGAATACTTCAAGAAACCACTGTCTGTAAACACAGTCTGCCTTGCCATCCACAGATGCCACCTAAAACTCTATCATGCAAAAAGGAAGCCATTGATGAGCATTACCCAGAAGCGCTGCAGTGTTCTGTGGGCCAAGGCTCATTTAAAATGGACTGTAGCAAAGTGGCAAAGTGTCCTGTGGTCAGATGAGTCCACAGGACATTGACATTCTTGTTGGAAATCATGGGCGTTGTGTCCTCCGGGCTAAAGAGGAAAAAGACCACCCCTCCTGTTATCAGTGTTCAGTTCAAAAGCCAGCATCTGGTATGGGGATCAATTAGTGCATATGGTGTGGGACACTTGCATGTTTTAAAAAGCACCATGAATGCTGAAAGGTATACAAAGGTTTCAGAGCAACATATGCTCCCCTCCAGATGACATCAATTCCAGGGAAGGCCTTGTGTATTTCAGCAGGACAATGCAAAACCACATACTGCAGCTATTACAACAGCATGGCTTCGTAGCCGAAGAGTCCGTGTGCTGAACTGGCCTGCCTGCAGTCCTGATCTTTCACCGATTGAGAACATTTGGCGCATAATTAAACAAAAAGTCTGTCAAAGGAGACCCAAAACTCTCCAGCAGCTGGAAGCCTGTATTAAACAAGAGTGGGATCAAATTCCAATGGCTAAACTCAAGAAACTTGTCTCCTAAATGCCCAGACGCCTCCTCTCTGTGTTAAAAAGAAGAGGGGATGCTACACCATGGTAAAAAGACCCCTGTCCCAACTGTTTTGAGACCTGTGGCAGCAATCAAATTTGAAATTTTGTGGATAAAATTGTAAAAATTTCTCAGTTTCAACATTTGATTTGTTATCTCTGTTCTTCTGTGAATAAAATACTGGCTGGTGTGATTTGAAAGTCATTGTGTTTTGATTTTATTCACAATATACACTTTGTCCCAACTATTTCGGTATTGGGGTTGTACTATCACACCAAACACAGACACACATTTCTCAGCTAATGTAAGGTTTACCATTACTATTAAGCACTGACACACATAAATCAGCAACTGTAACAGACACCATCGCACAAGGCGCACACATGACTCAACTTCTGTAAGATAGGAAATCACACCAAGCACCTAACTGTACGCACTTGCTGTGAGTCGCTTTGGATGAAAAGCATCTGCTAAAGAAATGTAACGTAGGCAAAGACACCAATTTCTCATCGACTGTAAAATACTGTATCACATGATGCAGAGACGCATGACCCTCAGTTCAGACATATCATTTACACAACAGCACCGCGGTTTTGACTCCAGGCGTTACCCATCTGAACAGCAGGGCTTTACTTCCTTTCGAAATTCTCCATCAGTTCTCTAGATCTCCTACATTTAGTTACCAGTTGGGACTCTTGCATCATAATTTGAGTGCCCTGTATATTTGGATTCCGACAACACAGCGGTGATGTCTCACGGTGAAAAGTGGTTTTACTTTAGAGCATCATCCACGCTGTTCTATGACATTATAACAGCTCAGGCCCTATAAAACCCCAGCAGTGCAGCGTTTCCCACAGTCACACATGAAACCAGCCGCGCTGACACCCTGTTCGTCCCTCACCTTCGTCCTCACTGAAGGGCTTCTTTCGGTCCTTCAGGTAGCGGCTCATCTCTCCGTTGTGGCACATCTCCAGCACCAGATACACATAGTTACTGTCCTCAAAGTAGTTATAAAGCTACAGGGAAAAAGCGCACGTCACCAAACTCCCGTCTCAGAGTCACACTCAGGACATGTCCACTTCTGTAACATCATGCACAGGAATGTAACACCACACATGTCCACTTCTGTAACATCATGCACAGGAATGTAACACCAGACATGTCCACTTCTGTAACATCATGCACAGGAATGTAACACCAGACATGTTCACTACTGTAACATCATGCACAGGAATGTAACACCAGACATGTTCACTACTGTAACATCATGCACAGGAATGTAACACCAGACATGTCCACTTCTGTAACATCATGCACAGGAATGTAACACCAGACATGTTCACTACTGTAACATCATGCACAGGAATGTAACACCAGACATGTCCACTTCTGTAACATCATGCACAGGAATGTAACACCAGACATGTCCACTTCTGTAACATCATGCACAGGAATGTAACACCAGACATGTCCACTTCTGTAACATCATGCACAGGAATGTAACTCCAGACATGTCCACTTCTGTAACATCATGCACAGGAATGTAACTCCAGACATGTCCACTTCTGTAACATCATGCACAGGAATGTAACACCAGACATGTCCACTTCTGTAACATCATGCACAGGAATGTAACACCAGACATGTTCACTACTGTAACATCATGCACAGGAATGTAACACCAGACATGTCCACTTCTGTAACATCATGCACAGGAATGTAACACCAGACATGTCCACTTCTGTAACATCATGCACAGGAATGTAACTCCAGGCATGTTCACTACTGTAAAATCATGCACAGGAATGTAACACCACACATGTCCACTTCTGTAACATCATGCACAGGAATGTAACACCAGACATGTTCACTACTGTAACATCATGCACAGGAATGTAACACCAGACATGTCCACTTCTGTAACATCATGCACAGGAATGTAACACCAGACATGTTCACTACTGTAACATCATGCACAGGAATGTAACACCAGACATGTCCACTTCTGCAACATCATGCACAGGAATGTAACACCAGACATGTCCACTTCTGTAACATCATGCACAGGAATGTAACACCAGACATGTCCACTTCTGTAACATCATGCACAGGAATGTAACACCAGACATGTCCACTTCTGTAACATCATGCACAGGAATGTAACACCAGACATGTTCACTACTGTAACATCATGCAAAGGAATGTAACACCAGACATGTTCACTACTGTAACATCATGCACAGGAATGTAACACCAGACATGTCCACTACTGTAACATCATGCACAGGAATGTAACACCAGACATGTCCACTTCTGTAACATCATGCACAGGAATGTAACACCAGACATGTCCACTTCTGTAACATCATGCACAGGAATGTAACACCAGACATGTTCACTACTGTAACATCATGCACAGGAATGTAACACCAGACATGTCCACTTCTGTAACATCATGCACAGGAATGTAACACCAGACATGTTCACTACTGTAACATCATGCACAGGAATGTAACACCAGACATGTCCACTTCTGTAACATCATGCACAGGAATGTAACACCAGACATGTCCACTTCTGTAACATCATGCACAGGAATGTAACACCAGACATGTCCACTTCTGTAACATCATGCACAGGAATGTAACTCCAGACATGTCCACTTCTGTAACATCATGCACAGGAATGTAACTCCAGACATGTCCACTTCTGTAACATCATGCACAGGAATGTAACACCAGACATGTCCACTTCTGTAACATCATGCACAGGAATGTAACACCAGACATGTCCACTTCTGTAACATCATGCACAGGAATGTAACACCAGACATGTTCACTACTGTAACATCATGCACAGGAATGTAACACCAGACATGTCCACTTCTGTAACATCATGCACAGGAATGTAACACCAGACATGTCCACTTCTGTAACATCATGCACAGGAATGTAACACCAGACATGTTCACTACTGTAACATCATGCACAGGAATGTAACACCAGACATGTACTCATCACAACTGAAGAGATCAACTGAAACTGATGACTGTTTTCCCGTGAACACTGACCGCATTACCCAGATTCACTTGTTTACTATGATCAGACAGTTAAACGGTTTATTTTCGGCCATTGTGTGATCTTGTCACGTAGGCCCATGTGAGAGTGCCCGTGTGAGCGCGCCCGTGTGAGCGTGCACGTATCAGCCTCACCTCCAGGATGGAGGGGTGCTTGAGTCGACACTGGATCTCCACCTCATTACTGACGCGCTGCACCATCCCAGCCTTCTGCATTGCCTTCTTATCAATCTACAGACACAAAAATACACTGACATCTCACATCTCTCCACCACCATCACATCTCACTGCAGAGCCTCCCCTTCCTGCAGACTGATATCCTCTCTTAAACAAGAGCTCAGCTCCGACCGTACAGCACATTTACCAAGAGCAGCGGCAAAGACGCTCTGCGGTGTTATAGAGGGGTTGGCCGAACTGCCCAACTCTGGGTTAATGGGGTATATTAACTGAAGTAATGTTGACTCTTGTGATGAGCACAGAGCACGAAGGCACATGCGGAGAAATTACCATTTTGATGGCCACCTCCAAACCAGTGCTGGTGGATTTCGCTCTGTACACACAAGCGAACGAGCCCCTCCCGAGCAAGGTGAGAACCTTAAAATCCTGCAAGAGAAATACAGCAGTGGCTTATGCCCACACTTATACCACAAGCGCTGAAATAAACACATAATGCCTCATTTCTAACATGGATGCCTCCACCTCTACAGGAATCACATTTTCTTATGGTTTCAACATGGTTTTTGCTTAAAAAAAGAAAGGATGCGGGTAACACACACTGTTCATCTGTAACCCTACAGTTGTACCTGCGAAATAAACGGTGCTGAGTGAAACACACACATCGCGACACGACACACACACCGATGAAACCCTGCGATCCTCCCCTGATCTCAGACAGACGCCTCATGTACGGAACAGCGCAGAAAACCTCACACTCCACACATTTGTCCACATTAACGTCGGTTCAAGTTACCTCTATTCGTGGTTCCTGAATTTCTGTCAAAACTTTCTCCGCATCGTCTGCAGGTTTACATTTGCTCCTCAAATTTTTGAGAAAATAATGAAAAACTCGCCCGACCATTTTACGCAGCTGTTGCTTCTGCTGTTCAGACAAACCCGGCAGTTCTTGTGTTTGAGCTCAAACCGGCGTCCCCGACCGCGGCAGGTAAATGTGCGGGTCTGTTCCCGCGGTCAGTGGATCACTGGGGTCGGTACCTGGCAACAAGGAAGCTACACTCGTGTCCTGGCAACGGAAACGAGCATCAAGCCAACCTGATCCCGGGGGGGGGGACCAAACGTCAGCCAAAGCCGTCTTACTGTTGTAGAAGCGGCAGTGTGAGACGGGGCGGCGAGTGTCTCCCGAGTGTACCGGGGCGATGGTCCCCTGCGAGTCAGTCAGCAGCTACAATACGGTCCCCCGGTTATTAGCACAGTGATCTGCGCCATTGTTAGGGCACCGGTGCCAGCGCAGCAGGGGCCTGACGGTATGATCCACGGTCACTGTTAGCTTACTATCGTGCGTCAGCAAACAAGAGTCGGAAATGTGCGGAAACGTCAGCTGGTGACACCAGGCGGATCTGCAGTATCGTCCGCAGCTCAGAGCGCCCTTCGGCAGCCTCACCCTCCGCCGGGTCAGCGCTCTGGATAGTAAATCACCGTAAAGCGGAACCAGCTGCTCGGGCACAGGCGATATTAGCCACTGTACACTCACCTCGATTTTATTGCCGATTGAAGCGCTCATTTTGCTTGTCTGAGTGAGGAAATCCAGTGAAAATAAACTTAATGTTTGTATTTATTTCGGATATGAGCGCTTCTGACACTCAGAGGTGATGCTGGAGACGTCATTTGCTGCTGTGTTTTCATCGCCCCCCGACATTTTCGCACTTCGTCCATTTTGAAAATATCCGCCCGTTACTCCGAGAGCAACGTCACCGACGTCATCTGTGAATGGGCCAATCGTTAAGCTTCCTCACACGATGATGTCACCGATCCAAGAGCGTGCGTGAGGGGCGTGTCTGAAGCGCGTCCCTGGTTTGAGTCCTCCGCGCCGCACGCCTGTTCCAGCTGTCAGTACTATTGTGGGTTTGCGACTTCATTGAAGACTATCTGGAATCATCTCTCATTCCAAAATATTGCAACGCATCCAGTCATCCAGCTGGGAGCAAACAAGCAATTCTTGTGTTTATCAGCTAGAGCTCAGGGAAGAATGGCAATAATAAATTTATTTTTACGACATCGTTCACAAGTTAATGGACATACGCTGACTGCATGAAACAGCCTAAAGCCCTTATAGTTTCATAACCATCGCACTGAGCTGTATTCCTGGCATTACAGACGGGCAGTAACTGTCCATTCAAGCTTAGTTTTGGATTAATTAGTCTGTTCAGTCAATTCACCCTTACTCAAATTTTTACAAAGTTGAAGTTGAAAGTTACTTGCGCTTCCCTGCCGAGGCAGTGCAAGAGAGTTACTATTACGCTTTCATTGGTAGAACAGTCAATCATTTTTATGAAATGAAAACAAATAAAAGCTATTTGAATCTATGTCGTGGCCATAGATTCAAACCATAGATCGCGACAGTGCTTTATTGCAAAACCAAAAACACAGGACAGAGACAAACAGATATACTTCAATAGCCTGAATCAGATGTTTTCACGTTCAGTAGGGACGTTCTGGAAATAGTTCGGTCAATGATACTCGCGCAGAGAGACTATTTTCATCGTTTTAGCTTTTGTACGCCCCCACAACGGCTTGTAGAAGTGTGGCGGCTAGTGTGACGAAAATCCATGTGATCTTATAGCCTTGTATAATTGCAGAGCCCCTGTGCTGCAGTAAGTGTATAGAGGAGTGCTGACTGTTTCTCGACTAATTGTTACCTGGCACCTGACACAAAATAGAATATTTATTAATATGCAGTAGTTTAATCCAGTGCCAGCCCCCCTATTTTCTGTGTCTCTTTCCGTGGATCTTTCCCTCCACAACCATGAGTCCTGGATCATCCGAGCCCTGTCCCTCACCATGAGCGCTGGCTGCTGCTGTCCTGATCCGGTCCTGATCCAGTTCTGCACCATCCTCAACATGTCACTTCCTGGGGCTACCGATGCCTCTGTTTGGATGTTTTAATCAATTTTAATAGACTTTAATGGAACTTATTTGCCTTTTTATATTATTATTATTAGCGAGCCTGCGGATGATGGGCTTCCCTACAACAGCCGGGTTCTTCTTGCGATTTCTTCCTACTGGGGAGTTTTTCCCTCCTCCCGTCCAAAGACATGCATATCAGGCTAACTGGAGACACTAAATTGCTCATAGGTATGAGTGTGTGTGAATGATCTGTGAATAGTGTGTGTGCCCAGCGGCGGATTGGCAAGCTGTTCAGGGTGGGTCCCTGCCTTTCCCCCCTGCAACCCGAGTGAGGAATAAGCGGGTATAGAAGATGGATGGACCTACCCCATTAATTTTGGTCACACACTTAAATCAAACATAGGTAAATATGTTGAACTAACCTTGAAAAGTTATGTTGGATTTACTCCTTGAAATTAAGTAACAGTCACGCCGACACATTATGTTATTCAGCATGTTTACATTAATTTCACTCAACAAAACTGTCTCTTGCTAAATGAGCGTATTATCATTGGGTGGAAATACTTTCCATAATTTTTTTATGTTCACCCAACAAATTATTTTTTTGAGTGTACATGTGTTTGAAGTGTTGCCTTTCAACCTCAGTTCAGGGGTTTTGCCGAAATACCTTGTAAAACATATAGGAATTACACACATTAATACCCAGGCCCTTCGATTTAAGGGGTTCAAAAGTAACTGAACAAACTAACATAATCATCAAGTAAAGGTTTCTTCCCTGGTTATGCTCTGCCAGACCCTCAGGCCCTCATGACAATGGTCTTCAGCGCCTGCTGTACTGCTGGGGCGTCAGCCTCCAGTTTGCCTTCAGCAAGTTACGCTGCTGAGAAAAAGTATTTGCCCCCTTTGTGATTTCTTTTTTTTTTTTTTTTGCATATTTGTCACTCTTGTTTCACATCATCAAATTTTTATATGAGACAAATATAACCCGTGTACATGCAAACTGCAGTCTATAAATGATGATTTCATTTATTAAGGAAAAAAAAAAGTTATCCAAACCTACCTGGCCCAGTGTGAAATAGTAATTGCAGCCCTTGTTAAATCATGAATTAACTGTTATTGACCACATTTTTTAGTTCAATTTCACTAGCCACTCCCAGGCTGGATTACTGTCAGACCAGTTGAATCAAGAAGTCACTTAAATAGAACTTCTCTGACAAAGTGAAGTTGACTAAAATATCTCCAAAAGCGACACATCATGCCACAATGTGAAGAAATTCAAGAACAGATGAGAAACAAAGTCACTGATATCTATCAGTCTGAAAAGGGTTACAAAGCCATTTCTAATGGTTTGGGACTCCGGTGAACCACAATAAGAGCCATCATCAACAAATGGAGAAAACTTGGAACAGTGGTGAACCTTCCCAGGAGTGGCCGGCCTACCAAAATTCCTCGAAGAGCGCATCAACTACTCATCCAGGAGGTCACAAAAGAACCCAGAACAACATCTGAAGAACTGCAGGCCTCACTTGTCTCAAATGAAGTCTGTGTTCATGATTCAAAAATAAGAGACTGGGCAAAAATGGCATCCATGGGAGAGTTCCAAGTGGAAAACCACTGCTGACCAAAAAGAACACAAAGGCTCATCTCACATTTGCCAAAAAAAACATCTTGATCCTGTAATGTGAATATAGGCCACTAGATGGCAGTATTTACCTTTTTTTGTTAAGCTCAGACTGGAGTCATGTTTAGACATGTCCTGGACATGTCTGGGGCAAGTCTCAGAAAATTAAAAAAAAGAGGTCTAAATGTGGATGGGGTCTGCAAAAGAGTATATAAGGAAAAGAATTGAGACAGTAAAGTAGTAGGAGAAATTGCAAGAAGATGACCAGACCTGCCATTCTGTTCAAGACCTGTGACGTTTCTTTTGTGGATTTCTTTGCCTGTGTTTGAGCATTTTCTTCATCCAGGACATCACCCAGCCACCCCACCAAAAAGGGACTGTAATTATTTCTGTTTTTTCTTAGTTATCAATCTTGGTCTTTAGTTGTAGGTTGTTATTAGTCTTTGTCTTTGTGAAAAATTAAATGTGTTTTAGTTGTTAAAACTGTGTTTGTCATCCCTTGCTGTTGCTGTTGTGTTATAAATGTAATAACAAATTGGGGCCATAACAAATTGGGGGCTCAAGGTCCGGGATAGACCACTGTGTGAGTAATTTATTGAAAATCTAACATTCCAAATTGTGAAATTGTTTTTGTGAATTTTCCTAGATATATATTGACAACAGCAATGGATGCTTTCTTGGCATCACCAACCGTAGGGGTTTTGAAGTCTTTTAAAAAGACAGAACTGCTAGAAATTTGCAGACAGTTGGAGCTGACAGAGGTAAAACCAGCCATGCGAAAAGCAAGACTGGCTAGAGAGATAGTTGAATATTACATTGATGAAAATGTGTTTGCACCAGGAGATCTGGAGCAGTTTCCAGTGGAAAATCCAAATATAGAAATGGAACTTAAATTAAAAATGCTAGAGATTGAAAGGGAGGAAAGAGAAAAAGAAAGGGAGGAAAAAGAAAAACAAAGAGAATTTGAGAGGGAAGAAAAAGAAAAACAAAGGCAGTTTGAGTTAGAAAAATTAGCAAGAGAAGAAAAACAAAGAGAATTTGAGAGAGAGAAAGAGGAAAGAGCAGAAAGAGAGAGACAGAGACAGAGAGATTTTGAATTAGAGAAATTCGATAGAGAAGAAAGACTCCAAATGGAGCAACTAAAAATTAAAATTGAAACTAAAAATAAATTTTGTGCCAGTCAGGAGGTAAAACTGGTGCCTCCATTTTCAGAAAAGGATGTTGACAACTATTTCCAGTGTTTTGAAAAGGTAGCAAAGAGTTGCCAGTGGCCAAATAAACACTGGCCTCTGATGTTGCAAACTGTCCTCAAGGGAAAAGCTCAACAAGCCTATTCGGCTTTGTCTGCAGATGATTCCTCTGATTATGAGGTTGTCAAAAAGGTTATTTTGAGAGCTTATGAGTTGGTTCCAGAGGCTTACCGACAGAAATTCAGAGGTCTGAAGAAATCTGAAAATCAGACTTATGTTGAATTTGCTAATGAAAAGCAGGTTTGCTTTGAGCGCTGGTGTACTTCTATGGAGGTCAAGGATGATTTCAACTCACTAAAAGAGATGTTGTTAGTTGAAGAATTCAAGAACTGTGTTAAAGATGATGTTAAGACCTACCTTAATGAGAAGCAAGCACTGAATTTGCAATCAGCTGCCAAATTTGCAGATGAATATGTTCTCACACATAAGTCTAAATTTCAGTCTAGCAGTAACAATAGATGGTCCCAATTTCAGAAAAAGGGTTATGGTGATACCCAAGATTCCTCACCCAAAGACAAAGACAAATCTGGTGATGGTGCTCAGAAATCCAGTAACAGGTCTGATCAAAGTGTGAAAGCTGACAGTGACAAAAGTGGTCTAGTTTGCAGTTATTGCAAGAAATCTGGTCATGTTACAACTAACTGTTGGTTCCTTAAAGCTAAGAAAGAAAAAGAAAAAGAAAAGGATACCAAACCAAATGCCTTTGTAAAAACAAGGTTAGAAACCCCTGTAGTAGATAACCAATCTGCTAAATTGCCTGCTTCTTGTGGGGCTAAAAAGCCTAATACAGCTGACTTTGTGAGGGAGGAATTTCTTCCATTTGTGTCAGAGGGATTTGTGGCTCTGAATGAGCATACTACTCCTGTCCCCATATATATCCTGAGGGATACCGGAACTTCTCAGTCACTTTTGTTGATGGACTCCTTGGAGTTACGTGATGAGACCGCTTCAGGGGATTTCATACTTGTACAAGGTATTGAAGGGAGGACTGTATCTGTACCCCTGCGCTCTATATTCTTGAAGTCAGATTTAGTTACAGGACAGGTAAAGGTGGGACTTATGTCAAGTCTACCTATAAAGGGTGTTTCTCTGTTGCTAGGCAATGACCTGGCTGGGGGCAAAGTAGTTCCCCCTGTACATCTTACTTCACAGCCGAGCACTGAAAATGGGGATGAGGACCCATCTCTGTATCCTTCTTGCGCAGTGACTCGTGCTATGGCCAAGAAGGCTAAAGAAGATGATGTTGTGGTGCCGTCCAGTACATTGAATAGTCAGGACTCAGGTGGTTCGCCTCATGACTCTGATTGGCCTACTATGGTTTCTCCATTTGAGGACTTATCAGATACTTTTATCAGTTCTCTATTCAGCCAGCCGGATGGTTCTGGTGATTCTGATGTGTCCGGAGACTTGTCTCTGTCCAGAAAGCGGTTGATTGAGGAGCAAACTAATGATCCTGAAATTGGTGTACTAAAGAGGAGAGCTCTTCCTGAAAAAGAAATAGATGCAGTTCCAGTTGGGTATTATCTCAAGGATGGTGTGTTGATGCGGAAGTGGCGCCCTCCTGATATCCCTGCCAATGCAGATTGGGCAGTGGTCAGGCAAATTGTTGTTCCGAAGGTCTATAGGAATGAGATCTTAACAATGGCTCATAGTTTACCTTTAGGAGGTCATCTTGGTGTTAACAAGACTGTTGATAAGATCATGAAACACTTCTTTTGGCCTGGGCTTCGGAAAGACGTTTCCAACTTTTGCAAAACCTGTCACACTTGTCAGGTAGTTGGAAAACACCAGTTAGACCCACCTGTAGCTCCATTGCAGCCTATCCCAGCATTTGGGGAGCCATTCTCTAGGGTCATTGTTGATTGCGTTGGTCCATTACCCAAGACTAGATCTGGAAATCAGTACTTGTTGACAATCATGTGTGCATCTACCAGATTCCCCGAAGCCATACCTCTACGTAATATCAAGGCAACTGCAATCTCGAAGGCTTTGATAAAGTTCTTCACGTTGTTTGGTCTTCCCAGGGAAATTCAGTCAGACTAAGGTAGCAATTTCGCTTCAGGATTGTTTCAGCAGGTTGTGTATGAACTAGGTGCAAAACAGATTCTTTCTAGTGCCTATCATCCAGAAAGTCAGGGTGCCTTAGAGCGGTTTCATTCCACTCTCAAGACAATGATGAGGACATATTGTTATGACCATGAGAAAGACTGGGATGAAGGGGTTCATTTGCTGTTGTTTGCAGCTAGAGAAGCAGTGCAGGAGTCTACTGGATTCAGTCCATTTGAACTAGTGTTTGGTCATGAAGTGAGAGGACCTTTGCTATTATTGAGTGAACAATGGCAAGAGGAAGAGCCGCAAATCAGTCTGTTAGACTATGTTGGCAAGTTCAAGGAAGGATTGCGTGCAGCTTGTGACCTTGCCAAAGAGAACTTGAAATCAAGTCAGGGAAGGATGAAAGCTTGGTATGATCATGGGGCTGGAAGCCGTGAGTTTAAACCAGGAGAAAAGGTCCTTGTGTTGTTTCCCTTGCAGTCCAATCCATTGCAGGCTAGATTTCATGGTCCTTATGAAATTCTGACAAAACTTAATAATCTCAATTACATTGTGAAGACTCCAGATAGGAGAAAACCAAAACAATTGTGTCATATAAACATGCTAAAGCCTTATCATGACAGAAATGCTAGGGTTGCAGCTGTCACTTCAGATTCTCCAATGGTCGAAACGTGTGAAGATGAGGGGGAGTTTCAAGATGATGAACCAAGAATTAAAGCTGAAGTTCTTTCATGTAAATTGTCAAACACTGAAGTGTTGCAAAATCTTGATGTAAAACTCCAGCACTTAGAACCCTCACAGAGAGATCAGTTTGAAAGGTTGATCAAGAAATATGAGGATTTGTTTCCTGATGTTCCAAAGAGAGTTACTATAGCCTCTCATGATGTAGATGTTGGTGATGCCAAGCCAATAAAACAGCATCCATACCGGATGAATCCTGAAAAGAGAAAGATTGCTGAGAAAGAGGTTGAGTACATGTTAAAACATGATATTATCAGACCCTCCAACTCAGATTGGAGTTCACCCTGTGTGCTAGTTCCAAAACCTGATGGAAGTACTAGATTCTGTACAGATTATCGCAAAGTCAATGCTGTAACTAGAACTGATGTGTTTCCAATACCTAGGATTGATGATTGTATTGATAGTGTAGGGCAAGCAAAGTTTCTGACCAAGATTGATTTATTGAAGGGTTATTGGTGTGTGCCTTTAACTGAGAGGGCCAAGAGCATCTCTGCTTTTGCCACACCATCTGGATTGTACCAGTATGAAGTCCTACCCTTTGGCATGAAAAATGCCCCAGCCACGTTCCAAAGGATGATACAGTCTACAATCGCCGGATTGCCACACACGGGTGCGTACATCGATGACCTGATCACATGGAGTGACTCCTGGGAAGAACATCTAAAAGATGTAGAGACGTTGTTCCAGCGCCTGACCCAGGCTAACCTGACTGTTAACCTGAGCAAGAGTGACTTTGGTTGTGCTACTGTCACCTATCTTGGCTACGTCATAGGCCAGGGTAAGGTGGCACCCATAAATGCTAAAGTCCAAGCCATCATGGACTTTCCAGTTCCTGACAACAAAAAAGCTTTGCGCCGCTTCCTTGGAATGATCGGGTACTACCGCAAGTTCTGCAAGAACTTTGCTGAGATTGCTCTCAGTCTAACTAACCAACTGAAGAAAGGCGTAAAGTTCACCTGGGATGATGCATGCCAGAGAGCCTTCGATCGCCTGAAGTCTCTGCTGTGTCACTTCCCCGTGCTCAAATCTCCTGACTTCAACAAACCGTTCTCCATCGCGGTCGATGCTAGCGACCAAGCTTGTGGATCTGTGCTCCTACAGAGAAGTGACTCTGATGACATTGAGCATCCCGTGGCATACTTCTCCAGGAAGTTCAATCGCCACCAAAGGGACTATTCCACAATGGAGAAGGAACTGTTGGCTCTGGTCCTTTCTTTACAACACTTTGAGGTTTATGTTTGTACAGGACAAAAGCCAATGATTGTGTACACTGACCACAATCCGTTAATGTTTTTGAGTAAGATGAAAAACAAGAATCGGAGATTGTTGAATTGGAGTTTGATTTTACAGGAGTTTGACTTGGAAATTAAGCATGTGAAGGGTACAGACAATGTAATTGCTGATTGCTTATCCCGTGTTTGAATGTGTATATCATGTGTTTGAATATTGTATGATATGTATATATAGACAAGTGTTCACTTAACCATTTTGTATTGAAAAGAAAAATTTTGCCTTTATGAGTCAAAATTTTTCCCTTTTGGAATGGAGGTGTAATGTGAATATAGGCCACTAGATGGCAGTATTTACCTTTTTTGTTAAGCTCAGACTGGAGTCATGTTTAGACATGTCCTGGACATGTCTGGGGCAAGTCTCAGAAAATTAAAAAAAAGAGGTCTAAATGTGGGTGGGGTCTGCAAAAGAGTATATAAGGAAAAGAATTGAGACAGTAAAGTAGTAGGAGAAATTGCAAGAAGATGACCAGACCTGCCATTCTGTTCAAGACCTGTGACGTTTCTTTTGTGGATTTCTTTGCCTGTGTTTGAGCATTTTCTTCATCCAGGACATCACCCAGCCACCCCACCAAAAAGGGACTGTAATTATTTCTGTTTTTTCTTAGTTATCAATCTTGGTCTTTAGTTGTAGGTTGTTATTGGTCTTTGTCTTTGTTAAAAATTAAATGTGTTTTAGTTGTTAAAACTGTGTTTGTCATCCCTTGCTGTTGCTGTTGTGTTATAAATGTAATAACAAATTGGGGCCATAACAATCCCAAAGACTTTTGGGAAAATATTCTGTGGACTGACCAGACAAAACTTGAACTTTTTGGAAGGTGTGCATTCCGTTACATCTGGGGAAAAGCTAGAACAGCATTTTGAACATCATACCAACAGTCAAACATGGTGGTGGTAGTGTGATGGTCTGGGGCTGCTTTGCTGCTTAAGGACCTGGACGACTTTCTGCAGTTGATGGAACTATGAATTCTGCTCTCTACCGGAAAATGTCCGACCATCAGTTTGTGACTTCAAGCTCAAGCGCACTTGGGTTATGCAGCAGGACAATGTTCCAAACCCTGAAATAATAATGCCATTCTCAAACAATACCTCAGTGAGGTTTTGTATTCGAGCGTGCCACTTGCCGACTTTTACAGCACATTGCCTAAACAAAAGGAGGGCGCACTTGATTACTGGATCCGTTTAAACAAAGCAGCAGATGTGGCCGATGAGTGCTTGATGCGCCGGGGTAAGAGAATGGAGGACATGAATAAAGAGATGGTGCCACTGCCCTGACCAGTCACTCGCCAAGCAGAGATACTGCTTTCATGCCAAACAGTGTGCAGGGCCACATTGAATTCAGTCACGAGTGTGCACTGCTGTCTTGTAATGTGAATAGAGGCCACTGGATGGCAGCATTTACCTTTTTTTTTTCTTAAGCCCAGACTGGAGCTATGTTTGGACATGTTTCGAGCATGTCTGGGGACAAGTCCCAGAAAATAAAAAAATAGAGGTCTAAATGTAGGAGGGGTCTGCAAAAGAGCATATAAAGGGGAGAATTGAGACAGTAAAATATTAGGAGAAATTGCAAGGAGAAGGATACATGGTGACCAGACCTGTCATTCTGTTTAAGACCTGTGAAGCTTTGAGTGGATTTTTGCCTGTGTTAGAGCATTTTCCTCACCCAGGACATCACCAAGCCACCCCACCAAAGGGACTGTAAATATTTCTGTTTTTGTATTCAATCTTGGTCAGTATATTAGTTATTTGTTGTTTTTTTGTTAAAAATTAAATGTGTTCAAGTTCTAAAATTTTGGTGTCATCCTTCGCTGTTGTGTTCATGTAATGACAAATTGGGGGCTCAAGTCCGGGATAGAACATTGTGTGAGTCATTTATTGAAAATTTAACATTTCAAATTGTAAAATTGTTTTTTTTTTTATTTTCCTATAGATATAGATCAACAGCAATGGATGATTTCTTGGCATCACCAATAGTAGGGGTTTTGAAGTCTTTTAAAAAGACAGAACTGTTGGAAATATGCTGACATTTGGAGCTGACAGAGGTAGAACCAGCCTGATGCGGGATCAGAGAGACACCAAACGCGAGGTGGAAGGGAAGATGGAATTTATTAAAACAAAAGCAAAACAGGCACGAGGGCCAACAAAAAACTCGGCCCAAAGGGTTGCAAAAGGACAAACTAAAGTATGCTACACAGAGCTATCAACAAAGAATGCAAAATGGCAAAAAACAAAAGGCACTGGAAACTCCAGGCAAGATGATTAAGAAAAATAAATAACAAGACTAAATATATACACAAGGCAAGAGCTATAATTACGAGACTTGACAAGAGGCTAGAACAAGACTTGAAACTTGACATGCAAGGGAACTTGAACATGCAGCGAGACGCGAGACACTGTCTGCCAGCCAACTTCCACCGCATCCAGATAAAGGCTCAGTAATCAAGGACACATGAGGGGCAACACCTGGAGAAGCAGAAACAAGAGGCATGGCAAGATCAAGACATGGACAGAGATTGGATGACATGACCTGCTCATAAAGAGAATGAGCGTGCTCAGCTTAAGAACCAAATTAAGTATGCAGTTTGGAAGCAAGCATGAATGTTAAGAACAGAAAAGCACAGCAAGATCTTGAAATAGCAAAGCAGGAATCATGACAATAAACTCCCTGTCTAAATTAGTAATATTAGTAATGTGCCTATCTAAGAATTACACCACCCAGTGAGTGTTAGTAAATGTTAGTAACTTAAAAACAGTTAATTGCCAATTAAGCTTAGAGAGCCCCGAATCAGCACAGCACAGAAGGAAGGGGGAAATACCAAAGCCAACCAGAGCTCTGAAATGTGCAACAACGAAGGCACGGGGCGGAACGCAGACAAGCGGTGGAGTGGCATGGCAGACCTGGCAAAAACAAAAACATGGAAAAGTAAAAACATGGACATGGAACATGAATTAAGAAATGAGTAATCCTAAACAAGAAACTGTTAAAACTGTGACTATGAAACATGAACTATGGAACTATGAACTATGAACTATGAAACTTGGAACATGAAACTGTTTAAACCATAAATGCTGTCCTGGCCAAAGGCCAGAACACAACACAGCCATGCGAAAAGCAAGACTGGCTAGAGAGATAGTTGAATATTACATTAATGAAAATGTGTTTGCACCAGGAGATCTGGAACAGTTTCCAGTGGAAAATCCAAAAATAGAAATGGAACTTAAATTAAAAATGCTAGAGATTGAAAGGGAGGAAAAAGAAAAACAAAGTCAGTTTGAGTTAGAAAAATTAGCAAGAGAAGAAAAACAAAGAGAATTTGAGTTAGAAAAATTAGCAAGACAGCGAGATTTTGAATTAGAGAAATTCGATAGAGAAGAAAGGCTCCAATTGGAGCAGCTAAAAATAAAAATAGCAAATGTAAATAAATTTCGGGCTAGCCAGGAGGTAAAACTGGTTCCTCCATTCACAGAAAAGGATGTTGACAACTTTTTCCAGTGTTTTGAAAAGGTAGCAAAGAGTTGTCAGTGGCCAAAGGAACACTGGCCTCTGATGTTGCAAACTGTCCTCAAGGGTAAAGCTCAACAAGCCTATTCGGCTTTGTCTGCAGATGATTCCTCTGATTTTGAGGTTGTCAAATGGGTTATTTTGAGAGCTTATGAGTTGGTTCCAGAGGCTTACCGACAGAAATTCAGAGGTCTGAAGAAATCTGACAATCAGACTTATGTGGAATTTGCTAACGAGAAGAAAGTTTGCTTTGAGCGCTGGTGTACTTCTATGGAAGTGAAGGATGATTTCAACTCACTGAAAGAGATGGTGTTAATTGAAGAATTTAAGAACTGTGTTAAAGATGATATTAAGACCTACCTTAATGAGAAGCAAGCACTGAATTTGCAATCAGCTGCCAAATTTGCAGATGAATATGCTCTCACACATAAGTCTAAATTTCAGTCTAGCATTAACAATAGATGGTTCCAATTTCAGAAAATAGGTAACGGTGATACCCAAGATTCCTCACCCAAAGACAAATCTGGTGATGGTGCTCAGAAATCCAGTAACAGGTCTGCTCAAAGTGTGAAAGCTGACAGTGACAAAAGTGGTTTAGTTTGCAGTTATTGCAAGAAATCTGGTCATGTTACAACTAACTGTTAGTTCCGTAAAGCTAAGAAAGAAAAAGAAAAGGATACCAAACTAAATGCCTTTGTGAAAACAAGGCTAGAAACCCCTGTAGTAGATAACCGATCTACTAAATTGCCTGCTCCTTGTGGGGCTAAAAAGCCTGATACTACTTACTTTGTGAGGGAGGAATTTCTTCCATTTGTGTCAGAGGGATTTGTGGCTCTGAATGAGCATACTACTCCTGTCCCCATATATATCCTAAGGGATACCGGAGCTTCTCAGTCACTTTTGTTGATGGACTCCTTGGAGTTACGTGATGAGACCGCTTCTGGGGATTTTATACTTGTACAAGGTATTGAAGGGAGGACTGTATCTGTACCCCTGCGCTCTATTTTCTTGAAGTCAGATTTAGTTAAAGGACAGGTAAAGGTGGGACTTATGTCAAGTCTATCTATCAAAGGTGTTTCTCTGTTGCTAGGCAATGACCTGGCTGGGGGCAAAGTAGTTCCCCCTGTACATCTTACTTCACAGCCGAGCACTGAAGATGGCGATGAGGACCTATCTCTGTATCCTTCTTGCACAGTGACTCATGCTATGGCTAAGAAGGCTCAAGAAGTAGGTGATGTGGTGCCGTCCAGCACATTGAATAGTCAGGACTCAGGTGGTTCGCCTCATGACTCTGATTGGCCTACTATGGTTTCTCCGTTTGAGGACTTATCAGATACTTTTATCAGTTCTCTATTCAGCCAGCCGGATGGGTCTGGTGATTCTGATGTGTCTGGAGACTTGTCTCTGTCCAGAAAGCAGTTGATTGAGGAGCAAACTAATGATCCTGAAATTTGTGTACTAAAGAGGAGAGCCCTTCCTGATAAAGAAATAGACGCAGTTCCAGTTGGGTATAATTTCAAGGATGGTGTGTTGCTGCGGAAGTGGCGCCCTCCTGATATCCCTGCCAATGCAGATTGGGCTGTGGTCAAGCAAATTGTTATTCCGAAGGTTTACAGGAATGAGATCTTAACAATGGCTCATAGTTCACCTTTAGAAGGTCATCTTGGTGTTAACAAGACTGTTGATAAGGTCATGAAACACTTCTTCTGGCCTGGGCTTCAGAAAGACGTTTCCAACTTTTGCAAAACCTTTCACACTTGTCAGGTTGTTGGGAAAACACCAGTTAGACCCACCTGTAGCTCCATTGCAGCCTATCCCAGCATTTGGGGAGCCGTTCTCTAAGGTCATTGTTGATTGTGTTAGTCCATTACCCAAGACTAGATCTGGAAATCAGTACTTAAAGACAATCATGTGTGCATCTACCAGATTCCCTGAAGCCATACCTCTACGTAACATCAAGGCAACTGCAATATCGAAGGCTTTGATAAAGCTCTTCACGTTGTTTGGCCTTCCCAGGGAAATTCAGTCCGACTAAGGTAGCAATTTCACTTCAGGATTGTTTCAGCAGGTTGTGTATGAACTAGGTGCAAAGCAGATTCTTTCTCGTGCCTATCATCCAGAAAGTCAGGGTGCCTTAGAGCGGTTTCATTCCACTCTCAAGACAATGATGAGGACTTACTGTTATGACCATGAGAAAGACTGGGATGAAGGTGTTCATTTGCTGTTGTTTGCAGCTAGAGAAGCAGTGCAGGAGTCTACTGGATTCAATTCGTTTGAGCTAGTGTTTGGCCATGAAGTGAGAGGACCTTTGCTGTTATTGAGTGAACAATGGCAAGAGGAAGAGCCGCACATCAGTGTGTTAGACTATGTTAGCAAGTTCAAGGAAAGACTGCGTGCAGCTTGTGACCTAGCCAAAGAGAACTTGAAATCAAGATGATAACTTGGTATGATCATAAGGCTAGAAGCCATGAGTTTAAACTAGGAGACAAGGTCCTTGTGTTGTTTCCCTTGCAGTCCAATCCATTGCAGGCTAGATTTTATTGTCCTTATGAAATTCTGACAAAACTCAATGATCTCAATTACATTGTGAAGACTCCAGATAGGAGGAAGCCAAAACAGTTGTGTCACATTGACATGCTGAAGCCTTATCATGATTGGAATGCTAGGGTTGCAACTGTCACTTCAGATTCTCCTATGGTCGAGACGTGTGAAGATGAGGGGGAGTTTCAAGATGATGAACCTAGAATTAAAGCTGAAGTTCTTTCATGTAAATTGTCAAACTCTGAAGTGTTGCAAAATCTTGATGTAAAACTCCAGCACTTAGAACCCTCACAGAAAGATCAGTTTGAGAGATTGATCAAGAAATATCAAGATCTGTTTCCTGATGTTCCAAAGAGAGTTTCTGTAGCCTCTCATGATGTAGATGTTGGTGATGCCAAACCAATAAAACAGCATCCGTACCGGATGAATCCTGAAAAGAGAAAGATTGCTGAGAAAGAGGTTCAATACATGTTAGAACGTGATATTATCAGACCCTCCAACTCAGATTGGAGTTCACCCTGTGTGCTAGTTCCAAAACCTGATGGAAGTACTAGATTCTGTACAGATTATCACAAAGTCAATGCTGTAACTAGAACTGATGTGTTTCAATACCTAGGATTGATGATTGTATTGATAGAGTAGGGCCAAGAGCATTTCCGCTTTTGCCACACCATCTGGATTGTACCAGTATGAAGTCCTACCCTTTGGCATGAAAAATGCCCCAGCCACGTTCCAAAGGATGATACAGTCTACAATCGCCGGATTGCCACACATGAGTGCATACATCGACGACCTGATCACATGGAGTGACTCCTTGGAAGAACATCTGAAAGATGTAGAGACGTTGTTCCAGCGCCTGACCCAGGCTAACCTGACTGTTAACCTGAACAAGAGTGACTTTGGTTGTGCTACTGTCACCTATCTTGGCTACGTCATAGGCCAGGGTAAGGTGGCACCCATAAATGCTGAAGTCCAAGCCATCATGGACTTTCCAGTTCCTGAGAACAAAAAAGCTTTGCGCCGCTTCCTTGGAATGATCGGGTACTACCGCAAGTTCTGCCAGAACTTTGCTGAGATTGCTCTCAGTCTCACCAACCAACTGAAGAAAGGCGTAAAGTTCACTTGGGATGATGCATGCCAAAGAGCCTTCAATCGCCTGAAGTCTCTGCTGTGTCACTTCCCCGTGCTCAAATCTCCTGACTTCAACAAACCGTACTCCATCGCGGTCGATGCTGGTGACCAAGCTTGTGGATCTGTGCTCCTGCAGAGAAGTGACTGATAACATTGAGCATCTCGTGGCATACTTCTCCAGGAAGTTCAATCGCCACCAAAGGAACTATTCCACAATAGAGAAGGAGCTGTTGGCTCTGGTTCTATCTTTACAACACTTTGCAGTTTATATTTGCTCAGGGCAAAAGCCAATGATTGTGTACACTGACCACAATCCGGAGTCGGAGTCGTGCTGAAGGCAATGTCGTCAGTGACCAATGGCTGCACGTAAAACAACACACACTGAGTGAGTCGATCGAACTTCATTCCCATCCCCAACACACGAGCGATTTCCATGTGAATTTTCAAATCAAGCTTGCTTTCAGGAGAAAATATCAACACTTACATGAAGGAAAGTTTCGTGATCACAGTAGAAAATGAAATAAGGTATCCACTTCGCCTTTTACCCGTGCTTTCAGGACGAATTTGCCGGGGAATTTGCACCCCTGCATCGTGCTGAGATGCTGCATCGCGCATCGTGCTGAGATGCACCGATACATTGCATGTGAATTAGAGCTGGTACCGTAGCTGCCCTATTGTAGGCCAAGTAAAAATAAAAAGGCGTTTTTCGCCTGGTTTTTCGTCCTCCAGTCAGGTGATTTTTTTCTTTCTTTCTTTTTGTCTGAGCTTCCTGTATTTATAATTTTCTCTACTACATCACTTCCCGAATCAAACAAAATGCGATCAGGTTCGGTACTGGTCCTGGTCGTCAAGTTCAGATTATACATTATTGTTGCAGAGTATGTCCTAAACTGAGACAGTAGGCTAACCCAACTAAGTAAATAACGAAGTAAGAAACTAATTAACTAACCAAGTAACTATTAAACTAACCAACTAACTAAACCTACTAACTAACTAACTAACTAACTAACCTACTAACCATAACTATATAGGGTGTACAGGCGAACTGATTAAATAAATAAATATATAAATAAATCCGATGTTATTTTATTTGGTTATTTATCCTCAAAGACTGTCAGAGGTAGCCCATTTGGGCTACTGGATCGCTGTTGTGGCAACTCTGTGACAAATCCCATTATCATGATTCAGTCAAGTGATTCCCATGTGATGTTGTTGTTGAACTCATGAACTAGTTCATGCGAAAAAAAAAAACAACACATTATCACAACTGCTGCTTGCTTCAATGGCGTGCTCGAATCAACTTTCCTGCCCGACACCTCTCGAATTTGAGGTCGACACGGAAGAAGCAAATGGTTTTTTTGAAGGAGATTGTCAGGACTCGCCGTTCGAGTATGAAGAGGAGAAATCCGAGTCAAATGAAGACGAGATATCAAGTGATGACAAACATGACAACTCAGTGCTTGAGGAGGGTGAGAATGAGGCCAATGACAGAACTGGGGATGAGGGGTATGAACGTGGTCTTTGGCTTCGCTCGGAAATCCATAAAAACTCGCCGATTTGTCTTTGGATGTCCGGCTACAGCCTCCAACAACACAATTTGTCACCATTTTGCCAAATCTACGCTAAAACGCAGCTTTTTCTACGATCCATACGTGTGTTGAATGGCGATGATTAATGGCGACCTGCAGTATCGACTACAAACAGTGACGTTACACCTTTGACCTGCTGGTCACGTGACCGTTCACTAATTTTTCAGAAAAGGACGTCTAAGGTCGCTCAAAATGGTCATTTTTAACTCTTTGGAGTTTGATTTTACAGGAGTTTGACTTGGAAATAAAGCGTGTAAAGGGTACTGACAATGTAATCGCTGATTGCTTATCCCGTTTTTGAGTCTGTATATATATCACATGTTTATTAGCATATTGTATTATATGTATATAAATATAAGTGTCTTCTTAATCATTTTTGTATTGAAAAGAAAAATTTTGCCTCTATGAGTCAAAATTTTTCCCTTTTGGAATGGAGGTGTAATGTGGAAAACTGCCACAAGATGGCAGTATTAACCTTTTTTTGTTTAGCCCAGTCTGGAGCTAGGTTTGGGCATGTCCTGGGCATGCCTGAGAGGGGAAGTCCCAGTGAATCGAAAAAAGTCTGGAAGGTGGGTGGGGGCTGGAAAAGAGTATATAAGGAGAAAAACTGAGAGAGTAAAGTAGTTGGAGAAATTACAAGGAGAAGGATACATTTGACCAGACCTGTGACTCTTTTCAAGACCTGTGAAGATTTTGCTGGTTTTTGCAGGTGGTGGAGCATTTTCCTGTGTCAGGACATCACCACGCAACCCCATCTCAAGGGACTGTAAATATTTATTTTCTTGTATATGTCAATCTTGGTCAGTAGTATAAATTGTAGGTGAGTAGTCAGTCTTTGTTTTATTAAATCTGTTCAAGTTTTAAATATTTATTTTCTTGTATATGTCAATCTTGGTCAGTAGTATAAATTGTAGGTTAGAAGTCAGTCTTTGTTTTATTAAATCTGTTCTAGTTTTATAATTTTGTCTGTCATCCCTTGCTGTCTTATATGTCATAACAAATTGGGGCCATAACAAGGTCCTGAGTTCAAGCCCCAGCCATGGCCTTTGCGGTGTGTTCTTGGGCAAAACACTTCACTCCCCCACTCCACGCCTCACTCCACCCAGGTGTATAAATGTGTACCAGCAAATAGTCAGGGAAACTTGACTAAGAGCCTGGGGGGGTACCTGCGATGGACTGGCATCCCAACCAGGGGGAGTAGTTATACTCCTAGTCGCTTCATGCCATAGAAACCGAGGTTAAGCACCGGCCCGATGGGCCACTAGGCTCGTATCAGGCTCACTCTCTGTTACTGAATGTAAAGTATGCAGAAAAAATTTTTTAACTGAGGTAAATGTGTAGCACTCTGTAGGCTTGTGCTGTAAAATGTTTTGATTAGTCATGTAAAACCAGCATCTGAATTAATCACATCAAAGAGGGCTTGCTGAATGCGCGTAGCCTACAGTAGTTTGAAGTTTGCAGGAATGAATGTTAATGATCTGCTGTGTACCCATCTCTGACAAGTTGCTCTGTTTTTGTAAAAAAAGAAATGAACATCCTTCATGTAAAATTCTAAGCTTTAGGGGGGCACAGAGGTGCTGTCGGTAGCCCTCCAGCCTCTCTGCAAGAAGGCTGTGGATTTGAATCTGTCACAGAGCCTTTTTGTGTGGAGTTGGAATATTCTGCCTGTTTGCATAGGTTCAGTCTGGGTACAAATGGAGAAACTAAATTGCCTTTAGCTATAAGTATGTGAGCGAATGGTGTGTAAATTTTGCAATGGACTGGTGAATTGTCCTGAATTATGTCTCTGCCAATGGCGTGATCAGTGCACTGGGAAAGATATTAATGTACCCACATGCGATACGCAAGTTTGGTAATGGTCGGAAAAGCAAACAATTTTTACACGAATTCCAAGTTTACAGCGCAGTGCATTTCACCGCTAGATGTCGCCGCTGTCGTTGTGATTTTGAGAAGGGTTTGGATGTTCCTGCAGATCAGTACTGCCTTAAGCAAAATTAAACATCTCAGCTGATGACATAACATGACATGACATAAGCGTATTAATCAGAGCATAACAGACGATTACGTTTGGATGCTTGGGTCTGAGCCGAAGTCAACCCTTTGCCTTTTGGATTGGAACACACATGCCCGACTAAGGGTGTATTCTGGGACTTGCAGTCACAGCGTAACGGGATGACGTGTAGTTTTTATTTTGCGTGTGTTGCTCTTGCTGCGACTCAGCAAAGATGGCGGATTCGGTGGCAGCTGGGCTTGGAGAGGAAAAAGACACCGAAACGGAGGACAAGGAAAGAGAGAAATTAACGGGGAAGCGTAAAATAAATGTGGAAAATAACGGTAGCCCTTCAGAAGTCACGGAAACGCTGGGCTTCTACGAGCGAAGCGCAGGAAAGAAGGGCAGACAGAGTCTCTCAGGTGAGCCGCACGCTGCTGAAGCAGCGAGCCGAACCTGTGCAGCGGCTGCGGGCTCATGGCTGCCTCGCCACCTCTGCACAGGCTCCGATGCTGTGTCATGTGTTAGTGTGAAATCTTTATGTTCGATAGCGTGACACTTAATTACCGGGCCTCTTCGAAACTCATGACAGATCACTTGCAAGGTCGCTAGCTTGCCCGTGCTAAGGTTAATGCTAACTTTGCATAAATATTTTGTACCATATCAGCGAAGGAGCTTTGCTCTCTGAAGATATTTTGCGAAGCCCACCTCTGTGTCAAAATGAGCCGGTAGGTGTGCGACACTGGTTCGCTTTGTTTAGTTCACAACCTGCTTGGCCAGTAGCTTTACGAACTGGCGCTGCCACCGCGTTTCATGTGTATGATCGTGTACACAAACTGGCACTACCCCTGCGTGTCATGTGTATGATCGCGTGCACAAACTGGCACTACCCCTGCGTGTCATGTGTATGATCGCGTGCACAAACTGGCACTACCCCTGCGTGTCATGTGTATGATCGTGTACACAAACTGGCACTACCCCTGCGTGTCATGTGTATGATCGCGCGTACAAACTGGCACTACCCCTGCGTGTCATGTGTATGATCGCGTGCACAAACTGGCACTACCCCTGCGTGTCATGTGTATGATCGCGCACACAAACTGGCACTACCCCTGCGTGTCATGTGTATGATCGCGTGCACAAACTGGCGCTGCCCCTGCGTGTCATGTGTATGATCGTGTACACAAACTGGCACTACCCCTGCGTGTCATGTGTATGATCGCGCACACAAACTGGCACTACCCCTGCGTGTCATGTGTATGATCGTGTACACAAACTGGCACTACCCCTGCGTGTCATGTGTATGATCGCGCACACAAACTGGCACTACCCCTGCGTGTCATGTGTATGATCGCGCGTACAAACTGGCACTACCCCTGCGTGTCATGTGTATGATCGCGCGTACAAACTGGCACTACCCCTGCGTGTCATGTGTATGATCGCGTGCACAAACTGGCACTACCCCTGCGTGTCATGTGTATGATCGCGCACACAAACTGGCACTACCCCTGCGTGTCATGTGTATGATCGCGTGCAAAAACTGGCGCTGCCCCTGCGTGTCATGTGTATGATCGTGTACACAAACTGGCACTACCCCTGCGTGTCATGTGTATGATCGCGTGCACAAACTGGCACTGCCCCTGCGTGTCATGTGTATGATCGCGTGCACAAACTGGCACTACTCCTGCGTGTCATGTGTATGATCGCGCGTACAAACTGGCACTACCCCTGCGTGTCATGTGTATGATCGCGCACACAAACTGGCACTGCCCCTGCGTGTCATGTGTATGATCGCGCGGACAAACTGGCACTACCCCTGCGTGTCATGTGTATGATCGCGCACACAAACTGGCACTACCCCTGCGTGTCGTGTATGATCGCGCACACAAACTGGCACTACTCCTGCGTGTCATGTGTATGATCGCGTGCACAAACTGGCACTACCCCTGCGTGTCATGTGTATGATCGCGCACACAAACTGGCACTACCCCTGCGTGTCATGTGTATGATCGCGCACACAAACTGGCACTACTCCTGCGTTTCATGTGTATGATCGCGCACACAAACTGGCCCTACCCCTGCGTGTCATGTGTATGATCGCGCACACAAACTGGCACTACTCCTGCGTTTCATGTGTATGATCGCGCACACAAACTGGCACTACCCCTGCGTGTCATGCGTATGATCGCGTGCACAAACTGGCACTACTCCTGCGTGTCATGTGTATGATCGCGCACACAAACTGGCACTACTCCTGCGTGTCATGCGTATGATCGTGTACACAAACTGGCACTACCCCTGCGTGTCATGTGTATGGTCGCGTGCACAAACTGGCACTACTCCTGCGTTTCATTTGTATGATCGCGCACACAAACTGGCACTACCCCTGCGTGTCATGCGTATGATCGCGTACACAAACTGGCACTACTCCTGCGTGTCATGTGTATGATCGTGCACACAAACTGGCACTACCCCTGCGTGTCATGTGTATAATTGCGCACACAAACTGGCACTACCCCTGTGTTTCATGTGTATGATCGCGTGCACAAACTGGCACTACTCTTGCGTTTCATGTGTATGATCGCGCACACAAACTGGGACTACCCCTGCGTGTCATGCGTATAATCGCGTACACAAACTGGCCCTACTCCTGCGTGTCATGTGTATGATCGCGTACACAAACTGGCACTACTCCTGCGTGTCATGTGTATGATCGCGCACACAAACTGGCACTACTCCTGCGTGTCATGTGTATGATCGCGCGCACAAACTGGCACTGCCCCTGCGTGTCGTGTATGATCGCGTGCACAAACTGGCACTACCCCTGCGTGTCATGTGTATGATCGCGCGTACAAACTGGCACTACTCCTGCATTTCATGTGTATGATCGCGTGCACAAACTGGCACTACCCCTGCGTGTCATGTGTATGATCGCGTACACAAACTGGCACTACCCCTGCGTGTCATGTGTATGATCGCGCACACAAACTGGCACTACCCCTGCGTGTCATGTGTATGATCGCGCACTCAAACTGGCGCTGCCCCTGCGTGTCATGAGTGTGATCACAAACTGGTACTGCCCCTGCGTGTCATGTGAATGATCGTGTGCACAAACTGGCACTAACCCTGCGTGTCATGAGTATGATCGCGCGCACGAACTGGCACTACCCCTGCGTGTCATGTGTATGATCGCGTGCACAAACTGGCACTACTCCTGCGTGCCATGTGTATGATCGCGCGCACAAACTGGCACCACCCCTGCGTGTCATGTGTATGATCGCGTGCACAAACTGGCACTGCCCCTGCGTTTCATGTGAATGATCGTGCACACAAACTGGCACTGCCCCTGCGTGTCATGTGTATGATCGCGTGCACAAACTGGCACTACCCCTGCGTTTCATGTGTATGATCGCGTGCACAAACTGGCACTACCCCTGCGTGTCATGTGTATGATCGCGTGCACAAACTGGCACTACCCCTGCGTGTCATGTGTATGATCGCGTGCACAAACTGGCACTACCCCTGCGTGACATGTGTATGATCGCGCGCACAAACTGGCACTGCCCCTGCGTGTCGTGTATGATCGCGTGCACAAATTGGCACTACCCCTGCGTTTCATGTGTATGATCGCGCGTACAAACTGGCACTGCCCCTGCGTGTCATGTGTATGATCGCGCACACAAACTGGCTCTGCCCCTGCGTGTCATGTGTATGATCGCGCGCACAAACTGGCACTACCCCTGCGTGTCATGTGTATGATCGCGCACACAAACTGGCACTACCCCTGCGTGTCATGTGTATGATCGCGCACACAAACTGGCACTACTCCTGCGTGTCATGTGTATGATCGCGCGTACAAACTGGCACTGCCCCTGCGTTTTATGCGTATGATCGCGTACACAAGCTGGCACTACCCCTGCGTGTCGTGTATGATCGCGTTCACAAACTGGCACTACCCCTGCGTGTCATGTGTATGATCGCGCACTGAAACTGGCACTACCCCTGCGTGTCATGTGTATGATCGCGTGCACAAACTGGCACTACCCCTGCGTGTCATGTGTATGATCGCGCGTACAAACTGGCACTACTCCTGCGTTTCATGTGTATGATAGCGTGCACAAACTGGCACTACCCCTGCGTGTCATGTGTATGATCGCGTACACAAACTGGCACTACCCCTGCGTGTCATGTGTATGATCGCGCACACAAACTGGCACTACCCCTGCGTGTCATGTGTATGATCGCGCACTCAAACTGGCGCTGCCCCTGCGTGTCATGAGTGTGATCGCAAACTGGCGCTGCCCCTGCGCGTCATGTGTATGATCGCGTGCACAAACTGGCGCTGCCCCTGCATGTCATGAGTCTGATCGCAAACTGGCGCTGCCCCTGCATGTCATGAGTATGATCGCAAAC
Organism: Gymnothorax reevesii; assembly: GCA_029721435.1. Classification (NCBI taxonomy): domain Eukaryota; kingdom Metazoa; phylum Chordata; class Actinopteri; order Anguilliformes; family Muraenidae; genus Gymnothorax; species Gymnothorax reevesii. Next base: position 1,333,326 of record CM056574.1, on the reverse strand, counting down.
TGGCGCTGCACCTGCGTGTCATGTGTATGATCGCGTGGACAAACTGGCGCTGCCCCTGCATGTCCTGAGTATGATCGCGCACACAAACTGGCACTACCCCTGCGTGTCATATGTATGATCGCGCGCACAAACTGTCACTTACCCTGCGTGTCATGTGTATGATTGCGCGCACAAACTGGCACTGCCGCTGCGTGTCGTGTATGATCGCGTGCACAAACTGGCACTAACCCTGTGTCTCATGTATGATCGCGTGCACAAACTGGCGCTGCCCCTGCATGTCATGAGTATGATCGCAAACTGGCGCTGCCCCTGCATGTCATGAGTATGATCGCAAACTGGCGCTGCCCCTGCATGTCATGAGTATGATCGCAAACTGGCGCTGCCCTTGCGTGTCATGCGTATGATCGCGCGCACAAACTGGCACTACTCCTGCGTGTCATGTGTAAGATCGCGCGCACAAACTGGCGCTGCCCCTGCGCGTCATGTGTATGATCGCGTGCACAAACTGGCGCTGCCCCTGCATGTCATGTGTATGATCGCGCACACAAACTGGTACTACTCCTGCGTGTCATGTGTATGATCGCGCACAGAAACTGGCACTACTCCTGCGTGTCATGTGTATGATCGCGCGCACAAACTGGCGCTGCCCCTGCGTGTCATGTGTATGATCGCGTGCACAAACTGGCGCTGCCCCTGCATGTCATGAGTATGATCGCGCACACAAACTGGCGCTGCCCCTGCATGTCATGTGTATGATCGCGCGCACGAACTGGCACTAACCCTGCGTGTCATGTGTATGATCGCGTGCACAAACTGGCACTACCCCTGCGTGTCATGAGTATGATTGAGCGCACAAACTGGCACTGCCCCTGCGTGTCATGAATTTGATCACAAACACAAACTGGCACTACCCCTGCGTGTCAGAAGTATGATCGCTTGCTCTGGAATGCTAGGTCGTGCTTGATTGTGAGCATTGACTGCTGGCTTGTAAATGGGTTTGCTACGATGAATATCATTGCCAATGCTGCGCTCACTTTGCTGTCTGTTCTGGTGAATTAATTTGTTGTGATGGCCCTCTGAGTCTTTGTCAGACTCCTGGTTTTCGCTGTCTGGTGCTCAGGGCTTTCGTGCTTTGCAAACTGACTGGTCAAGTTCACTGTTCCGCCTCAGACTGTTGTTGACTTCTACTTATTACTAAGAGAGTGAGCCCAACATCAGTCAGTCTGCTGCCATTCAAGAAATAAAATTGTATTTTTGGTAACTAAAGCAATATGTAACTCGCCACTTTTTAATAATGCCAGCATATGTGAACATTTAAAACTTCATCTCCCACGTGCATGAACACCCGTAGAGATAATGCTGGCGTTTAGGTTATCATTAAAGGTATTAGATGCGAGACAATCATCCTCACAGGGTCAGCTGAACTGTAAACCGCGTCTGCTGTGGAGGGAGCAGAGGTCTCTGCCTTGTTCATGCAGAAGGCGCCTGAGACTGTCCTTGATGCTGTTCTGCGGAACAGCCCTCACTGCTGTCTCTCCCTGGTCCTAATCCAGTTCTTCAGTCACAGTTGTGTGTTTTGGGAGTTTGTAACGGTGTGTTTGACTCTCTCTGATGGTTTCACAGGTGCATCGACCGTTGTTGTCTGAATGGCTTGATGAAAGGGTAGTTGGGTTCAGCGTGAATCACTGACGGTTGGCATCTGGTTTTGTCACAGGTACTTTCAGCTGTTTTATTTTGGTCTAACTAACGGTTTTTTTGAAGTGCTGTTGTTGGGCAGCTTTCGCAAACCCCTCTGGTCCCAGCTCTGGGTGTTTGTCCTCTTGTGGCGACATTGACTGGTCGTGATCTGTCCTGTTGGGTGTCAGTGTATGTTGTAGACGGTGTAGGGGTAAAAGCAGCCGTACCTGGTGCAGTTCGCTCCTGCTATCAGCTTTACCTGCATGTTTGTGTCTCTCTGCTGCTGCGCTGACGACGTAAACCTGTGCCTGCAGGTGAAAATGAGTGTTTACTCCGTCACTATGGTAACGCTGATCTCTCCAAGAACAGCGTGGAGCTTTTCTTTCACTCGAGCCAATCACAGGACACTGCTTTTTGAGGCCCCGCCCAGCATCACTCAGTCTGACTCATGGATGTCTCTCTGTGGAATGAGAGTCTGATTGAAGAGATTGGGTTCCCACGCTCAGATTCAGCCTGTCCCTCGGCTGCATTCAGATTTGAAGTGAGGTTGTTCAGGAAAAGCTTATTTTCGTCCAAGACAAAGCTTTGTGGGTCTGTGATGCCCGTCTGCAGTCACATCCGTGAGCATTAGTGCGCACCACTGACAGTTACTGGACTCTGGTTAGAGTTAGCGTGCCCTCGTGACTTGGTGTGCGCTATTAGTGTAAAGGTGCTCTGGCTGGTGCTCTGAGGAGTGTAATGTGCTTCTGTAACATTGTTACTTTCATGATTTTTCTTGCTGAAATTCAGACCTGACTCTGTTTCGCTTCATCGGCACCGAGCTGACGAGGGGCTACTTCCTGGAACACAACGAGGCAAAGTACACGGAGCGGAGAGAGAGGGTTTACACCTGCCTGCGAATTCCCCGCGAGCTGGAGAAGGTGGGCAGGGCTATCTGGGGCAGGGCTCCGCAAGGTTCTCATTTCATATTTTGCAGTTTGGTCATGGAGCCACTCTGAAATGCTGATGTGAGATAAACATGATCGCAGTCGCATGAAATGCGTGGCAATGGAAATCGTGTTCATGTTGTGCTGTTCTATGGCCATTTAAATTTCAAAATGCATCAGTCAAACATGTTGTCTTAATAAACAGCTCTGCTCATTCAACTTTGGGAGTGAACGCATCCACCATTTGATTGTTAATCAAGCAAAGTAAACTGGAACAGGTTACTTTTCTTAGAGTTGCCAAATTGGTTAATAGGAGACGATTCTGTGGTCCTTTACTTGGCTGCGTGCAGCATGTCGCCGAAAAATAGTGATGTCAGTCAGGCTTTTTTTTCTGGAAGCATTTCACATGCCCTTTGATTTTGGTGCTTTCGTTCAACCTGCATGGGGTTTAATGAAGGAAAAGGGAAAGCTCGAATGTTCGCCCCATGGCAGCAGGTGGTGGTACTACGCCTTAAAAAAATCGATTCAGAATCGCCCCAGCCCTACTCCCCAGTACATAAACTGAATCATTCACAGAAAAATTGTGGCCAAATTTTGATGAGAACCCCCCCTAAAACCAACATAAGGGGATAAATCAATGAATAACTCCCAATTATCACAGTGCTAGTTCTAAAATTTATTACTGTTATTGTTGCTGCCACCCCAAAGAACAATTTGACACCAAATTGGCTTAATTCCTTTGAAAATATGAGACCCAGGAGGAATTGAAGTCTTAAAAAGCATAATTTGGATAGATTTCTTTATCACAAATTAAAAGTTTAACATTAAATCAAATATAGTTCCCAAAGTGATCCACCCTAAATATTTGGTAAAAAGTAGGTTCTGGATGCCAAGTTGGTTTGCACAGAGTTTCAAAAAATTCTTTCACTGGTAACAATGAAGTAGGAAGGCTTATTATAATAATAATAATAATTTTTATTATTACCCAGTGGATATTTTGCCGTGATCCGGTGTTCTGACAAATTTTGCGACCCATCAAAATATGCTATCTCGTAGTTCTGCGCTTGCTCAAACCTGAAATCTTGGGCTGTTTTCTCGCTCATATCTTAAGTACCTTCAAAAATCATAAAAATAGATTTATTTTCAGTGCGCATTTCGACCTGTAAGCGTACATATATTTGCATGTACACGCTGGGTTTTCCTGAAAATGCAGAAATTACATGATAATGCCGTATATAGGCATTTATCTTCAAACAAACTTATCCAACTCATGATAACATCTGCTTTTGTTATCCCCCTGGCATATAGTCCGTCCGTCTGTCCGTCCGTCCGTAATAAAATAGTTTCCGGACCAGAACTCAAAAACTACACAACTTACAAACGCCAAATTTGGTATGGAGCTTCTCCTTATGGTCTAGTTGTGCCTTTTGGGGGTGTCGGTCCGTCCGTCTGTCCACACAACCTGTAGGTTACACAACCTACAGCCGGGGGATCCACCATTGCCAGATGGCTCTTGTTATAATAAGCTAACAAATAACAAAGTTACTATTGTAACTAGGGGTGGGTCGATTCTGAATCGCGATTTTTTTAAGGCGTAGTACCACCACCTGTTGCCGTGGGGCGAACATACGAGCTTTCCCTCTTCCTTTATTAAACCAGACGCAGCCTTGAACAAAGGTGCCAAACATCAAAGGGCGTGAGAAGAGCTTCCGGGAAAAAAAAAAAAAAAAACTTGCTGCATGGAGCAAGTAAAGGACTACAGAACTGTCTCCTTTTCACTAATTAGGCTACTTTCATCATGTCCCTGTTTACTTTGCTCAATTAGCAATCAAACATGGGATTCACTTATTTACTTTGCTGGATGACTAGAGCTCTTTATTAAGGCAGCATGTTTGATTGCCACATTATGAAATTTAAATGGACATAGAACAGCACAGCATGAACACGATTGCCATTGCCATACCATTTTGTGGTATGATTTTCATAATTTATTTCTCCCATTCACGTTTCATCCGCATTGCAGAATGTTTTCCACCTTGTGTATTTTTTGATGCTTGAAATCCAGGGCGATCTGAAAATAAATTTCTTTATTTTTATTATATCATTATAGATCTTCTAAAAAGACGAGGATTTTTTTAAAGTGTCGTGAGACCACTTGCAGTCGTGGGGTGTGTAGGCAGTCACACGTAATTTCTTGAAACACACACCTGAAGCGGCTTAAACGATTTAAAATGCCGTTGGGAAGAAGCCTGAGTTTAGATTTCGCTAATTGCAGGCGCTCCTCCCTTCCCTAAATCTGCTCCCGTGTACTTGGCTTAAATAGCAATCAAGCAATTTCAGTAGCCTATAAAGATTAAGATGTGATGGCGAAAAGCAGAAAAACCTAACTAGGCTTGTTAGATTGAAAGAATGCCAATAATTTGAATAATTAGAAAAAAAAATCTTCCTCTGAATTACATCTCTCATTGTAGCATTTTAGGACATTATTCAAGATGAATTTAAAACGGATTTGTAAAGATCGCCCTGGATTCTAAAAAATACACAGGCTGGAAAAAATTCTGAAAAGCAGATGAAACATGAACGTGAGATCGCTATGAATTATCACACTCGCACGAAATGGTGTGGCCATGGCAATTGTGTTTATGCAAATCTGTGCCATTTAAATTTCTAAATGCAGCAATCAAACATGTCTTAATAAACAGCTCTACTCATTCAACTTACAGAGTAAACGAATCCACATTTGATCGCTAATCAAGCAAAGTAAACGGGAACAGGTTTACTTTTCTTCGAGTTGCCTAATTGGTTAATAGGAGATGATTCTGTTTTCATTTGCTTGGCTCCTTTCAGCACGTAGCCGAAAAATAATGATGTCAGTCAAGTTTTTTCCGGAAGCATTTCTCACGCCCTTTGATGTTTGGCACTTTAGTTCAAGGCTGTGTCTGGTTTAATTAAGGAAGAGGGAAAGCTCGGATGTTCGCCCCACGGCAACAGGTGGTGGTACTACGCCTTAAAAAAATTGCGATTCAGAATCGACCCACCCCTAATTGTAACCTGATTCATATTGCAATTTCAAGGTGAAAACAAAGACTTTACGATCGCTTTGCATTATGGTAGCATTTTTTGACAAGGGAGAAAAATTTGACAGAACACCGGTCATACATTTCTACGACTATTTGGCAGTGACTTCCGGTACACATGCGCAGTTGTATTAATTTTGGACTTGCTCACACAAATCAATGGATAATAGTGAATAGTTATAACTTCTCCATTTAGTTAACTAGCTCGCATTAACATACATGAAATATTGCTAGCTAAGTCGGCATAAAAGCTCTCTAAGCTAGCTGACATTATATTTCATGCATTTATGTCAATTTAAAATGTGTAACTTATGGCCATTATTAGGCGAACTTAGCTGGAGTCGCACCGCGAACATTTAGCTTGCTTGCTGGCATTAATATGCACCGAATCTAAAGGTTGCCAGCTACCATTGACTAAGAAACCAATAAACTAGCTTGCACGCTAGGATAGCAAGCTAGTTTGCTTGCTCAGCTACCTATTTGCGGTGCATATAAGTCAATAAAAAACAGTGAATCTCAATTGTTTTGCATTAGCAGTGTAGCTGGGTCAGTTACGCATTGACGAGGCTGGAATGTGGCTTGAAAACACTGATGCTAACTTACATAGTTGTACACCCATAGCTGGTATCAACAAGACTCAAAATTGTGTCACGAACAGTCTACGGTCACGAAGCAGACTGTGTTTTTTGGGCTAATAATGTCGGACATCGTTCTCACTCTCCAGGTGCGTTTCCATTACCCTAAGAAATGCGCAACATCTAAATAACAAAATAAAAAACCGGGCATGAAAACACTCTCTCATGTCATGAAATTTGCTCTCCGATCTGCAGTATTAGTCACCGAAGCCAAGGCCTACTACATAGACTATTGGACTTCTGCAGCAGAACAGCTAGTGTACTTGTAATTTCGTGTATTGTGGAACATTTACATCGTTATTGTCAGAGAAGGTTTCACAAATTTGACACGCACAACTCTGCTGACAGTGACGAGGTGGAATGCTTTGCCATTCTGCATGAGTACAGCCGAGTTGTGATTGGCTGATGGCGCCAGCCGATTTGTGATTGGCTGATGTACGTGATGGCACCAACCGACCTGAGAAACAAAATTTGCAGCCGGCGGCTGATAATTAGGGAGTGAATCGCTGCCCAGAATAGGCGGCCGGTGTGTGAAGTGTTGGTCCAGTGCGCGACTGATGTGAGAATGTAAGTCGCAAAACGGAAATCTTGGTCGCAGACTGGAGCGCTGGCGCTGTAACTCCGGAATGTGTTTCTGCAGTGTGACCAGCAGTACTTTCGCCAAGGCCAATGTGTCAGATTCCCAGAATTCTCGGCTGCAATCTTATCTTCTGTGTGCAGTGTGTACCCTTATCTGTGCGCAGATTTGCTGGAAAAATGAAGTGGCACTCATTTGTTTAAAGGGCACTTAATTGTGTGAAAAATGGCTATGAAGGGTTGAATATAACTTTGTGAAGGCCTTCTGGTGGTTTAGAGGACTGCTTCTTGTGGGGGCCTATTGAACATGGGATACTGTTTTATGCTTCTGTATGTGGCTCAATGACAAAGAAGCCTTTTAAAATGTTTTTTTATATAAATCTTTAAAAAATGTACAAAATACATTTATTTGAAGTTGGAAGCGTGTTTTTAAATGATTCTTAATGGTTGCACAACATTTCCAGGGATTTAGTATGGTTTTAGACTGTATTTGCAATTTCACCAGCCAAAAAATGTCATGTGGCGCAACCAAAGGTTTCTTGAAAAAAACACACCTCCCTCTTTTTTTTCTAAGTGATTTTTTTAAATAAGTATACCTGAGAGTGACTACTCTGCCTATAACATCACAATTTTGTAATTGAGCTGGGTATTGAAAATAACTTATGGATTCTGTATTGTTGGGGGCGGATATTTTGGTTTTCCAAACAATTTAAGAACAATTAAGCTATTAAACTTTGCTTATTTGAAAGGTTTTCAATAAAAAATGATGTGCCCATATTAATAGCATATTAATTTATCTCTATTTTGAATTACATGTTTAATACATGTCACATAGTGTTAACTTGCTCGGACGGTTGCGCCACCTGACATTTTGAGGGTTTGAGATGGAAAAACATAAAATATCTGTCATTTTTATGATAAACTGGAAATATGTTCAAATTCAACAGGTTTTATAGAATAAAATGATGCTTATTTTGAACCATTTAAAATTATTTTAAACCAAAGTAGTGCACTCGGACACAAAAATCTGCATGTCATGTCATTGACCCATTTATGTGTGTGTATGTGTTTGTGTGTGTGCGCGTGCCCCCGTGGTTGTGTGTGTGTGTGTGTGTGTGTGTGCTTATTTTTGTCTGTGTGCGCCTGTGTGCATGTATGTGTGTGTGTGTCCTGTGCATCCATGGTTGTGTTTGCGCGCCCGTGAGTGTGTGTTTTTCTTTTTGTCTGTGTGTGGCTGTGTGTGTGCATCCGTGCGTGTGTTGCACAATCGTGTGTTTGTGTGTGTGAACCCATGTGTGTGCATGTGAGTGTCTGTTGTTCCTGCAGCTGATGATATTCGGGTTCTTCCTGTGCCTGGATGCCTTCCTGTACGTCTTCACCCTGTTGCCCCTGAGAGTCCTGCTGGCGCTCGGGCGACTGCTGACCCTGCCCTGCTGCGGTCTGCGGTGAGTCTTCAGTGTAACCTGTACAGTCCTTTTGCTGGGTCCTGTAGCGTCTCAGGCCTGTTGCGTTACAGTGCTATCACTGGGTCCTGTAGCATCACAGTCCTGTGACTGGGTCCTGTAGCGTCACAGTCCTGTCGCTGGGTCCTATAGTGTCACAGTCCTGTCACTGGGTCATGAAGCGTTAAAATCCTGTCACTGGGTCTTGTAGCGTTACAGTCCTGTCGCTGGGTCCTGTGGCGTTACAATCCTGTCACTGGGTCCTGTAGCATTAGTCCTGTCGCTGGGTCCTGTAGCATTATAGTCCTGTCGCTGGGTCCTGTGGCGTTCTAATCCTGTCACTGGGTCCTGTAGCATTACAGTCCTGTCACTGGGTCCTGAAGCGTCACAGTCCTGTCGCTGGGTCTTATAGCGTTACAGTCCTGTCGCTGGGTCCTGTAGCATTACAGTCCTGTCGCTGGGTCCTGTAGCGCTACAGTCCTGTCGCTGGGTCCTGTAGCGCTACAGTCCTGTCGCTGGGTCCTTTAGCGTTACAGTCCTGTCGCTTGGTCTTGTAGCATTACAGTCCTGTCGCTGGGTCCTGTAGCGCTACAGTCCTGTCGCTGGGTCCTTTAGCGCTACAGTCCTGTCGTTGGTTCCTGTAGCTTTGCAGTCCTGTTGGGTCCTGTAGCGTTACAGTCCTGTCGCTGGTTGTGGCATTACCGTCCTCTCGCTGGACCTTGTAGCGTTACAGTCTTGTCTCTGGGTCCTGTAAAGTTACAGTCCTGTTGCCGTTTTCAGTAGCATTACAGTCCTTTCACTTAGTCCTGTAGCATTACAGTCCTGTCACTGGGTCCTTTAGCGCTACAGTCCTGTCGCTGGTTGTGGCGTTACCATCCTCTCGCTGGGTCTTGTAGCGTTACAGTCCTGTCAATGGGTCCTGTAGCGTTACAGTCCTGTCAATGGGTCCTGTAGCGTCACAGACCTGTCCCTGGCTCCTGTAGCATCACAGTCCTGTCGCTGGGTCCTTTGGCCTTACAATCCTGTCACTGGGTCCTGTAGCGTTACAGTCCTGATGCTGGGTCCTGTGGCGTTACAGTCCTGTCACTGGGTCCTGTAGCATTACAGTCCTGTCACTAGGTCCTGTGGCGTTACAGTCCTGTCGCTGGGTCCTGTAGCGTTACAGTCCTGTCGCTGGGTCCTTTAGCGTTACAGTCCTGTCACTGGGTCTTGTGGCATTACCGTCCTCTCGCTGGGTCTTGTAGCGTTACAGTCCTGTCAATGGGGTCCTGTAGCGTCACAGTCCTGTCGCTGGGTCCTGTAGTGTCACAGTCCTGTCACTGGGTCATGAAGCGTTAAAATCCTGTCACTGGGTCTTGTAGCGTTCCAGTCCTGTCGCTGGGTCCTGTGGCGATACAATCCTGTCACTGGGTCCTGTAGCATTACAGTCCTGTCGCTGGGTCCTGTAGCATTACAGTCCTGTCGCTGGGTCCTGTAGCATTACAGTCTTGTCGCTGGGTCCTGTGGCGTTCCAATCCTGTGACTGGGCCCTGTAGCATTACAGTCCGGTCGCTGGGTCTTATAGCGTTACAGTCCTGTCGCTGGGTCCTGTAGCGTTACCGTCCTCTCGCTTGCTCTTGTAGCATTACAGTCCTGTGGCTGGGTCCTGTAGCACTACAGTCCTGTCGCTGAGTCCTGTAGCTTTGCAGTCCTGTTGGTTCCTGTAGCGTTACAGTCCTGTCGCTGGTTGTGGCATTACCGTCCTCTCGCTGGGTCTTGTAGCGTTACAGTCCTGTCAATGGGTCCTGTAGCGTCACAGACCTGTCCCTGGCTCCTGTAGCATCACAGTCCTGTCGCTGGGTCCTGTAGTGTCACAGTCCTGTCACTGGGTCATGAAGCGTTAAAATCCTGTCACTGGGTCTTGTAGCGTTCCAGTCCTGTCGCTGGGTCCTGTGGCGATACAATCCTGTCACTGGGTCCTGTAGCATTACAGTCCTGTCGCTGGGTCCTGTGGCATTACAGTCCTGTCGCTGGGTCCTGTGGCGTTCCAATCCTGTGACTGGGCCCTGTAGCATTACAGTCCGGTTGCTGGGTCTTATAGCGCTACAGTCCTGTCGCTGAGTCCTGTGGCGTTACCGCCCTCTCGCTTGGTCTCGTAGCATTACAGTCCTGTGGCTGGGTCCTGTAGCGCTACAGTCCTGTCGTTGGGTCCTGTAGCTTTGCAGTCCTGTTGGTTCCTGTAGCGTTACAGTCCTGTCGCTGGTTGTGGCATTACCGTCCTCTCGCTGGGTCTTGTAGCGTTACAGTCCTGTCAATGGGTCCTGTAGCATCACAGACCTGTCCCTGGCTCCTGTAGCATCACAGTCCTGTCGCTGGGTCCTGTAGTGTCACAGTCCTGTCGCTGGGTCCTGTGGCGTTACAATCCTGTCACTGGGTCTAGTAGCGTTTCAGTCCTGTCGCCGGGTCCTGTGGCATTACAATCCTGTCACTGGGTCCTGTAGCATTACAGTCCAGTCGCTGGGTGCTGTAGCATTACAGTCCTGTCGCTGGGTCTTGTGGCGTTACAATCCTGTCACTGGGTCCTGTAGCATTACAGTCTTGTCGTTGGGTCCTTTGGCGTGACAGTCCTGTCGCTGGCTCCTGTAGCGTTACCATCCTCTCGCTTGGTCTTGTAGCATTACAGTCCTGTCGCTGGGTCCTGTAGCGCTACAGTCCTGTCGCTGGGTCCTGTAGCGTTACCGCCCTCTCACTTGGTCTTGTAGCATTACAGTCCTGTCGCTGGGTCCTGTAGCGTTACAGTCCTGTCAATGGGTCCTGTGGTGTTACAATCCTGTCACTGGGTCCTGTAGCATAACAGTCCTGTCGCTGGGTCCTGTAGCGTTACAGTCCTGTTGCTGGGTCCTTTAGCGTTACAGTCCTGTCGCTGGGTCTTGCGGCATTACCGTCCTCTCGCTGGGTCTTGTAGCGTTACAGTCCTGTCAATGGGGTCCTGTAGCGTCACAGACCTGTCGCGTTACAGTGCTATCTCTGGGTCCTGTAGTGTCACACTCCTGTCACTGGGTCCTGTAGCGCCACAGTCCTGTCGCTGGGTCCTGTAGTGTTACAGTCCTGTCGCTGGGTCCTGTAGTGTTACAGTCCTGTCGCTGGGTCTTGTGGCATTTCCGTCCTCTCGCTGGGTCTTGTAGCGTTACAGTCCTGTCAATGGGTCCTGTGGCGTTACAATCCTGTCACTGGGTTCTGTAGCATTACAGTCCTGTCGCTGGGTCCTGTAGCATTACAATCCTGTCAGTGGGCCCTGTAGCATTACAGTCCTGTCGCTGGGTCCTGTGGCATTACAGTCCTGTCGCTGGGTCCTGTAGCGTTACAGTCTTGTCATTGGGTCCTGTAGCGTTACAGTCCTGTTGCCGTTTTCAGTAGCATTACAGTCCTTTCACTTAGTCCTGTAGCATTACAGTCCTGTTGCTGGTTCCTGTAGCGCTACAGTCCTGTCGCTGGGTCCTTTAGCGCTACAGTCCTGTTGCTGGGTCCTGTAGCGTTGCAGTCCTGTTTCTGGGTCCCGTAGCATTGCAGTCTTGTTGCTGTTTTCAGTAGCATTACAGTCCTTTCACTGGGTCCTGTAGTGTTACAGTCCTGTTACTGGGTCTTGTGGCATTACCGTGGCCTCGCTGGGTCTTGTAGCGTTACTGTCCTGTCAATGGGTCCTGTCGGGTTACAGTCCTGTTTAGGGGTGGGACGATTCTGAATCGCAATTTTTTTAAGGCGTAGTACCACCACCTGTTGCCGTGGGGCGGACATCCGAGCTTTCCCTCTTCCTTAATTAAACCAGACACAGCCTTGAACTAAAGTGCCAAACATCAAAGGGCGTGAGAAATGCTTCCGGAAAAAACTTGACTGACATCATTATTTTTCGGCTACGTGCTGAAAGGAGCCAAGCAAATGAAAACAGAATCATCTCCTATTAACCAATTAGGCAACTCGAAGAAAAGTAAACCTGTTCCCGTTTACTTTGCTTGATTAGCGAACAAAAGTGGATTCGCTTACTCTGTAAGTTGAATGAGTAGAGCTGTTTATTAAGACATGTTTGATTGCTGCATTTAGAAATTTAAATGGCACAGATTTGCATAAACACAATTGCCATGGCCACACCATTTCGTGCGAGTGTGATAATTCATAGCGATCTCACGTTCATGTTTCATCTGCTTTTCAGAATTTTTTCCAGCCTGTGTATTTTTTAGAATCCAGGGCGATCTTTACAAATCCGTTTTAAATTCATCTTGAATAATGTCCTAAAATGCTACAATGAGAGATGTAATTCAGAGGAAGATTTTTTTTTCTAATTATTCAAATTATTGGCATTCTTTCAATCTAACAAGCCCAGTTAGGTTTTTCTGCTTTTCGCCATCACATCTTAATCTTTATAGGCTACTGAAATTGCTTGATTGCTATTTAAGCCAAGTACACGGGAGCAGATTTAGGGAAGGGAGGAGCGCCTGCAATTAGCGAAATCTAACGTGAATGGGAGAAATAAATTATGAAAATCATACCACAAAATGGTATGGCAATGGCAATCGTGTTCATGCTGTGCTGTTCTATGTCCATTTAAATTTCATAATGTGGCAATCAAACATGCTGCCTTAATAAAGAGCTCTAGTCATCCAGCAAAGTAAATAAGTGAATCCCATGTTTGATTGCTAATTGAGCAAAGTAAACAGGGACATGATTAAAGTAGCCTAATTAGTGAAAAGGAGACAGTTCTGTAGTCCTTTACTTGCTCCATGCAGCAAGTTTTTTTTTTTTTTTTCCGGAAGCACTTCTCACGCCCTTTGATGTTTGGCACCTTCGTTCAAGGCTGCGTCTGGTTTAATAAAGGAAGAGGGAAAGCTCGTATGTTCGCCCCACGGCAACAGGTGGTGGTACTACGCCTTAAAAAAATCGCGATTCAGAATCGTCCCACCCCTAGTCCTGTTGCTGGATCCTGTAATGTCACAGTCCTGTCGCTGGGTCCTGTAGTGTTACAGTCCTGTTGCTGGGTCCTGTAGTGTTACAGTCCTGTTGCGTGGTCCTGTAATGTTACAGTCCTGTCGCTGGGTCCTGTAGCATTTCCGTCCTCTTGCTGGGTCTTGTAGCGTTACTGTCCTGTCAATGGGTCCTGTAGCGTTGCAGTCCTGTTGCTGGATCCTGTAATGTTACAGTCCTGTCGCTGGATCCTGTAATGTTACAGTCCTGTCGCTGGGTCCTGTAGTGTTACAGTCCTGTTGCTGGGTCCTGTATTGTTACAGTCCTGTCGTTGGGTCCTGTATCATTACCGTCCTCTTGCTGGGTCTTGTAACCTTACTGTCCTGTCAATGGGTCCTGTAGCGTTGCAGTCCTGTTGCTGTTTCCTGTAGCGTTACAGTCCTTTCACTGGTCCTGTAGCGTTGCAGTCCTGTCGCTGGGTCCTGTAGTGTTACAGTCCTGTTGCTGGATCCTGTAACGTTGCAGTCCTGTCGCTGGGTCCTGTAGTGTTACAGTCCTGTTGCTGGATCCTGTAGCGTTGCAGTCCTATCGCTGGGTCCTGTAGTGTTGCAGTCCTGTCGCTGGGTCCTGTAGTGTTACAGTCCCTTGGCTGGGCCCTGTAATGTTACAGTCCTGTCGCTGGGTCCTGTAGCATTACAGTCCTGTTGCTTGGTCCTTTAGCTCTACAGTCCGGGTGCTGGGTCCTGTAGCGTTACAGTCCTGTCGTTGTGTCATGATCTGAAGTCAGAACCACCTCCCTAAGTTTCTCGGAGTAACGGCTCACACAGGACACTAAAGATGGTTACACCACTGTCTCCCTCCCTCCAGGGCATATGTCTGCCCGTACTGCAAAAAGAGCAGGTAGGCCGTATGCCTGTAGGGCTGAAGTGTGGCCTGCTTGTTTTGCTCGGCCGCAGAGCTTGTGTAGATGAGCTCTAGAGCAGCTTGGCTTCCTGCTCTTAACAAAGCTGGCTGGTCTTCAGTGTGGAGAGGTTGTGACGATCAGTTGCATTAACAGTAGAGAAACACCTCTGGCTTTAGCTGCGGCTGTGAGAGCTGTACAGCCAGTCTCCTGGATTGTAGTTTGCGCTGTGAAATGCCAACATCACATTAGCACGTTAGCTCAGTGCCTGCCCAGCTTCACTATGCATACCTGAGAGTTCATGCTTGAAGGCCCACAGCACTCTGATGGTCTGTTGCTGTACTGGGAGAAACGTTCAGCTTTTAGCGTAATGCCCCTGTGACCCCCACCCAGCTGCCCACCGTGCAGCACCACTGCAGATGAGCTCTCTGTTCTCATGGCTGTCCTGAGTGAAAACTGCACCCTGAGATGAGAGAAATCTCTGCTAACCATCTGCTCTGTGCTGTGGTGCACTGGAATCATTCAGCAGGGTGGGAAGGGCTGTTCATGGGCTGTGTTCTGTTGGGTCGGGATGCAGAAGATGGTGCGGTTTGAGAGAAGCTTTTTTAGGACAGTATTACATGAAAGCCCTGTGAGGATTAGGTTAATCCATTTTCCTGTTGGTGTGATGTTGTGCTTCATAAATGCTATTTGTACCACCATTAAATTTTGACCGTTCCAATCCTCAACTCCCCCAGTAATTGCGCATTCTGACCGTTCCAACCCTACATCCACCTGTAACAGCACATTCTGAGTGTACTAATCCTACATCCACCTGTAACAGCACGTTCTGAGTGTACTAATCCGACATCCACCCGTAATGACGCATTCTGAGTGTACTAACTGTACATACACCTGTAACAGCACATTCTGAGTGTACTAATCCTACATCCACCTGTAACAGCACGTTCTGAGTGTACTAATCCTACATCCACCCGTAATGACGCATTCTGAGTGTACTAACTCTACATCCACCTGTAACAGCACATTCTGAGTGTACTAACTGTACATCCACCTGTAACAGCACATTCTGAGTGTACTAACTGTACATCCACCTGTAACAGCACATTCTGAGTGTACTAACTGTACATCCACCGGTAACAGCACATTCTGACCGTTCTAACCCTACATCCACCGGTAACAGCACATTCTGAGTGTACTAACCCTACATCCACCTGTAACAGCACATTCTGAGTGTACTAACTGTACATCCACCTGTAACAGCACATTCTGAGTGTACTAACTGTACATCCACCTGTAACAGCACATTCTGAGTGTACTAACTGTACATCCACCTGTAACAGCACATTCTGAGTGTACTAACTGTACATCCACCTGTAACAGCACATTCTGTCCGTTCTAACCCTACATCCACCTGTAACAGCACATTCTGAGTGTACTAACTGTACATCCACCTGTAACAGCACATTCTGACCGTTCTAACACTACATCCACATGTAACAGCACATTCTGAGTGTGCTAACCCTACATCCACCTGTAATGACACATTCTGAGTGTACTAACTGTACATCCACGAGTAACAGCACATACTGAGTGTACTAACCCTAACCTCCACTTGTAATGGCAGTTTCTAAGTGTACTAACCCTCACCTCCACCTGTAACAGCACATTCTGACTGTACTAACCCCAACCTCCACCTGTAACAGCACATTCTGAGTATTCTAACTGTACATCCACCTGTAATGCACATTCCAAGTGCTCTGACTTTTAACTCCTCCTTTAAACTCTGATTCTTTTCGGTGAGTGTAAATACTGCTATGTGAAGAGTTTCACTCTCTTTTGTGCAGTTAGCTAGCTGTAAGCTAACGGGGGAGGGCAGTTGTATTGTAACGGTTTGGATTTCCTGTTTAGTCAGAAGAGTTTAGCTCCCCTGTGTGCAGTTAGCTAGCTGTGAGCTAACGGAGGAGGTGAGTTGTATTGTAACAGTTTGGATTTCCTGTTTAATGTGAAGAGTTTAGCTGTCCTGTATGCAGTTAGCTAGCTGTAAGCTAACAGAGGAGAGGAGCTGTATTGTAACGGTTCTGATATCCTGTTTAATTTAAAGAATTTAGCTCTCCTGTGTGCAGTTAGCTTGCTGTAAGCTAACGGTGGAGGGGAGTTGTATTGTAACGGTTTGGATATCCTATTTAATGTGAAGAGTTTAGCTCTCCTGTGTGCAGTTAGCTTGCTGTAAGCTAACGGAGGAGGGGAGTTGTATTGTAACGTTTTTGGATATTCTGTTTAATGTAAGGAGTTTAGCTCTCCTATGTGCAGTTAGCTAGCTGTAAGCTAGCGGAGGAGGGGAGTTGTACTGTAATGGTTTGGATATCCTGTTTAATGTGAAGAGTTTAGCTCTCCTATGTGCAGTTACCTAGTTGCAAGCTAACGGAGGAGGGGAGTTGTATTGTAATGGCTTGGATATTCTGTTTAACGTGAAGAGTTTAGCTCTCCTGTTTGCAGTTAGCTTGCTGTAAGCCAATGGCGAAGGGGAGTTGTATTGTAACGGTTTGGATTTCCTGTTTAATGTGAAGAGTTTAGCTCTCCTGTGTGCAGTTAGCTTGCTGTAAGCTGACGGAGGAGGGGAGTTGTATTGTAACAGTTTGGATATCCTATTTAATGTGAAGAGTTTAGCTCTCCTGTGTGCAGTTAGCTAGTTGTTAGCTAACGGAGGAGGGGAGTTGTATTGTAACGGTTTGGATATTCTGTTTAACATGAAGTGCTTAGCTCTCCTGTTTGCAGTTATCTAGCTGTTAGCTAACGGAGGAGGGGAGTTGTATTGTTACGGTTTGGATATTCTGTTTAACATGAAGAGTTTAGCTCTCCTGTTTGCAGTTAGCTTGCTGTAAGCCAATGGCGAAGGGGAGTTGTATTGTAACGGTTTGGATTTCCTGTTTAATATGAACTGTTAAGCTCTCCTTTGTGCAGTTATCTAGCTGTAAGCTAACGGAGGAGGGGAGTTGTATTGTTACGGTTTGGATATCCTGTTTAATATGAACTGTTAAGCTCTCGTGTGTGCAGTTATCTAGCTGTATGCTAACGGAGGAGGGGAGTTATATTGTAGTGGTTTGGATATCCTGTTTAATGTGAAGCTCTCATGTGTGCAGTTAGACAACTATAACAGAGGAGGGGAGTTGTATTGTAATGGTTTGGATTTCCTGTTTAATGTGAAGAGTTTAGCTCTCCTGTTTGCAGTTGGCTAGCTGTAAGCTAACGGAGGAGGGAAGTTGTATTGTAATGGTTTGGATTTCCTGTTTAATGTGAGGCGATTCCACAGTAAACTTTTTGTTGCGGACAGGACATTATGAGAATTTAATTAGCTATAACTAATTAACTATTTGATGTAGAACTATAACATTTAATTAAAAATATAATGGACCATAATACTTTGCTTGGGAGGAAATTTGAACTTTCTACTGTTGTGATAATTGATTCAATTAGCCCTAATTAGTTGCAATGCGGACAGGACACTTTGCGACATGGGTTTTAACGACCATTAGAAAAAATGAAATTTATCTTCATTTAGCCAAGTTATCTTACTTCTTTTCATTATATTGATAGATAATAAGTTACTTTATGTTCTCAAAGTAATATTTTGTGAAAATATTTTTTTAAGAAAGAATTTATTGATGAATATATTGCGTTGCGGACAGGACAAGGATTTTGTTGCGGACAGGACACATTTGTCCAGGCTGGCTCTGGCACAAACAGCATATGCCAAATTGACTGTTCATATCTTTTCAATTTAAGTAGAATATCAATGTATAGAAATATTAAACTTGTGCTTTTATAAAGAAAAAATTGGTAATTTGGGCAAAATTAATTTTAAGCGAGAGCCAGCCCTAAATTGTCCGCAATAAATTCCACTTCATTACCACAACCAAAACCATAACCAACCATGACCAAAATGATTAACAAAGAGTTATATACATAGATTACATTTATTACAGTTATAATATGTGAATATTATATATAAATTATTTACAAGAACAATTAATTTTCAAAATAATACATTCTCAATAATAACCGCCAATCACATAGCACGCATGCATCTTCAAAGGATGAGAGAAAAATGTTGTAGCTTCCACATTTGTGACAATACGTATACATAAACCTGAAGTATCTCAACTACAGTAAACCAATAGTAGATTTTAGTCGAGGCGAGGTTGAGTCAAAAGCCGAAAAATGTATTCGTGGCGGCCAAAATTTATTCGTGGCAGGCCACCACGAATAAATGAACGTGTGGGAAACACTGCGCTTGAAGCATATCTTTCTCAAAACTGAATTTGTTTACTCTTAGTATGTATTTATATAAGATGCCTATTCTGATTCATATTTGGCATTTGAGACTTGGAGTCTAAGCTAATCAGAAAAAGGCAGGTACATCAATTAGATCTAATCACATTTCAGTTGGGTGATTTCCTGCTATTGTTTATTTAGCAGCAGTTAACCTGTCTCTATAATCTACCCAGTCGCAGAATTGATTAATTAGATTAGCTGACCAGCCAACTTCCTGAACAATTGCTCCAGTTGAGAAACTAAAAGTGATTTACAGGTGTTTCTGTTGGCAGTTAATACAGTGACATGTCCTGTCCGCAACGTTTTGTGCTGTCCGCAACATAATTTAACCTATTGTTTATATACTTAAGGCTAATGTGATTTTTCTCAAAGTAGATTAGTTATGTCACCACTTGGCCATAGTAAGAGGAAAATGAATTTTGGTGATCTAGATTTTACCATTAGGATATAATTAAAACTTTTCCTTCTCAAACGTTGCGGACAGAACAACTGACATGTGTGACATGCATTTTCTCAAGAGTGTCATGCATTTAAAAAATTTATACATGGTAATATGATGTAATCTAGTGCTACAATAAAGTCCAGCTAGTTTCATTATTCATTGGTAGAAAATAAAGGCTTTAATTAAGGAAACGTGTTGTCCTGTCCGCAACGCAGAACAGTGGCTTGGCTAATTAAAAGTGCAATTAACATAGCTAATTAGTCAATTGACAAAAATACAATTGTTGTAATATGAAACTTAGGGTATTTGGCTATGGCATACCATATTTATTTGAAGGATCTTGAAAAGTTGATTTTTTAAAAGCCATGTCGCCAGTACTGTGGAATCGCCCTGTGAAGAGTTTAGCTCTCCTATGTGCAGTTAGCTAGTTGTAAGCTAACAGAGGAGGGGAGTTGTATTGTAACGGTTTGGATATCCTGTTTAATGTGAAGAGTTTAGCTCTCCTATGTGCAGTTAGCTAGCTGAAAGCTAACGGAGGTGGGGAGTTGTATTGTAATGGTTTGGATATCCTGTTTGATGTGATGAGTTTGTCCTGGGGACTCAGCAAGCTGTGACCCTGCTGACCTCTCTACTGTACTTCCCCTCTCAACCACAGGTGGCACTATTCATGTTCCCACATTCCTGGATTTTTGGCGACTAAATGAGAAATGCTGAATTGGGAACCGGATTAAGTTTCCACGCTAATCTGGGTACATTTGTGCGCAGACCGTGGTTCCCACATTTCGGCAGGTAAACTCTGAGATATCTGTGGGCATTTGGACTCAGAATCCGACTCTTTGGTGCCCGGACTATGTGGTTGTTACCTGGTTTTCTTCGGTGACCCGGCGAGTGCTTTTAACTGACTAAGGAAGGTTCTGCATTACTCGTTTTGGGTCAGTTTCTTTGTGCTCGCAGTGTCAGGTCTGTATGTGTTTGGTGTAGGATGAGCTGTTTGTCAGTGAGTTTACAGGCTCACATCTGCAGTGCTCTGCTGATCAAATTCAATATGTTCTGAGGACCCCTGAGCTGCATCAGACACTGAATAAACTCTGTGTTTAATACTCCGCATGTTGCTTTACTCCAGCAGCTGTGTCTTGGTCTTTATATGTTTGATTTGTGTTTGAGCATATATGACTATTACGTGTATACCAAGTGTGTGTGAGTAATGTCTGTATATCAGCTTGATTAATGTGTGTGCATATATGACGACGTGTGTATAAGCTATGCGTGCGTGTATACAATGTTTCAATGTCTGTATGTTTTTTCAGTGTGTTTGTACCATGACGTGAAAAAGTATTTGTCCCTTCCTGATTTCTTATTTTTATTTATTTTTAGTTTTTAATATTGTTTTTTATTTTTTAATTATTGCATATTTGTCAAACTTAAATATTTCAGATCATCATACAAATTTTTATATTAGACAAAGATAACCCGAGTAAATATGGAATGCAGTTTTTACCCTCGGCCCGACCTCAGGCCGAAGGGTATTGTCATCAGTTCGTCATCAGTTTGTCGTCTGTCTGTCTGTCCGTCTGTCTGTCCGTGTGTGCACCTCTAAAGTCAGCATCAATAAACTAGTTCCCCATGCCAAAACATTCGCGGTAATGTGGGGAATCCAGGCCAGGAAAGAATTTTTCAGATCGGCCCATTTTTTGGGGAATAAATTGCATTTTTGCCGTTTTTGAAAAAAACTTTGTTGTGGACTGATTTTGATGAAGCATTTGAGCTAGGGAGTTTACACCTGGGGGAATGATCATATATATGCGGCGCTCTAGATTAGTGAAAAAATATGAATTTTCCAGAATTTTTGTGGGACTTTGGGCATTTTTGTATTTGTAAATGTATGTTCTGTGGAATTCTACTTTGGTTATTGTGTAATTGTTCTGGGACACTTCATAAGTCAGGCCGAGGGGGTTCAAACGCCGGCGTTTCTTGTTAAGTGATGATTTCATTTTTTAAGGGAAAAAGCTATCTAAACCTACCTCGCCCTGTGTGAAAATGTAACTACCCCCCTTGTTAACTCATTTGGTGGCCAGCCTACCAAAATTACTCCAAGAGTTCATCGACGACTCACCCAGGAGGTCACAAAAGAACCCAAAACAACATCTAAAGAACTGCAGGCCTCATCTGCCTCAGTTAAAGTCAGTGTTCATGATTCAGAAATAAGATGGAGCCTGGAAAAAATGGCATCCATGGGAGAGTTCCAAGGCGAAAACCACTGCTGATCTAAAAGAACACTACGGCTCGTCTCACATTTGCCAAAAAACATCTTGATGATCCCCAAGATGTTTGGGAGAATGTTCTGTGGACTGACAAGACAAAGTTGAACTTTTTGCAAGGTGTGCATCCCGTTACATCTGGGGAAAAGCTAGAACAGCATTTTGAACATCATACCAACAGTCAAACATGGTGGTGGTAGTGTGATGGTCTGGGGTTGCTTTGCTGGTTCAGGACTTGGACGACCTGAAGTAATTGATGGAACCACAAGTCCTGCTCTCTACTCAAAAATCCTGAAGGATAATGTCCGACCATCAATTAATGACCTCAAGCTCTAGCGCACTTGGGTTATGCCGCAGGACAATGATCCGAAACACACCAGCAAGTCCACCTCTGAATGGCTTAAAAAACAAAAATAAAATGAAGGTTTTGGAGTGGCCAAGTCAAAGTCTGGAATTACACTACCGCTGAAAAGTTTGGGATCACTTGGAAATTTTCTTGTTTTCCATGGAAACACACATGAAATTAATCTGAATAGGAAATATAGCAAATGAACGGAACATGCTGACATTGTATGTGTTAGAAATAATGATTTTAATGGAAAATGATGAATATGTACTTCAAACTTTGACTTCATCAAAAAAAAAACCCACCTTCACTGTTGATACTGAAACTGGTGTTTGACGGGAACCATTTAGCGCAGCTACTAGTTGACAACCTGTGAGGCATCTTTGTCTTAAACTACACACTCTCCGATATTAGTCTTCTTGCACAGTTGTGCATCGGGGCCTCCCACTCCTTTTTTCTGTCCTTGTTAGTGCCAGTTTGTGCTGCTCTCTGAAGGGAGTAGTTGACGGCATGGTAAGACATTTTAAGTTTTCAATTTCTCACATTGAATAGCCTTCTTTTCTAAGCACAACAATAGACTGACGGGTCTCTTAAGGAAGTTCGTTCTTTCTGGCCATTATGTGCCTGTAAACAAACGAACAACTGCTGATGCTTCAGGTACTAAACCAACCTCCACAATGCCATGCTCCCTGTGCGCTCCCTTATTAGGTTAAAGGTTTTCAGCTGTGCAACACATTTGCAGAAGGGTTTTCTAATAATCAATTAGCCTAATAAAATGCCTAACTTGGATTTGCAGTCATCCCAGGAGATTGATGCAGAGGACTGACAGTTACTAGGCCTCTATGCAAAAATGTGGATCATTCTTTGAAAATCATCTGATTAATTTTAATCATTTGTGAAATGGGAAAAAAAATGTTTATGAAATGCATGAAAATGTATTTTTCTTTGGAAAACAAAGAAATTTGCAAGTGATCCCAAACATTTGAGCGGTAGTGTAAATCCGATTGCGATGCTGTGGCATGACCTGAAACAGGCCTTTCATGCTCGAAAACCCTCCACTGCGGCTGAATTAAAACAAATCTGCAAAGAAGAGTGGGCCTCAATTCCTCCGCAGCGACGTGAAGGACTCATTGCTAGTTATTGCAAACGCTTGATTGCAGTTGTTGCCGAGGTTGGCACAACCAGTTATTAGGATTTAGGGGGCAATTACTTTTTCACATAGGGCCTGGTAGGTTTGGAGCTTTTTCCCCTTAATAAATGAACTCATCATTTAAAAACTGCTTTTTGTATTCACTCGGCTTTTTGTCTAATATTCAAATATTTTTGATGATCTGAAACATTTCAGTGTGACAAATATGCAAAAAATTAGGAAATCAGGAAGGGGGCAAATACTTCTTCACAGCAGTGTTTATGCCTGTAATGTGTGTATACACTGTGAGTGTGTGTGCTTGCAGCGGCTCGCGGCTCCTGCAGCCGGCGCAGGTGTGTGACCTGCTGAAAGGCTTCATTATGGTGATCTGCTACTCCATGATGCACTATGTGGATTATTCTATGATGTACCACCTGATCCGGGGCCAGTCTGTCATCAAGCTCTACATCATCTACAACATGCTGGAGGTACTTCGCTAAACATTCTCATTCACTTAGAACTAACACACTAAAGTGTCAGTCAGTCTGCATTACCACACTCACATTCACTGACAAGAGACATCCTGAGCAATTAGCAAGCCTGCCTGACCACGCTGCAGACTCACATTCATTACATTACATTACAGATTCTTAGCAGATGCTCTTATCCAGAGCGACGTACAAAAGTGCAAAAAATCAGTACAAAAGTACAGAGCTCCTACAGGACAAGTACAAATGCTGACAGTAAGTGACAGAACACATTTTCTGGTTACGGATCTAAACCAATAAGCAATCAACAAAAATACCGATAAGACTAAGTAAAGCGGCTACAGAATCAAAGGGCAACAAATCAAGTAAACAAACTCGACTAAAATAGCAAAAAACTCAAGGAGGCCAGAAACAAAATTGAGTGACGGATAAAGGAGTCGAGTGCTACAAAAGAACAACAGGGTCGAGTGCAATAAAAGGGCAACAGAGTGGAGTGCAACAAAAGGGCGACAGGGTCGAGTGCAATAAAAGGGCAACAGAGTCGAGTGCAACAAAAGGGCGACGGAGTCGAGTGCAACAAAAGGGCGACAGAGTGGAGTGCAACAAAAGGGCGACAGAGTGGAGTGCAACAAAAGGGCGACAGAGTGGAGTGCAACAAAAGGGCGACAGAGTGGAGTGCAACAAAAGGGCGACAGAGTGGAGTGCAACAAAAGGGCGACAGAGTGGAGTGCAACAAAAGGGCGACAGAGTGGAGTGCAACAAAAGGGCGACAGAGTGGAGTGCAACAAAAGGGCGACAGAGTGGAGTGCAACAAAAGGGCGACAGAGTGGAGTGCAACAAAAGGGCGACAGAGTGGAGTGCAACAAAAGGGCGACAGAGTGGAGTGCAACAAAAGGGCGACAGAGTCGAGTGCAACAAAAGGGCGACAGGGTCGAGTGCAACAAAAGGGCGACAGGGTCGAGTGCAACAAAAGGGCAACAGAGTGGAGTGCAATAAAAGGGCAACAGAGTGGAGTGTGTTATGGCCCCAATTTGTTATTACATTTATAACGCAACAGCAAGGGATGACTAACACAGTTTTAACAACTAAAACACATTTAATTTTTCACAAAGACAAAGACCAATAACAACCTACAACTAAAGACCAAGATTGATAAATAAGAAAAAACAGAAATAATTACAGTCCCTTTTTGGTGGGGTGGCTTGGTGATGTCCTGGATGAAGAAAATGCTCAAACACAGGCAAAGAAATCCACAAAAGAAACGTCACAGGTCTTGAACAGAATGGCAGGTCTGGTCATCTTCTTGCAATTTCTCCTACTACTTTACTGTCTCAATTCTTTTCTTTATATACTCTTTTGCAGACCCCACCCACATTTAGACCTCTTTTTTTAAATTTTCTGAGACTTGCCCCAGACATGTCCAGGACATGTCTAAACATGACTCCAGTCTGAGCTGAACAAAAAAAAGGTAAATACTGCCATCTAGTGGCCTATATTCACATTACACCTCCATTCCAAAAGGGAAAAATTTTGACTCATAAAGGCAAAATTTTTCTTTTCAATACAAAATGGTTAAGTGGACACTTGTCTATATATACATATCATACAATATTCAAATAAACATGTGATATATATATACATATTCAAACACGGGATAAGCAATCAGCAATTACATTGTCTGTACCCTTCACATGCTTAATTTCCAAGTCAAACTCCTGTAAAATCAAACTCCAATTCAACAATCTTCGATTCTTGTTTTTCATCTTACTCAAAAACATTAACGGATTGTGGTCAGTGTACACAATCATTGGCTTTTCCCCTGTACAAACATTAACCTCAAAGTGTTGTAAAGAATGGACCAGAGCCAACAGTTCCTTCTCTATTGTGGAATAGTTCCTTTGGTGGCGATTGAACTTCCTGGAGAAGTATGCCACGGGATGCTCAATGTCATCAGAGTCACTTCTCTGTAGGAGCACAGATCCACAAGCTTGGTCGCTAGCATCGACCGCGATGGAGAACGGTTTGTTGAAGTCAGGAGATTTGAGCACGGGGAAGTGACACAGCAGAGACTTCAGGTGATCGAAGGCTCTCTGGCATGCATCATCCCAGGTGAACTTTACGCCTTTCTTCAGTTGGTTAGTTAGACTGAGAGCAATCTCAGCAAAGTTCTTGCAGAACTTGCGGTAGTACCCGATCATTCCAAGGAAGCGGCGCAAAGCTTTTTTGTTGTCAGGCACTGGAAAGTCCATGATGGCTTGGACTTTAGCATTTATGGGTGCCACCTTACCCTGGCCTATGACGTAGCCAAGATAGGTGACAGTAGCACAACCAAAGTCACTCTTGCTCAGGTTAACAGTCAGGTTAGCCTGGGTCAGGCGCTGGAACAACGTCTCTACATCTTTTAGATGTTCTTCCCAGGAGTCACTCTGTGTGATCAGGTCATCGATGTACGCACCCGTGTGTGGCAGTCCGGCGATTGTTGACTGTATCATCCTTTGGAACGTGGCTGGGGCATTTTTCATGCCAAAGGGTAGGACTTCATACTGGTACAATCCAGATGGTGTGGCAAAAGCAGAGATGCTCTTGGCCCTCTCAGTTAAAGGCACACACCAATAACCCTTCAATAAATCAATCTTGGTCAGAAACTTTGCTTGCCCTACACTATCAATACAATCATCAATCCTAGGTATTGGAAACACATCAGTTCTAGTTACAGCATTGACTTTGCGATAATCTCTACAGAATCTAGTACTTCCATCAGGTTTTGGAACAAGCACACAGGGTGAACTCCAATCGGAGTTGGAGGGTCTGATAATATCATGTTTTAACATGTACTCAACCTCTTTCTCAGCAATCTTTCTCTTTTCAGGATTCATCCGGTATGGATGCTGTTTTATTGGTTT
Source organism: Gymnothorax reevesii (assembly GCA_029721435.1). Taxonomy (NCBI): domain Eukaryota; kingdom Metazoa; phylum Chordata; class Actinopteri; order Anguilliformes; family Muraenidae; genus Gymnothorax; species Gymnothorax reevesii. The sequence continues at coordinate 1,307,256 of CM056574.1, read as the reverse complement.
GGCATCACCAACATCTACATCATGAGAGGCTATAGTAACTCTCTTTGGAACATCAGGAAACAAATCCTCATATTTCTTGATCAACCTTTCAAACTGATCTCTCTGTGAGGGTTCTAAGTGCTGGAGTTTTACATCAAGATTTTGCAACACTTCAGTGTTTGACAATTTACATGAAAGAACTTCAGCTTTAATTCTTGGTTCATCATCTTGAAACTCCCCCTCATCTTCACACGTTTCGACCATTGGAGAATCTGAAGTGACAGCTGCAACCCTAGCATTTCTGTCATGATAAGGCTTTAGCATGTTAATATGACACAATTGTTTTGGTTTTCTCCTATCTGGAGTCTTCACAATGTAATTGAGATCATTGAGTTTTGTCAGAATTTCATAAGGACCATGAAATCTAGCCTGCAATGGATTGGACTGCAAGGGAAACAACACAAGTACCTTGTCTCCTGGTTTAAACTCACGGCTTCTAGCCTTATGATCATACCAAGTTTTCATTTTTCCCTGACTTGATTTCAAGTTCTCTTTGGCAAGGTCACAAGCTGCACGCAATCTTTCCTTGAACTTGCTAACATAGTCTAACAGACTGATATGCGGCTCTTTCTCTTACCATTGTTCACTCAATGATAGCAAAGGTCCTCTCACTTCATGACCAAACACTAGCTCAAATTGACTGAATCCAGTAGACTCCTGCACTGCTTCTCGAGCTGCAAACAACAGCAAATGAACACCTTCATCCCAGTCTTTCTCATGATCATAACAATAAGTCCTCATCATTGTCTTGAGAGTGGAATGAAACCGCTCTAAGGCACCCTGACTTTCTGGATGATAGGCACTAGAAAGAATCTGCTTTGCACCTAGTTCATACACAACCTGCTGAAACAATCCTGAAGTGAAATTGCTACCCTGGTCTGACTGAATTTCTCTGGGAAGGCCAAACAACGTGAAGAACTTTATCAAAGCCTTCGAGATTGCAGTTGCCTTGATGTTACGTAGAGGTATGGCTTCAGGGAATCTGGTAGATGCACACATAATTGTCAACAAGTACTGATTTCCAGATCTAGTCTTGGGTAATGGACTAACGCAATCAACAATGACCCTAGAGAATGGCTCCCCAAATGCTGGGATAGGCTGCAATGGAGCTACAGGTGGGTCTAACTGGTGTTTTCCAACTACCTGACAAGTGTGACAGGTTTTGCAAAAGTTGGAAACGTCTTTCCGAAGCCCAGGCCAAAAGAAGTGTTTCATGATCTTATCAACAGTCTTGTTAACACCAAGATGACCTCCTAAAGGTAAACTATGAGCCATTGTTAAGATCTCATTCCTATAGACCTTCGGAACAACAATTTGCCTGACCACTGCCCAATCTGCATTGGCAGGGATATCAGGAGGGCGCCACTTCCGCATCAACACACCATCCTTGAGATAATACCCAACTGGAACTGCGTCTATTTCTTTTTCAGGAAGGGCTCTCCTCTTTAGTACACCAATTTCAGGATCATTAGTTTGCTCCTCAATCAACCGCTTTCTGGACAGAGACAAGTCTCCAGACACATCAGAATCACCAGACCCATCCGGCTGGCTGAATAGAGAACTGATAAAAGTATCTGATAAGTCCTCAAACGGAGAAACCATAGTAGGCCAATCAGAGTCATGAGGCGAACCACCTGAGTCCTGACTATTCAATGTACTGGACGGCACCACATCATCTTCTTCTTTAGCCTTCTTGGCCATAGCACGAGTCACTGCGCAAGAAGGATACAGAGATGGGTCCTCATCCCCATCTTCAGTGCTCGGCTGCGAAGTAAGATGTACAGGTGGAACTACTTTGCCCCCAGCCAGGTCATTGCCTAGCAACAGAGAAACACCCTTTATAGGTAGACTTGACATAAGTCCCACCTTTACCTGTCCTGTAACTAAATCTGACTTCAAGAATATAGAGCGCAGGGGTACAGATACAGTCCTCCCTTCAATACCTTGTACAAGTATGAAATCCCCTGAAGCGGTCTCATCACGTAACTCCAAGGAGTCCATCAACAAAAGTGACTGAGAAGCTCCGGTATCCCTTAGGATATATATGGGGACAGGAGTAGTATGCTCATTCAGAGCCACAAATCCCTCTGACACAAATGGAAGAAATTCCTCCCTCACAAAGTCAGCTGTGTTAGGCTTTTTAGCCCCACACGAAGCAGGCAATTTAGCAGATTGGTTATCTACTACAGGGGTTTCTAACCTTGTTTTCACAAAGGCATTTGGTTTGGTATCCTTTTCTTTTTCTTTCTTAGCTTTAAGGAACCAACAGTTAGTTGTAACATGACCAGATTTCTTGCAATAACTGCAAACTAGACCACTTTTGTCACTGTCAGCTTTCACACTTTGATCAGACCTGTTACTGGATTTCTGAGCACCATCACCAGATTTGTCTTTGTCTTTGGGTGAGGAATCTTGGGTATCACCATAACCCTTTTTCTGAAATTGGGACCATCTATTATTACTGCTAGGCTGAAATTTGGACTTATGTGTGAGAACATATTCATCTGCAAATTTGGCAGCTGATTGCAAATTCAGTGCTTGCTTCTCATAAAGGTAGGTCTTAACATCATCCTTAACACAGTTCTTGAATTCTTCAACTAACACCATCTCTTTTAGTGAGTTGAAATCATCCTTGACCTCCATAGAAGTACACCAGCGCTCAAAGCAAACCTGCTTTTCATTAGCAAATTCAACATAAGTCTGATTTTCAGATTTCTTCAGACCTCTGAATTTCTGTCGGTAAGCCTCTGGAACCAACTCATAAGCTCTCAAAATAACCCATTTGACAACCTCATAATCAGAGGAATCATCTGCAGACAAAGCCGAATAGGCTTGTTGAGCTTTACCCTTTAGGACAGTTTGCAACATCAGAGGCCAGTTTTCCTTTGGCCACTGGCAACTCTTTGCTACCTTTTCAAAACACTGGAAATAGTTGTCAACATCCTTTTCTGAAAATGGAGGCACCAGTTTTACCTCCTGGCTAGCCCGAAATTTATTTTCTGTTGCTATTTTTATTTTTAGTTGCTCCATTTGGAGTCTTTCCTCTCTATCGAATTTCTCTAATTCAAAATCTCTCTGTCTCTGTCTCTCTCTTTCTGCTCTTTCCTCTTTCTCTCTCTCAAATTCTCTTTCTTTCTCTTTTTCCTCCCTTTCTTTTTCTCTTTCCTCTCTTTCTTTCTCTTTTTCCTCCCTCTCAAATTCTCATTGTTTTTCTCTTTCCTCCCTTTCAATCTCTAGCAGTTTTAATTTAAGTTCCATTTCTATATTTGGATTTTCCACTGGAAACTGTTCCAGATCTCCTGGTGCAAACACATTTTCATCAATGTAATATTCAACTGTCTCTCTAGCCAGTCTTGCTTTTCGCATGGCTGGTTTCACCTCTGTCAGCTCTAAATGTCTGCAAATTTCTAGCAGTTCTGTCTTTTTAAAAGACTTCAAAACCCCTACGGTTGGTGATGCCAAGAAATCATCCATTGCTGTTGTCAATATATATGTATTCAATTAAAAAAAAAATCTATTTTACAATTTGAAATGTTAGATTTTTAATAAATGACTCACAAAATGGTCTATCCCGGACCTTGAGCCCCCAATTTGTTATGGCCCCAATTTGTTATTACATTTATAACACAACAGCAACAGCAAGGGATGACAAACACAGTTTTAACAACTAAAACACATTTAATTTTTCACAAAGACAAAGACTAATAACAACCTACAACTAAAGACCAAGATTGATAACTAAGAAAAAACAGAAATAATTACAGTCCCTTTTTGGTGGGGTGGCTGGGTGATGTCCTGGATGAAGAAAATGCTCAAACACAGGCAAAGAAATCCACAAAAGAAACGTCACAGATCTTGAACAGAATGGCAGGTCTGGTCATCTTCTTGCAATTTCTCCTACTACTTTACTGTCTCAATTCTTTTCTTTATATACTCTTTTGCAGACCCCACCCACATTTAGACCTCTTTTTTTAAATTTTCTGAGACTTGCCCCAGACATGTCCAGGACATGTCTAAACATGACTCCAGTCTGAGCTTAACAAAAAAAAGGTAAATACTGCCATCTAGTGGCCTATATTCACATTACAAGTGCAACAAAAGGGCAACAGAGTGGAGTGCAACAAAAGGGCAACAGAGTGGAGTGCAACAAAAGGGCAACAGAGTGGAGTGCAACAAAAGGGCGACAAAGTCGAGTGCAACAAAAGGGCGACAAAGTCGAGTGCAACAAAAGGGCGACAGAGTCGAGTGCAACAAAAGGGCAACAGGGTCGAGTGCAACAAAAGGGCGACAGAGTGGAGTGCAACAAAAGGGCGACAGAGTGGAGTGCAACAAAAGGGCGACAGAGTGGAGTGCAATAAAAGGGCAACAGAGTGGAGTGCAACAAAAGGGCGACAGGGTCGAGTGCAACAAAAGGGCAACAGAGTCGAGTGCAACAAAAGGGCGACAGGGTCGAGTGCAACAAAAGGGCGACAGGGTCGAGTGCAACAAAAGGGCGACAGGGTCGAGTGCAACAAAATGGCGACAAAGTGGAGTGCAACAAAAGGGCGACAGGGTCGAGTGCAATAAAAGGGCAACAGAGTGGAGTGCAACAAAAGGGCGACAGAGTCGAATGCAACAAAAGGGCGACAGAGTGGAGTGCAACAAAAGGGCGACAGAGTGGAGTGCAACAAAAGGGCGACAGAGTGGAGTGCAACAAAAGGGCAACAGGGTCGAGTGCAACAAAAGGGCGACAGAGTCAAGTGAAACAAAAGGGCAACAGAGTCGAGTGCTACAAAAGGACAACAGGGTCGAGTGCAATAAAAGGGCAACAGAGTGGAGTGCAACAAAAGGGCGACAGAGTCGAGTGCAACAAAAGGGCGACGGAGTCGAGTGCAACAAAAGGGCGACAGAGTCGAGTGCAACAAAAGGGCGACAGAGTCGAGTGCAACAAAAGGGCGACAGAGTCGAGTGCAACAAAAGGGCGACAGAGTCGAGTGCAACAAAAGGGCGACAGGGTCGAGTGCAATAAAAGGGCAACAGAGTGGAGTGCAATAAAAGGGCAACAGAGTGGAGTGCAACAAAAGGGCAACAGAGTGGAGTGCAACAAAAGGGCAACAGAGTGGAGTGCAACAAAAGGGCGACAAAGTCGAGTGCAACAAAAGGGCGACAAAGTCGAGTGCGACAAAAGGGCGACAGAGTCGAGTGCAATAAAAGGGCGTCAGGGTCGAGTGCAACAAAAGGGCGACAGAGTGGAGTGCAACAAAAGGGCGACAGAGTGGAGTGCAATAAAAGGGCAACAGAGTGGAGTGCAACAAAAGGGCGACAGAGTGGAGTGCAACAAAAGGGCAACAGAGTGGAGTGCAACAAAAGGGCGACAAAGTCGAGTGCAACAAAAGGGCGACAGGGTCGAGTGCAACAAAAGGGCGACAGGGTCGAGTGCAACAAAATGGCGACAAAGTGGAGTGCAACAAAAGGGCGACAGGGTCGAGTGCAATAAAAGGGCAACAGAGTGGAGTGCAACAAAAGGGCGACAGAGTCGAATTCAACAAAAGGGCGACAGAGTGGAGTGCAACAAAAGGGCGACAGAGTGGAGTGCAACAAAAGGGCGACAGAGTGGAGTGCAACAAAAGGGCGATAGAGTGGAGTGCAACAAAAGGGCAACAGAATTAAGTGCAACTAAAGGGCAACAGAGTCAAATGCAAGATAAGGGCAACAGAGTTAAGTGCAACAATAGGGCAACAGAGCCAAGTGCATCAAAAGGGGAACAGAGTCAAGCGCAAAAAAAGGGCAACAGAGTCAAGCACAACAAAAGGGCAACACAGTCAAGTTCAACAAAAGGGCAACAGAATTAAGTGCGATAAAAGGGCAACAGAGTCAAATGCAAGATAAGGGCAACAGAGTTAAGTGCAACAATAGGGCAACAGAGTCAAGTGCATCAAAAGGGCAACTGAGTCAAGCACAACAAAAGGGCAACACAGTCAAGTTCAACAAAAGGGCAACAGAATTAAGTGCAACAAAAGGGCAACACAGTCAAGTTCAACAAAAGGGCAACAGAGTCAAGTTCAACAAAAGGGCAACAGAATTAAGTGCGACAAAAGGGCAACAGAGTCGAGTGCAACAGAAGGGCAACAGAGTCGAGTGCAACAGAAGGGCGACAGAGTTGAGTGCAACAGAAGGGCAACAGAATTAAGTGCAACTAAAGGGCAACAGAGTCAAGTTCAACAAAAGGGCAACATAATTAAGTGCGACAAAAGGGCAACAGAGTCGAGTGCAACAGAAGGGCAACAGAGTCGAGTGCAACAGAAGGGCGACAGAGTCGAGTGCAACAGAAGGGCAACAGAATTAAGTGCAACTTAAGGGCAACAGAGTCAAGTTCAACAAAAGGGCAACAGAATTAAGTGCGACAAAAGGGCAACAGAGTCGAGTGAAACAAAAGGGCAACAGAATTAAGTGCAACAAAAGGGCAAAAGAGTCAAGTTTACTTTTTTAAAAGGAATGATAGCGGATATTCAACCATTATGGCAAAATAATGGGAAAATGTGGTTGCTTAGATGCCCGGAGTGATAGGACTTCCTCCTTGATCTTTTACCATTGGCCATTTGAATTTCCTTCTTGCACAGAACTGATTGGTTGTTCGAAAAGGGGCTTCCTCCTTGCGCGTACCTAATTGGTGTCTGTCAGAACTTAGGCCTCCCAGTTGTAGATAGTTTATTGGCTGTTTGAAATTTGCATTCTCACTTCTGATTGGCTTCTTGAAATTCGGCATTCTTCTTCCGCATATCTGATTGGCTATTTTAGATGGGGCATCTCTCTGGTGTATTCTGTATTTGATTGGTTTGTTTTAAGTTGGTCCCTTTCTCGCAGGTTGCGGATCGGCTGTTCTCTTCTTTTGGCCAGGACATCCTAGATGCGCTTTATTGGACAGCCACAGAACCAAAGAAGAAGAAACGAGCGCATATCGGAGTCATCCCGCACTTCCTCATGGCTGTGCTGTATGTGTGTATCCTTCATGTGGGGCGTATCTGCAGTATACATGCGCCTGTGTGTATGTTTGTGTGCGTATATCTGTCTGTTTGTGTATCCTCCACATGGGGCAGGGTTCAGCGATGGGAGTTTGTGTAAACTGTGAGTGTTTTAGCTGTATGAACTGGTTTTATTGTTCTGTCTTAGCATCAGCAGTGTGTGTAATAGTTTAATATTAATATTCTAGTTTGAATGCTTTGTGTTTATTTGTGCTGAAGTGTGTGAGTTTTTGTCTTGAGTGTGTGTTTATATGTGGGTATTGGTTGGAGTGTGTTAATTTGTGCTGTAGAATGCAAGTTTTAGTCGAATGTGTTTCTTTGTGCTGAAGTTTGAATTTTGGTAGGGGTATGTGTTTATTTGTGCTGAAGTGTGATTTTTGGTCAGAGTAATATAATACTAACTAGAGAGGCAATTCCTGAAGAAATTGCGAGTGTAAATGCTGCATGCTTCACCCACACTGTGATGCTGTCTTAAATACAAAAAAGTTTGAATGATTTGAATGTTTGCTGACGCCACACTGAGTAGCTGCCGTGAAAATATGATATTTGAATTACGTAGAATACTTGAATGTTTATTAAAAAAAAAAACTGAAAGCTGCGCAAAGAAAGAATGAAAACAGTCGCTGGTAGCTATATGCTGGAATAGGATCTCGAGCAATTGTTTTTTCAGCTTTGCCATTTTTACTGTGACATGTTGTCTTGGAAGCACCCAGCAAAAAGACTGTTCTTTCCTGCACTGCTGTGTCCGAAATCACTCCATACTCTCTATATAGTGGGCTCGCCATTTTGTAGGGTTGCCGAATTGTTTGTAAGAATTTTAGTGAACTCATTACATCCCAGAATCCACCACGAAATGTAGTAAACAAAAGTCAACGGAGTTTGGAAACAGGCACGAGACATTTATTAGCTTAAGGCGCGAAAATGTTTTTTTTTTTTTTTGGAAACAAAGCAGCGGAGGAGACCCGTTTTTTTACACAGGATATAAACATACAGTTCGGAACACGAATAATGATGAGTTTGAAGACAAAAAATAGATGAAGATATTAAAAATGCAATGCAAATTTTATTATGTAGATGATTGTAATCACAAAGACAATGGGAAATATACTCCGTTCGGTTATTACAGAAATAAGCGCAAATCCTTCAACTGAAGTTGAATAGGTACGATTTAATTTTGCGACAGCGATGACGATATTAACAGCTGCGACAAAACGAGACGGGTAACTTTCTTTCCTCTGCCAATGAGCTCAATAGTCACCCATATAGTGAGTCCCTATGTTGTGAGTAGGGAATAGTGAATGAGAGAGTGATGACGGACGCAGCCGCAGCGCTTTCGCTGGAGGCGAAATGTTTTTTCCCCGCCAGAGTTCCGGACACCAACAGAAACTCATCTGCGTAACCTAACAGCCAATCAGCGACCTTGTGCCGGACTTCTGAGAGCGTGTCTCGAGACAGTGAATTTTTTCCTCGTCGCTGGCTTTGCACCAATAATGAAAAATATTGCGTCAGTATAGCCTATTATAGAAGATATGAATGCTCTGAACAGAAGATTCTAACCAATCCTAGCTGGAAACATTAAAAATGATTGGCAGGATTGGAAACGGCCACCGGATTTTTAAATGAAATACACGGAGATATCGTGTTCTGGAGCTGGTCTCAGCGACTGTACCCAGTACTACACCGGAAATTCTTTCACCGAGTTTGACGCAGAATTATTATTTTATTCTTTTAGAGTCGTCTCTATCTTTGTCTCTTATAAACGACTGTATTGGGGTGTGCGAATGGCCAGCAGAGGGCAGAATCGAACTGCAAATGATCCATATCCAAGATATTTGAGTTTGGCTGAGGCATTTCGTGCAATGGAGATTTTATCGCAGGCGTTTCTTACAAATGGCGACTTTAACTGAAGAATTGTCAGTCCAATCTAGGAAATGAATGTACCGTACGAAAGAGGAGAGTCAGCTGAGTATTAGGCCTATATGTCAAAATTGTGTTCATCATGCAAAAAAGACGAGCAAGTTAGAAAACTCTGCGTTTAGCCTGTTCAACCTGCATTTTCTGGTCGCATTTAACATTGGAGCTTATGGAGCTTCGGTGAGCGGTCCGGTCGCCTTTCGGCTCATACAGCCAAATCTGTTCTTCCATAGTTATATTTTGGTGATCAGCACAACTTTTTCCATAAATTGGATATAAAAATATTTATGCGGAGTGAAAACTGTGGGACTTGCAGCAAGTTTAAGAGAAAACTCTTGGACCGTATTGCCGATATTCGTCGCTCTAGCCTTGAGGTCTCCACGCTCTAAGTTCCCAGAATTAATTGTTAAAAAAAATGTTTTAAAAATTTATCATTAGAAAATCATGGAAGTTTCAAAAAATGGAAAATGGTAAAGAAATTATCTAACCGTAGCTTAACATTATTCAGTTTGAATGACGTTTAGAGAAAATGTCCGACATAGAAAACAATACTGTGAATGCTAGTCAGTATGCAGTAGTCCAACGCGCTTCAGCCAAGTTTCAAAAGTGAGGAGAGGTGCTCAACAGTAAAGACCGATAAACATAGAAAAAGACTTTCACCTGGGTACTTTAGAAAGACTACCCAAATGTAAAAACACTGGAGCACACTTTACAAATCTGCACGTTTATTGAGGGGAAAAGATGACTGACGTTTCGAAGACGCAAGTCGAAACGTCAGTCATCTTTTCCCCTCAATAAACGTTCAGATTTGCAGTGTGCTCCAGTGTTTTTAATTTTGGGTAGTCTTTTTGAAGTACCCAGGTAAAAGTCTTTTTCAATACTGTGAATGCTGTCAGCATTCATAATAATAATAATCTTTTATTGCACTTTTCTTGCAAAAAATGCAGCTCATAGTACTTTACATGCAGGGATAAAATCAACACAATTACAGGGCAAAAGACAGGACAGTTTTTAATGAACGAATCATATGGAAGACTGTAAAATCATTCACAATTAAAATAATCTGGACAGAAATAAAATGGAAGAATAAGAACAATGAAATAGTTAAAATAATCAGACAAGATAATAAAACAATAAACAAGTAAAGGAATAACAATAAAAATGGGAGAGTATAACGAAAACAGTAAAACAGCATCACAGATTTTTAGATAGATTAAAGATATGGTTTTAGTTGCCGTTTAAAAATTTCCACTGGGAGCTGCCGGATAGCTCACTCGGTTAAAGCACTGCGTTGCAGTGCAGAAGTGACTATCAAGTCGCGGGTTGGAGCCCCGGTCGTACCAGCCAAGCACTGGTTGGCAGCTTTTTCAGCGAAGCGCACAATTGGCCATCGCGCTACTTCAAATTGTGAAGGGACTGCCGGGTGAAGGGAAATAAAACAAGTCGACATGGTCTACAACATCCCCCGCCAATCGTGCGCTTCTCATTTTCGAACTCAATCAAGGCCTTTATGGTCTGAAGCTACACACCAAATTTGGTTGCTGTATCTGTAGTAGTTTCTGAGTAAAGCTGTCCCCTTTATCTCGGACGGACAGACGCACGGACGGACGGAGGTCAAACCTATATCCCCCTCCCACTTCGTGTTGGCGGGGGATAATAAACAGCCTTGTTCGTCGCTCAAGCGCCTCCTGTTGGCCAGACGAGCGCTCGCCAGGTCTCCTCCGCCCTTGTTCTGAACTTGAGAAGATTCAACCAATGAGCGTACAAGAAGTGGTGGCTGACAGGCACGTGCTTCGTAGGAGAGCCGCGAACTGTCGTCACTCTCTTGAGTTGGCAGCAGGGGGTCGCATACGAGCAAGACCTGTACGTAGTTCACCAATTGGGCATTCCAGATTCGGGTGGGATTGGAGACGCCAAATTCTTGAAAAAAAAAAAAAAGGATCCAACTCAGAGGATCTGAACAGATGAAGAGGAATGTAAAACAACAAGGAATCTGAGAAATAACCATTCAGTGCATTTGTAAACAAGCAAAAGGACCAATTCTAAAGCTACAGGGAGCCAGTGCAGTGCTGCTAAAATCAGGGTTATGTGCTCTTGCTTCTGTGTTTTCGTTAAAAGTCTAGCACTGGACAGATTCTGGATTAGTTCTAATTTATCTACTGTCTTTTTTGGAAGACCTGTAAAGAGAGCACAGCAGTAGTCCAATCTGCTTGAAAGAAAAGCATGTGAATTGACTTCCCAGCGTCCTGTTGAATTAAGAACGGCCAAACTTAGGCAATGTTTCTCAGGTGAAAGAATGCTGTTTTGGTCACTTTGTTAATGTGCGGCTTGTTGCCTCAGATTTTATATGGGGAGCCAGGTTTCCCAGCCTGTTTAAAAGTGCATTGCTTCTATCTCTGGGGCCAATTTAAAGTTTACTGACCAAAACTTCCGACGCAACGCATGCAATTTTGAAATATTTGGTGGACATAAAATGGGATATTGGTTTTGAGCCATAATACAACAACTACAACTTAAAAGCTCAGAAAATTGTTTTGATTTTGTTGTGTGGGCAGCTCGTTCTGCTTGATTGCACATTGTTTAGAATTTTACCTATCCCGTCAGGTTGAGTAGAACTCATTGACCAATCCTTCGAGAATTTGGTCAATAAATAGCCGTAGCAATGTGCAATTTAAATATTCTTTTACATTATCCTGGGTCAACGTGTGACCATGCAGCGCCTAGGTGAAAATCAGCGAGAACGAGCCGTTGGTATGCTCACTGGTGGAATGTCGCAAAGACGGGTTGCAAGGAACCTGGGTTTCCACGTGTCAACCGTATCACGTCTCTGGAGCCGGTATAATGAAACAGGAAGCACTGGTGATCGACCACGTGCCCCAGACCACGTGTCACCACCCCTCAGCAGGATCGCCATATTCGCCTCCAGCACCTGCGCAATCGCTTCCTGCCAGCTACAGTCACTACTGCTCAGACCAGAGGTCGTCACCAGAACTGTATTAGCGACCAAACTGTATGCAACCACCTGCGTGAAGCCGACTTGCACAGCCGACGTCCCCGCCGTTGTTTGGTGTTGACTCCTGCACGTCGCTGCGTCCGTCTGCGATGGTCAAGGGCACATTTAGGCTGTAATGCTCTCAGGTGGAACAGGGTGCTCTTCTCCGATGAATCGAGGTTCAAGTTGAGTGTGTCTGACAGAAGACTGCGTGTATAGCGTAGGCGACGGGAACGTTATACTGACGCTACCATCCTGCAGCGTGACCGCTTGGGTGGACCCAGTGTGATGGTTTGGGCTGGACGCTGCAACAGGATAACGCGAGACCACATGTCGCCAGAGTCTGTCAAGACTACCTGAGCCAGAATAATGTTCAGTGTCTTGATTGGCCAGCGTATTCCCCAGATTTAAACCCTATAGAACATCTATGGGATATTTTGGACCGCCGGGTGAGAAGGCGTGATCCAGAACCAGCCACAGTCCAACAGTTGTGTCAAGCACTCCAGGAGGAATGGGACCGCATCACACAGGCTGAAATTCTGCATTTGATTGACTCCATGCATCGCAGAATCCAGGCTGTGTGTGACGCCAGAGGAGGCCGTACAAGATACTGACTTCGGTGATCCAGAATTGCCCCTTCAACTGATGCAATGAATTGGACACCAGGAAAAATCTGTTCTTCATTCCTGACTGTAAAACTGTGCTTTTGATTTGAATCTTAATATTTATGTATTGTTAAATTTATCATAAGAAAATGACGTGTTGCAATACACCCGAGTGTTGCGTTGGAAGTTTTGGTCAGTGTATTTCTGTCTTATTTTCATTTATTTTCAGAAAGTTATTGCTCATCCATTGATTAATTGCAGACAGACAGTTAGTCAGGGAGCATAGGGCATTGGGATCGTTTGGTTTGACAGAAATGTATCATTGCATGTCATCAGCATAGCTGTGAAAGTCAACATTATGTTCCCTGATTTTATGTTGCTGAGTGGAAGCATATATAAAGAAAAGAAGCGAACCGAGGCAGCTCCCTTGTGCAACACCATGAGATATGTCATATTTTTCAGACTTGTAATCACCTAGGCTAACATAAAATTGTCTCCCTGTTATATATGTTCTGAACCAATTCAGAGCAAATTTAGAGAGACCAACCCAATTTTCAAGGCGATTCATAGGAATCGCGTGGTGTTTATGTTAATCGAGTATGTGTTTATTTGTGCTAAAGTGTGTGAGTTTAAGTCGGAGTTTGTGTTTATTTGCGCTGAAGTGTGAGTTTTGGTCGGCGCGTGTGTTTATTTGTGCTATAGAGTGTGAGTTTTAGTCGGAGTGTGTGTTTATTTGTGCTGAAGTGTGACTTTTAGTCGGAGTGTGTGTTTATTTACGCTGAAGTGTGAGTTTTGGTGAGAGTGTGTGTTTATTTGTGCTGAAGTGTGAGTTTTGGTCGGAGCATGTGTTTAGCTGCGACCAAGCAGCTCTATGAATGCTTCTGTCTGTCTGTCTGTCCGTCTGTGACACCTTTTTCACCATGTTCCTCTCATTGTATCATCATGAAATTTTCAGGAGTTATTGACCTTCACCAAAGTGATGTCCATGCAGAAGGTCGAGGTGAAAGGTCAAAGGTCAAGTTCACAGAGGTCACGACCTTGTTTGCAGGTTTTTGCACTGTAACTCCAGTTAGAATTCATGGATCGCTATGAAATTTTGGAAATAGCTTCTAGGCATACAGGAGGTGTTGCCTATAGTTTTTCAAGGTCATCCGTCTAATCCCAAGGTCACAAAGGTAAAAAAAGTGTCAATTTTGCCCGATTTGACGGTTTTCGCACCGTAACTCAAGTTTAATTCAATGAATGGCTATGAAATCTTACAACAAGCTTCTTGGTATAGAGGAGGGGTTCCCTATTGATTTTCAAGGTCATCTGTCGAATCCCAAGGTCACACCGGTCAAAAAAGTGTCGATTTTGCCCCGATTTCACCATTTTCGCACCGTAACTCAACTTTAACTTGATGGATGGCTATTACATCTTAGAACAAGCTTCTTGGGACAGAGGAAGGGTCCCCTATTGATTTTCAAGGTCATTTGCCAATTTCGACATCACACTTGTACAAGAAACCACCAGTCATGGACACTAGTGCTCGTGACAGATGCTAGGCGAGGTCGCAGCTATTAGATCCTTCTGATCTACTTGTTATTTGTGCTATAGAGTGTGAGTTTTAGTCGGAGTGTGTGTTTATTTATGCTGAAGTATGAGTTTTGGTGAGAGTGTGTGTTTATTTGTGCTGAAGTGTGTGAGTTTTAGTTGGAGTGTGTGTTTACTTGTGCTGAATTATGAGTTTTGATCGGAGTATGTGTTTATTTGTGCTGAAGTGTGTGAGTTTTTGTCGGATTGTGTGTTTATTTGCACTGAAGTGTGAGTTTTGGTGAGAGTGTGTGTGTATTCGGCTGAAGTGTGAGTTTTGGTGAGAGTGTGTGTATCTGTGCTGATGTGTGAGTTTTGGTGAGAGTGTGTGTGTATTTGTGCTGAAGTGTGAGTTTTGGTGAGAGTGTGTGTATTTGTGCTGAAGTGTGAGTTTTGGTGAGAGTGTGTGTATCTGTGCTGAAGTGTGAGTTTTGATGAGAGTGTGTATCTGTGCTGAAATGAGAGTTTTGGTGAGTGTGTGTGTGTATTTGTGCTGAAGTGTGAGTTTTTGTGAGAGTGTGTGTATCTGCTGAAGTGTGAGTTTTGATCGGAATGTGCGTGCGTATTTGTGCTGAAGTGTGAGTTTTGGTCGGAGTGTGTGTGTATCTGTGCTGAAGTGTGAGTTTTGGTCAGAGAGTGTGTGTGTCTCTGTGCTGAAGTTTGAGTTTTGGTTGGAGTGTAAGTCTCTGTGCTGAAGTGTGAGTTTTGGTGAGAGTGTGTGTATCTGTGCTGAAGTGTGAGTTTTGGTGAGAGTGTGTGTATCTGTGCTGAAGTGTGAGTTTTGGGGAGAGTGTGTGTAGCTGTGCTGAAGTGTGAGTGTGTGTGTGTATCTGTGCTGAAGTGTGAGTTTTAGTGAGTGTGTGTGTATCTGTGCTGAAGTGTGAGTTTTGGTCTGAGTGTGTGTGTATCTGTGCTGAAGTGTGAGTTTTGGTTGGAGTGTGTGTGTCTCTGTGCTGAAGTGTGAGTTTTGGTCAGAGAGTGTGTGTCTCTGTGCTCAAGTGTGAGTTTTGGTGAGAGTCTGTGTATCTGTGCTGAAGTGTGAGTTTTTTGGGGTGAATGTGTGTATCTATTGTGTGTATCTGTGCTGAAGTGTGAGTTTTGGTCAGAGTGTGTGTGTCTCTGTGCTGAAGTTTGAGTTTTGGTTGGAGTGTGTGTCTCTGTGCTGAAGTGTGAGTTTTGGTGAGAGTGTGTGTATCTTTGCTGAATTGTGAATTTTGGTCAGAGTGTGTATCTGTGCTGAAGTGTGGGTTTTTGTGAGAGTGTGTGTATCTGCTGAAGTGTGAGTTTTGATCGGAATGTGTGTGCGTATTTGTGCCGAAGTGCGAGTTTTGGTCGGAGTGTGTGTGTCTCTGTGCTGAAGTGTGAGTTTTGGTGAGAGTCTGTGTATCTGCTGAAGTGTGAGTTTTGATCGGAATGTGTGTGCGTATTTGTGCTGAAGTGTGAGTTTTGGTCGGAGTGTGTGTGTATCTGTGCTGAAGTGTGAGTTTTGGTCAGAGAGTGTGTGTGTCTCTGTGCTGAAGTTTGAGTTTTGGTTGGAGTGTAGGTCTCTGTGCTGAAGTGTGAGTTTTGGTGAGAGTGTGTGTATCTGTGCTGAAGTATGAGTTTTGGTGAGAGTGTGTGTATCTGTGCTGAAGTGTGAGTTTTGGGGAGAGTGTGTGTATCTGTG
This sequence comes from Gymnothorax reevesii, assembly GCA_029721435.1. Taxonomy (NCBI): domain Eukaryota; kingdom Metazoa; phylum Chordata; class Actinopteri; order Anguilliformes; family Muraenidae; genus Gymnothorax; species Gymnothorax reevesii. The sequence continues at coordinate 1,291,467 of CM056574.1, read as the reverse complement.
CTGAAGTGTGAGCGTGTTTGTGTATCTGTGCTGAAGTGTGAGTTTTAGTGAGTGTGTGTGTATCTGTGCTGAAGTGTGAGTTTTGGTCTGAGTGTGTGTGTATCTGTGCTGAAGTGTGAGTTTTGGTTGGAGTGTGTGTGTCTCTGTGCTGAAGTGTGAGTTTTGGTTGGAGTGTGTGTGACTCTGTGCTGAAGTGAGTTTTGGTCAGAGAGTGTGTGTCTCTGCTGAAGTGTGAGTTTTGGTCAGAGAGTGTGTGTCTCTGTGCTCAAGTGTGAGTTTTGGTGAGAGTCTGTGTATCTGTGCTGAAGTGTGAGTTTTGGGGAGAGTGTGTGTATCTGTGCTGAAGTGTGAGTTTTTTGGGGAGAATGTGTGTATCTATTGTGTGTATCTGTGCTGAAGTGTTAGTTTTGGTCAGAGTGTGTGTGTCTCTGTGCTGAAGTTTGAGTTTTGGTTGGAGTGTGTGTCTCTGTGCTGAAGTGTGAGTTTTGGTGAGAGTGTGTGTATCTGTGCTGAATTGTGAATTTTGGTCAGAGTGTGTGTGTATCTGTGCTGAAGTGTGAGTTTTGATCGGAATGTGTGTGCGTATTTGTGCCGAAGTGCGAGTTTTGGTCGGAGTGTGTGTGTCTCTGTGCTGAAGTGTGAGTTTTGGTGAGAGTCTGTGTATCTGTGCTGAAGTGTGAGTTTTAGTGAGTGTGTGTGTGTATCTGTGCTGAAGTGTGAATTTTGGTCAGAGTATGTGTGTATCTGTGCTGAAGTGTGAGTTTTAGTGAGTGTGTGTGTGTCTCTGTGCTGAAGTGTGAGTTTTGGTGAGAGTGTGTGTATCTGTGCTGAATTGTGAATTTTGGTCAGAGTGTGGGTGTATCTGTGCTGAAGTGTGAGTTTTAGTGAGTGTGTGTGTATCTGTGCTGAAATGTGAATTTTGGTCAGAATGTGTGTGTATCTGTGCTGAAGTGTGAGTTTTAGTGAGTGTGTGGGTAGCTGTGCTGGAGAGTGAGTTTTGGTCTGAGTGTGTGTGTATCTGTGCTGAAGTGTGAGTTTTGGTTGGAGTGTGTGTGTCTCTGTGCTGAAGTGTGAGTTTTGGTTGGAGTGTGTGTGTCTCAGTGTGAAGTGTGAGTTTTGGTCAGAGAGTGTGTGTCTCTGAGCTCAAGTGTGACTTTTGGTAAGAGTCTGTGTATCTGTGCTGAAGTGTGAGTTTTGGGTAGAGTGTGTGTGGCTTTGTGCTGAAGTTTGAGTTTTGGGTGGAGTGGGTGTCTCTGTGCTGAAGTGTGAGTTTTGGTGAGAGTGTGTGTATCTGTGCTGAATTGTGAATATTGGTCAGAGTGTGTGTGTATCTGCTGAAGTGTGAGTGTTTGTGAGAGTGTGTGTATCTGCTGAAGTGTGAGTTTTGATCGGAATGTGTGTGCGTATTTGTGCTGAAGTGTGAGTTTTGGTCAGAGAGTGTGTGTGTCTCTGTGCTGATGTTTGAGTTTTGGTTGGAGTGTGTGTCTCTGTGCTGAAGTGTGAGTTTTGGTGAGAGTGTGTGTGTCTGTGCTGAATTGTGAATTTTGGTCAGAGTGTGTGTGTATCTGTGCTGAAGTGTGAGTTTTTGTGAGAGTGTGTGTATCTGCTGAAGTGTGAGTTTTGATCGGAATGTGTGTGCGTATTTGTGCCGAAGTGCGAGTTTTGGTCGGAGTGTGTGTGTCTCTGTGCTGAAGTGTTAGTTTTGGTGAGAGTCTGTGTATCTGTGCTGAAGTGTGAATTTTGGTCAGAGTATGTGTGTATCTGTGCTGAAGTGTGAGTTTTAGTGAGTGTGTGTGTGTCTCTGTGCTGAAGTGTGAGTTTTGGTGAGAGTGTGTGTATCTGTGCTGAATTGTGAATTTTGGTCAGAATGTGTGTGTATCTGTGCTGAAGTGTGAGTTTTAGTGAGTGTGTGTGTGTATCTGTGCTGAAATGTTAGTTTTGGTGAGAGTCTGTGTATCTGTGCTGAAGTGTGAGTTTTGATCGGAATGTGTGTGCGTTTTTGTGCCGAAGTGCGAGTTTTGGTCGGAGTGTGTGTGTCTCTGTGCTGAAGTGTGAGTTTTGGTGAGAGTCTGTGTATCTGTGCTGAATTGTGAATTTTTGTCAGAGTGTGTGTGTATCTGTGCTGAAGTGTGAGTTTTAGTGAGTGTGTGTGTGTATCTGTGCTGAAGTGTGAATTTTGGTCAGAGTATGTGTGTATCTGTGCTGAAGTGTGAGTTTTAGTGAGTGTGTGTGTGTCTCTGTGCTGAAGTGTGAGTTTTGGTGAGAGTGTGTGTATCTGTGCTGAATTGTGAATTTTGGTCAGAGTGTGTGTGTATCTGTGCTGAAGTGTGAGTTTTAGTGAGTGTGTGTGTGTATCTGTGCTGAAATGTGAATTTTGGTCAGAATGTGTGTGTATCTGTGCTGAAGTGTGAGTTTTAGTGAGTGTGTGTGTATCTGTGCTGAAGTGTGAGTTTTGGTCTGATTGTGTGTGTATCTGTGCTGAAGTGTGAGGTTTGGTTGGAGTGTGTGTGTCTCTGTGCTGAAGTGTGAGTTTTGGTTGGAGTGTGTGTGTCTCAGTGTGCTGTGTGAGTTTTGGTCAGAGAGTGTGTGTCTCTGTGCTCAAGTGTGAGTTTTGGTGAGAGGCTGTGTATCTGTGCTGAAGTGTGAGTTTTGGGGAGAGTGTGTGTCGCTGTGTGCTGAAGTTTGAGTTTTGGTTGGAGTGTGTGTCTCTGTGCTGAAGTGTGAGTTTTGGTGAGAGTGTGTGTATCTGTGCTGAATTGTGAATATTGGTCAGAGTGTGTGTGTATCTGTGCTGAAGTGTGAGTGTTTGTGAGAGTGTGTGTATCTGCTGAAGTGTGAGTTTTGATCGGAATGTGTGTGCGCATTTGTGCTGAAGTGTGAGTTTTGGTCAGAGAGTGTGTGTGTCTCTGTGCTGATGTTTGAGTTTTGGTTGGAGTGTGTGTCTCTGTGCTGAAGTGTGAGTTTTGGTGAGAGTGTGTGTATCTGTGCTGAATTGTGAATTTTGGTCAGAGTGTGTGTGTATCTGTGCTGAAGTGTGAGTTTTTGTGAGAGTGTGTGTATCTGCTGAAGTGTGAGTTTTGATCGGAATGTGTGTGCGTATTTGTGCCAAAGTGCGAGTTTTGGTCGGAGTGTGTGTGTCTCTGTGCTGAAGTGTTAGTTTTGGTGTGAGTCTGTGTATCTGTGCTGAAGTGTGAATTTTGGTCAGAGTATGTGTGTATCTGTGCTGAAGTGTGAGTTTTAGTGAGTGTGTGTGTGTCTCTGTGCTGAAGTGTGAGTTTTGGTGAGAGTGTGTGTATCTGTGCTGAATTGTGAATTTTGGTCAGAGTGTGTGTGTATCTGTGCTGAAGTGTGAGTTTTAGTGAGTGTGTGTGTGTATCTGTGCTGAAATGTGAATTTTGGTCAGAATGTGTGTGTATCTGTGCTGAAGTGTGAGTTTTAGTGAGTGTGTGTGTATCTGTGCTGAAGTGTGAGTTTTGGTCTGAGTGTGTGTGTATCTGTGCTGAAGTGTGAGTTTTGGTTGGAGTGTGTGTGTCTCTGTGCTGAAGTGTGAGTTTTGGTTGGAGTGTGTGTGTCTCAGTGTGAAGTGTGAGTTTTGGTCAGAGAGTGTGTGTCTCTGTGCTCAAGTGTGAGTTTTGGTGAGAGTCTGTGTATCTGTGCTGAAGTGTGGGTTTTGGTGAGAGTGTGTGTATCTGTGCTGAAGTGTGAGTTTTTAGGGGAGAATGTGTGTATCTATTGTGTGTATCTGGGCTGAAGTGTGAGTTTTGGTCAGAGTGTGTGTGTCTCTGTGCTGGAGTTTGAGTTTTAGTTGGAGTGTGTGTCTCTGTGCTGAAGTATGAGTTTTGGTGAGAGTGTGTGTATCTGTGCTGAATTGTGAATTTTGGTCAGAGTGTGTGTGTATCTGTGCTGAAGTGTGAGTTTTTGTGAGAGTGTGTGTATCTGCTGAAGTGTGAGTTTTGATCGGAATGTGTGTGCGTATTTGTGCTGAAGTGTGAGTTTTGGTCAGAGAGTGTGTGTGTCTCTGTGCTGAAGTGTGAGTTTTGGTGAGAGTGTGTGTATCTGTGCTGAATTGTGAATTTTGGTCAGAGTGTGTGTGTATCTGTGCTGAAGTGTGAATTTTGGTCAGAGTGTGTGTGTGTGTATCTGTGCTGAAGTGTGAGTTTTAGTGAGTGTGTGTGTGTCTCTGTGCTGAAGTGTGAGTTTTGGTGAGAGTGTGTGTATCTGTGCTGAATTGTGAATTTTGGTCAGAGTGTGTGTGTATCTGTGCTGAAGTGTGAGTTTTAGTGAGTGTGTGTGTATCTGTGCTGAAGTGTGAGTTTTGGTCTGAGTCTGTGTGTATCTGTGCTGAAGTGTGAGTTTTGGTTGGAGTGTGTGTGTCTCAGTGTGTAGTGTGAGTTTTGGTCAGAGAGTGTGTGTCTCTGTGCTCAAGTGTGAGTTTTGGTGAGAGTCTGTGTATCTGTGCTGAAGTGTGAGTTTTGGGGAGAGTGTGTGTGTCTTTGTGCTGAAGTTTGAGTTTTGGTTGGAGTGTGTGTCTCTGTGCTGAAGTGTGAGTTTTGGTGAGAGTGTGTGTATCTGTGCTGAATTGTGAATATTGGTCAGAGTGTGTGTGTATCTGTGCTGAAGTGTGAGTGTTTGTGAGAGTGTGTGTATCTGCTGAAGTGTGAGTTTTGGTCGGAGTGTGTGTGTATCTTTGCTGAAGTGTGAGTTTTGGTCAGAGAGTGTGTGTGTCTCTGTGCTGAAGTTTGAGTTTTGGTTGGAGTGTGTGTCTCTGTGCTGAAGTGTGAGTTTTGGTGAGAGTGTGTGTATCTTTGCTGAATTGTGAGTTTTAGTGAGTGTGTGTGTATCTGTGCTGAAGTGTGAGTTTTGGTCTGAGTGTGTGTGTATCTATACTGAAGTGTGAGTTTTGGTTGGAGTGTGTGTGTATCTGTGCTGAAGTGTGAGTTTTGGTGAGAGTCTGTGTATCTGTGCTGAATTGTGAATTTTTGTCAGAGTGTGTGTGTATCTGTGCTGAAGTGTGAGTTTTAGTGAGTGTGTGTGTATCTGTGCTGAAGTTTGAGTTTTGGTCAGAGAGTGTGTGTCTCTGTGCTGAAGTGTGAGTTTTGGTCAGAGAGTGTGTGTCTCTGTGCTCAAGTGTGAGTTTTGGTGAGAGTCTGTGTATCTGTGCTGAAGTGTGAGTTTTGGTGAGAGTGTGTGTATCTGTGCTGAAGTGTGAGTTTTTTGGGGTGAATGTGTGTATCTATTGTGTGTATCTGTGCTGAAGTGTGAGTTTTGTTGAGAGTGTGTGTATCTGTGCTGAATTGTGAATTTTGGTCTGAGTGTGTGTGTATCTGTGCTGAAGTGTGAATTTTGGTCTGAGTGTGTGTATCTGCTGAAGGGTGAGTTTTAGTGAGTGTGTGTGTGTATCTGTGCTGAAGTGTGAATTTTGGTCAGAGTATGTGTGTATCTGTGCTGAACTGTGAGTTTTAGTGAGTGTGTGTGTTGTTCTGTGCTGAAGTGTGTGTTTTGGTGAGAGTGTGTGTATCTGTGCTGAATTGTGAATTTTGGTCAGAGTGTGTGTGTATCTGTGCTGAAGTGTGAGTTTTAGTGAGTGTGTGTGTGTATCTGGGCTGAAGTGTGAATTTTGGTCAGAGTATGTGTGTATCTGTGCTGAAATGTGAATTTTGGTCAGAGTGTGTGTGTATCTTTGCTGAAGTGTGAGTTTTAGTGAGTGTGTGTGTGTATCTGTGCTGAAGTGTGAGTTTTAGTGAGTGTGTGTGTGTCTCTGTGCTGAAGTGTGAGTTTTGGTGAGAGTGTGTGTGTCTCTGTGCTGAAGTGTGAGTTTTGGTCAGAGAGTGTGTGTCTCCGTGCTGAAGTGTGAGTTTTGGTCCGAGAGTGTGTGTCTCTGTGCTCAAGTGTGAGTTTTGGTGAGAGTCTGTGTATCTGTGCTGAAGTGTGAGTTTTGGGGAGAGTGTGTGTGTATCCGTGCTGAAGTGTGAGTTTTTTGGGGAGAATATGTGTATCTATTGTGTGTTTCTCTGCTGAAGTGTCAGTTTTGGCCAGAGAGTGTGTGAGCCTCTGTGCACAAGTGTGAGTTTTGGTGAGAGTGTGTGTATCTGTGCTGAAGTGTGAGTTTTAGTGAGTGTGTGTGTATCTGTGCTGAAGTGTGAGTTTTGGTCAGAGAGTGTGTGTGTCTCTGTGCTCAAGTGTGGGTTTTGGTGAGAGTGTGTATCTGTGCTGAATTGTGAATTTTGGTCAGAGTGTGTGTATCTGTGCTGAATTGTGAATTTTGGTCAGAGTGTGTGTGTATCTGTGCTGGAGTGTGAGTTTTAGTAAGTGTGTGTGTGTATCTGTGCTGAAGTGTGAATTTTGGTCTGAGTGTGTGTGTATCTGTGCTGAAGGGTGATTTTTTGTGAGTGTGTGTGTGTATCTGTGCTGAAGTGTGAATTTTGGTCCGAGTATGTGTGTATCTGTGCTGAACTGTGAGTTTTAGTGAGTGTTTGTGTGTCTCTGTGCTGAAGTGTGAGTTTTGGTGAGAGTGTGTGTATCTGTGCTGAATTGTGAATTTTGGTCAGAGTGTGTGTGTATCTGTGCTGAATTGTGAATTTTGGTCAGAGTGTGTGTGTATCTGTGCTGAAGTGTGAATTTTGGTCAGTGTGTGTGTGTATCTTTGCTGAAGTGTGAGTTTTAGTGAGTGTGTGTGTGTATCTGTGCTGAAGTGTGAATTTTGGTCAGAGTATGTGTGTATCTGTGCTGAAGTGTGAGTTTTAGTGAGTGTGTGTGTGTCTCTGTGCTGAAGTGTGAGTTTTGGTGAGAGTGTGTGTGTCTCTGTGCTGAAGTGTGAGTTTTGGTCAGAGAGTGTGTGTCTCTGTGCTTAAGTGTGAGTTTTGGTGAGAGTCTTTGTATCTGTGCTGAAGTGTGAGTTTTGGGGAGAGTGTGTGTATCTGTGCTGAAGTGTGAGTTTTTTGGGGAGAATGTGTGTATCTATTGTGTGTATCTGTGCTGAAGTGTGAGTTTTGATCAGAGTGTGTGTGTCTCTGTGCTGAAGTGTGAGTTTTGTTGAGAGTGTGTGTATCTGTGCTGAATTGTGAATTTTGGTCTGAGTGTGTGTGTATCTGTGCTGAAGTGTGAATTTTGGTCTGAGTGTGTGTATCTGTGCTGAATGGTGAGTTTTAGTGAGTATGTGTGTGTATCTGTGCTGAAGTGTGAATTTTGGTCAGAGTATGTGTGTATCTGTGCTGAACTGTGAGTTTTAGTGAGTGTGTGTGTTGTTCTGTGCTGAAGTGTGTGTTTAGGTGAGAGTGTGTGTATCTGTGCTGAATTGTGAATTTTGGTCAGAGTGTGTGTGTATCTGTGCTGAAGTGTGAGTTTTAGTGAGTGTGTGTGTGTATCTGGGCTGAAGTGTGAATTTTGGTCAGAGTATGTGTGTATCTGTGCTGAAGTGTGAATTTTGGTCAGAGTGTGTGTGTATCTTTGCTGAAGTGTGAGTTTTAGTGAGTGTGTGTGTGTATCTGTGCTGAAGTGTGAGTTTTAGTGAGTGTGTGTGTGTCTCTGTGCTGAAGTGTGAGTTTTGGTGAGAGTGTGTGTGTCTCTGTGCCGAAGTGTGAGTTTTGGTCAGAGAGTGTGTGTCTCTGTGCTGAAGTGTGAGTTTTGGTCCGAGAGTGTGTGTCTCTGTGCTCAAGTGTGAGTTTTGGTGAGAGTCTGTGTATCTGTGCTGAAGTGTGAGTTTTGGGGAGAGTGTGTGTGCATCCGTGCTGAAGTGTGAGTTTTTTGGGGAGAATATGTGTATCTATTGTGTGTTTCTGTGCTGAAGTGTGAGTTTTGGTCAGAGAGTGTGTGTGTCTCTGTGCTCAAGTGTGAGTTTTGGTGGGAGGGTGTGTATCTGTGCTGAAGTGTGAGTTTTAGTGAGTGTGTGTGTATCTGTGCTGAAGTGTGAGTTTTGGTCAGAGAGTGTGTGTGTCTCTGTGCTCAAGTGTGAGTTTTGGTGACAGTGTGTTTCTGTCCTGAATTGTGAACTTTGGTCAGCGTGTGTGTATCTCTGCTGAATTGTGAATTTTGGTCAGAGTGTGTGTGTATCTGTGCTGAAGTGTGAGTTTTAGTGAGCGTGTGTGTGTATCTGTGCTGAAGTGTGAATTTTGGTCTGAGTGTGTGTGTATCTGTGCTGAAGGGTGATTTTTTGTGAGCGTGTGTGTGTATCTGTGCTGAAGTGTGAATGTTGGTCCGAGTATGTGTGTATCTGTGCTGAACTGTGAGTTTTAGTGAGTGTTTGTGTGTCTCTGTGCTGAAGTGTGAGTTTTGGTGAGAGTGTGTGTATCTGTGCTGAATTGTAAATTTTGGTCAGACTGTGTGTGTATCTGTGCTGAAGTGTGAATTTTGGTCAGAGTGTGTGTGTATCTGTGCTGAAGTGGGAATTTTGGCCAGTGTGTCTGTGTATCTGTGCTGAAGTGTGAGTTTTAGTGAGTGTGTGTGTGTGTCTGTGCTGAAGTGTGAATTTTGGTCAGAGTTTGTGTGTATCTGTGCTGAAGTGTGAGTTTTAGTGAGTTTGTGTGTGTCTCTGTGCTGAAGTGTGAGTTTTGGTGAGAGTGCGTGTGTCTCTGTGCTGAAGTGTGAGTTTTGGTCAGAGAGTGTGTGTCTCTGTGCTCAAGTGTGAGTTTTGGTCAGAGAGTGTGTGTCTCTGTGCTCAAGTGTGAGTTTTGGTGAGAGTCTGTGTATCTGTGCTGAAGTGTGAGTTTTGGGGAGAGTGTGTGTGTATCTGTGCTGAAGTGTGAGTTTTAGTGAGTGTGTGTGTATCTGTGTTGAAGTGTGAGGTTTGGTCAGAGAGTGTGTGTGTCTCTGTGCTCAAGTGTGAGTTTTGGTGAGAGTGTGTGTATCTGTGCTGAATTGTGAATTTTGGTCAATGTGTGTGTATCTGTGCTGAAGTGTGAATTTTGGTCAGAGTGTGTGTGTATCTGTGCTGAAGTGTGAGTTTTTGTGAGTGTGTGTGTGTATTTGTGCTGAAGTGTGAGTTTTGGTTGGAGTGTGTGTGTCTCTGTGCTGAAGTGTGAGTTTTGGTTGGAGTGTGTGTGTCTCTGTGCTGAAGTGTGAGTTTTGGTGAGAGTCTGTGTATCTGTGCTGAAGTGTGAGTTTTGGGGAGAGTGTGTGTGTATCTGTGCTGAAGTGTGAGTTTTTTTGGGGAGAATGTGTGTATCTATTTTGTGTATCTGTGCTGAAGTGTGAGTTTTGGTCAGAGTGTGTGTGTCTCTGTGCTGAAATGTGAATTTTGGTCAGAGTATGTGTGTATCTGTGCTGAACTGTGAGTTTTACTGAGTGTGTGTGTGTCTCTGTGCTGAAGTGTGAGTTTTGGTGAGAGTGTGTGTATCTGTGCTGAATTGTGAATTTTGGTCAGAGTGTGTGTGTATCTGTGCTGAAGTGTGAGTTTTAGTGAGTGTGTGTGTGTATCTGTGCTGAAGTGTGAATTTTGGTCAGAGTGTGTGTGTATCTGTGCTGAAGTGTGAGTTTTAGTGAGTGTGTGTGTATCTGTGCTGCAGTGTGAGTTTTGGTCTGAGTGTGTGTGTATCTGTGCTGAAGTGTGAGTTTTGGTTGGAGTGTCTGTGTCTCTGTGCTGAAGTGTGAGTTTTGGTTGGAGTGTGTGTGTCACTGTGCTGAAGTGTGAGTTTTGGTCAGAGAGTGTGTTTCTCTGTGCTCAAGTGTGAGTTTTGGTGAGAGTCTGTGTATCTGTGCTGAAGTGTGAGTTTTGGGGAGAGTGTGTGTATCTGTGCTGAAGTTTGAGTTTTGGTTGGAGTGTGTGTCTCTGTGCTTTAGTGTAAGTTTTGGTGAGAGTGTGTGTATCTGTGCTGAATTGTGAATTTTGGTCAGAGTGTGTGTGTATCTGTGCTGAATTGTGAGTTTTAGTGAGTGTGTGTGTGTATCTGTGCTGAAGTGTGAATTTTGGTCAGAGTGTGTGTGTATCTGCTGAAGTGTGAGTTTTAGTGAGTGTGTGTGTATCTGTGCTGCAGTGTGAGTTTTGGTCTGAGTGTGTGTGTATCTGTGCTGAAGTGTGAGTTTTGGTTGGAGTGTCTGTGTTTCTGTGCTGAAGTGTGAGTTTTGGTTGGAGTGTGTGTGTCACTGTGCTGAAGTGTGAGTTTTGGTCAGAGAGTGTGTGTCTCTGTGCTCAAGTGTGAGTTTTGGTGAGAGTCTGTGTATCTGTGCTGAAGTGTGAATTTTGGGGAGAGTGTGTGTATCTGTGCTGAAGTGTGAGTTTTTTGGGGAGAATGTGTGTATCTATTGTGTGTATCTGTGCTGAAGTGTGAGTTTTGGTCAGAGAGTGTGTGTGTCTCTGTGCTGAAGTGTAAGTTTTGGTTGGAGTGTGTGTCTCTGTGCTGAATTGTGAATTTTGGTCAGAGTGTGTGTGTATCTGTGCTGAATTGTGAGTTTTAGTGAGTGTGTGTGTGTATCTGTGCTGAAGTGTGAATTTTGGTCAGAGTGTGTGTGTATCTGTGCTGAAGTGTGAGTTTTAGTGAGTGTGTGTGTGTATCTGTGCTGAAGTGTGATTTTTGGTCTTAGTGTGTGTGTATCTGTGCTGAAGTGTGAGTTTTGGTTGGAGTGTCTGTGTTTCTGTGCTGAAGTGTGAGTTTTGGTTGGAGTGTGTGTGTCACTGTGCTGAAGTGTGAGTTTTGGTCAGAGAGTGTGTGTCTCTGTGCTCAAGTGTGAGTTTTGGTGAGAGTCTGTGTATCTGTGCTGAAGTGTGAATTTTGGGGAGAGTGTGTGTATCTGTGCTGAATTGTGAGTTTTTTGGGGAGAATGTGTGTATCTATTGTGTGTATCTGTGCTGAAGTGTGAGTTTTGGTCAGAGAGTGTGTGTGTCTCTGTGCTGAAGTGTAAGTTTTGGTGAGAGTGTGTGTATCTGTGCTGAATTGTGAATTTTGGTCAGAGTGTGTGTGTATCTGTGCTGAATTGTGAGTTTTAGTGAGTGTGTGTGTGTGTATCTGTGCTGAAGTGTGAATTTTGGTCAGAGTATGTGTGTATCTGTGCTGAAGTGTGAGTTTTAGTGAGTGTGTGTGTGTATCTGTGCTGAAGTGTGAATTTTGGTCAGAGTGTGTGTGTATCTGTGCTGAATTGTGAGTTTTAGTGAGTGTGTGTGTGTATCTGTATTGAAGTGTGAATTTTGGTCAGAGTATGTGTGTATCTGTGCTGAAGTGTGAGTTTTAGTGAATGTGTGTGTGTATCTGTGCTGAAGTGTGAGTTTTAGTGAATGTGTGTGTGTATCTGTGCTGAAGTGTGAGTTTTGGCCTGAGTGTGTGTGTATCTGTGCTGAAGTGTGAGTTTTGGTTGGAGTGTGTGTGTCTCTGTGCTTAAGTGTGAGTTTTGGTTGGAGTGTGTGTGTCTCTGTGCTGAAGTGTGAGTTTTGGTCAGAGAGTGTGTGTGTCTGTGCTCAAATGTTAGTTTTGGTGAGAGTGTGTGTATCTGTGCTGAAGTGTGAGTTTTGGTTGGAGTTTGTTTTGGTTGCAGCACATTGTTTTCCTCAGCCGTTCTTCAGTTCTTCATGCCATTCTCATCATGGTCCAGGCTACCACCCTCAACGTGGCCTTCAACTCCCATAACAAGTCTCTACTGACCATCATGATGTCCAATAACGTGAGTTAGACACACAGGGCAGATTGGTGGCTGATTCTGTAGCTTAACCCCTTTGCACAGATATAGATGCTGGCGTCTGTAAATTCTGAAATTTAGTTCCTAAATAATTCTGTAATAGAATTTCCAGATGTGCATCACTGGAATAATTTTTCAAAGTCTCTGACAAAAATACTGAGTTGTAAAGACTATGCATAGCAGGAAAAAATTAGCATTATTTATATTCTGCTTAAAGGGGTTAAGAGCTGATATTTTTGATGTGGTACGAAACCAGGTGATTTTGAAAATGAACCTTGTATGCAGTGGGCTGAAGAATTATTGTTTGACTAGATTGGAGATGCACAGAAAGGTCATTGTAAATAAACTGTAGTAAATATAAACTTGGAACAAAATTAAGTGCTTTTAAGTTCATCTGAGTTTTCAGGAACTATATTGTGCATGATATAATTTTCTCTTTCCCTAGAGTGTAAAAATGAGGTACGGCACATGCAAAATCTCTTGATCGTCTCTCTTTCTGAGACGGGTCATTATTGTCTTTAACTGTGGTCATGGCTTCAAGAAGATCTGCGAATGCTGAAATACACCGCCGAGCTCTGTCGCAACAATTTATTCACTAAGAAGTATGGAACAAATGAAAACCTAACAAGTAGAACAGGCGATGAGCGGTTGGTCTATTTCTATAGTGAAAGGATAAGAGGGTGAGAAATGGATATAGAAATGTAGTAAAGTTATTGAAATCTGCGAGAATCCTCTGGGAAGAATGACATGTCTTGGTGGTATCCTGGGGTCGCCAGGTGGGCTGCTCTAGCTCCAGAGAATCAGACCTGCGTTTCACTCATTCCTCTCGAGACCCACTTCACTGGGTCCAAAAAATAAAACAAAAATTAAAAGCGATCATTGTTTCTATGGTTACAGACAGGTTGGGATACAATAAAAGACCTATGAATTTTAGAGAAAATACATTTTAAACAAACAGTTTCTTGGTGGAGTGTCACAGATCCACCCTTTTTGAGTGCCCACCTCATGACATGCGACCTGCAGTATTTTTTTAATCTTGACATTTTGAATTTACATCTAGTATAGTATTTTTTATGTTTTATCAATATAATTTAGGGTATTTTAATTCAGTGGTGCCAATAATTCTGTAGTCCACTGCAGGTAGCCCTTATCATTGAAGGTTTGCTGGATATTTAGTGAGCTGCCTGTGGCAGTGGTGGAGTGAGCCGCCTGTGGCAGTGGTGGAGTGAGCCGCCTGTGGCAGTGATGGAGTGAGCCGCCTGTGGCAGTGATGGAGTGAGCCGCCTGTGGCAGTGATGGGGGTGAACCGCCTGTGGCAGTGATGGAGTGAGCCGCCTGTGGCAGTGGTGGAGCCAGCTGCCTGTGGCAGTGGTGGAGCCAGCTGCCTGTGGCAGTGACGGAGCGAGCTGCCTGTGGCAGTGATGGAGTGAGCTGCCTGTGACAGTGGTGGGGCCAGCTGCCTGTGGCAGTGGCGGAGCGAGCTGCCTGTGGCAGTGATGGAGTGAGCTGCCTGTGACAGTGGTGGGGCCAGCTGCCTGTGGCAATGGTGGAGCGAGTTACCTGTGGCAGTGATGGAGCGAGCTGCATGTGGCAGTGGTGGAGTGAGCTGCCTGTGGCTGTGATGGAGCGAGCTGTGGTGGAGTGAGCTGCCTGTGGCAGTGAGGGAGAGAGCTGTCTGTGGCTGTGATTGAGTGAGCTGCCTGCCGCAGCGATGGATCGAGCTGCCTGTGGCAGTGGTGGAGTGAGCTGCCTGTGGCTGTGATGGAGCGAGCTGTGGTGGAGTGAGCTGCCTGCGGCAGTGATGGCGTGAGCCATCTGTGGTATTGATGGAGTTAGCCGCCTGTAGCAGCGATGGAGTTAGCGCCTGTGGCATTGATGGAGTGAACCGCCTGTGGCAGTGATGGGGTGAGCCGCCTGTGGCAGTGGTGGAGCCAGCTGCCTGTAGCAGTGGTGGAGCCAGCTGCCTGTGGCAGTGATGGAGTGAGCTGCCTGTGACAGTGGTGGGGCCAGCTGCCTGTGGCAATGGTGGAGCGAGTTACCTGTGGCAGTGATGGAGCGAGCTGCCTGTGGCAGTGGTGGAGCGAGCTGCCTGTGGCAGTGGTGGAGTGAGCTGCCTGCCGCAGCGATGGAGCGAGCTGCCTGTGGCAGTGGTGGAGTGAGCTGCCTGTGGCTGTGATGGAGCGAGCTGCCTGCAGCAGTGGTGGAGTGAGCTGCCTGTGGCAGTGAGGGAGAGAGCTGTCTGTGGCTGTGATGGAGTGAGCTGCCTGCCGCAGCGATGGAGCGAGCTGCCTGTGGCAGTGGTGGAGTGAGCTGCCTGTGGCTGTGATGGAGCGAGCTGCCTGCAGCAGTGGTGGAGTGAGCTGCCTGCGGCAGTGATGGCGTGAGCCATCTGTGGCATTGATGGAGTTAGCCGCCTGTGGCAGTGATGGAGTTAGCCGCCTGTGGCATTGATGGAGTGAACCGCCTGTGGCAGTGATGGGGTGAGCCGCCTGTGGCAGTGGTGGAGCCAGCTGCCTGTGGCAGTGACGGAGCGAGCTGCCTGTGGCATTGATGGAGTGAACCGCCTGTGGCAGTGATGGGGTGAGCCGCCTGTGGCAATGGTGGAGCCAGCTGCCTGTAGCAGTGGTGGAGCCAGCTGCCTGTGGCAGTGGTGGAGCCAGCTGCCTGTGGCAGTGACGGAGCGAGCTGCCTGTGGCAGTGATGGAGTGAGCTGCCTGTGACAGTGGTGGGGCCAGCTGCCTGTGGCAATGGTGGAGCCAGTTACCTGTGGCAGTGATGGAGCGAGCTGCCTGTGGCAGTGGTGGAGTGAGCTGCCTGTGGCAGTGATGGAGTGAGCTGCCTGTTGCAGTGAGGGAGAGAGCTGTCTGTGGCTGTGATGGAGTGAGCTGCCTGTGGCAGTGAGGGAGAGGGCTGTCTGTGACTGTGATGGAGTGAGCTGCCTGCCGCAGCGATGGAGCGAGCTGCCTGTGGCAGTGGTGGAGTGAGCTGCCTGTGGCTGTGATGGAGCGAGCTGCCTGCAGCAGTGGTGGAGTGAGCTGCCTGCGGCAGTGATGGCGTGAGCCATCTGTGGCAGTGATGGAGTTAGCAGCCTGTGGCAGTGATGGCGTGAGCCATCTGTGGCAGTGATGGAGTTAGCCGCCTGTGGCAGTGATGGAGTTAGCCGCCTGTGGCAGTGATGGAGTGAGCCGCCTTTGGCAGTGATGGAGTGAGCCGCCTGTGGCAGTGATGGAGTGAGCAGCTCACTGAGGGTTTCTGTCTGAGGTTTCAGCCTGTTTACAAACTGCAGTAACTGTATGTAATGTCCATCCAGGGTATGGATCTCCCTGTATACTGTACATAAGTCACGCTCTTTTTTTTATCCTGCAGTTTGTGGAGATCAAAGGGAGTGTGTTCAAGAAGTTTGAGAAGAATAATCTTTTCCAGATGTCCAACAGCGGTAAGATTTGTCAGAGGATTATCTGGAAACAAGTGATCCTCTGGAGAAAATGTCGTAAGACGTCGTAACATTTATTTATGGACTGGCTCTTGCTCAGATGAAATCATCATCTTAGTAATTACTGCGCTAGGTTATGGCTTTATTAAATTATTCAAAGGAAATATACACAGGTGATTTTGGATATTGTGTTCTCAGTGTTTTCAAATGAATGCCTGTGTTACGTGATTTATTTTTAGAAATGTTTGCTGTGGTTTCTGGAGAATTTGATCTGTTTTAATGCCATTGTCTCTTTTCCCCAGATATCAAAGAGAGATTCACTAACTACGTGCTACTTCTAATCGTGTGTCTTCGGAACATGGAGCAATTCTCCTGGAACCCAGGTAATCAGTCGCTCGTTTGTGTGCTCTCTGTTTGTTAGAGCACAGGTAATCAGTCACTCGTTTGTGTGCTCTCCGTTTGTTAGAGCACAGGTAATCAGTCACTCGTTTGTGTGCTCTCCGTTTGTTAGAGCACAGGTAACCAGTCGCTCATTTGTGTGCTCTCCGTTTGTTAGAGCACAGGTAACCAGTCGCTCGTTTGTGTGCTCTCCGTTTGTTAGAGCACAGGTAATCAGTCACTCGTTTGTGTGCTCTCCGTTTGTTAGAGCACAGGTAACCAGTTGCTCATTTGTGTGCTCTCCGTTTGTTAGAGCACAGGTAACCAGTCGCTCGTTTGTGTGCTCTCCGTTTGTTAGAGCACAGGTAATCAGTCGCTCGTTTGTGTGCTCTCCGTTTGTTAGAGCACAGGTAATCAGTCACTCGTTTGTGTGCTCTCCGTTTGTTAGAGCACAGGTAATCAGTCACTCGTTTGTGTGCTCTCCGTTTGTTAGAGCACAGGTAACCAGTCGCTCATTTGTGTGCTCTCCGTTTGTTAGAGCACAGGTAACCAGTCGCTCGTTTGTGTGCTCTCCGTTTGTTAGAGCACAGGTAATCAGTCACTCGTTTGTGTGCTCTCCGTTTGTTAGAGCACAGGTAACCAGTTGCTCATTTGTGTGCTCTCCGTTTGTTAGAGCACAGGTAACCAGTCACTCGTTTGTGTGCTCTCCGTTTGTTAGAGCACAGGTAATCAGTCGCTCGTTTGTGTGCTCTCCGTTTGTTAGAGCACAGGTAATCAGTCACTCGTTTGTGTGCTCTCCGTTTGGTAGAGCACAGGTAATCAGTCACTCGTTTGTGTGCTCTCTGTTTGTTAGAGCACAGGTAATCAGTCACTCGTTTGTGTGCTCTCCATTTGTTAGAGCACTGGTAATCAGTCACTCGTTTGTGTGCTCTCCGTTTGTTAGAGCACAGGTAATCAGTCACTCGTTTGTGTGCTCTCCGTTTGTTAGAGCACAGGTAATCAGTCGCTCGTTTGTGTGCTCTCCGTTTGTTAGAGCACAGGTAATCAGTCGCTCGTTTGTGTGCTCTCCGTTTGTTAGAGCACAGGTAATCAGTCCCTCGTTTGTGTGCTCTCCGTTTGTTAGAGCACAGGTAATCAGTCACTCGTTTGTGTGCTCTCCGTTTGTTAGAGCACAGGTAATCAGTCACTCGTTTGTTGCTCTCCGTTTGTTAGAGCACAGGTAATCAGTTGCTCGTTTGTGTGCTCTCCGTTTGTTAGAGCACAGGTAATCAGTCACTCGTTTGTGTGCTCTCCGTTTGTTAGAGCACAGGTAATCAGTCACTCGTTTGTGTGCTCTCCGTTTGTTAGAGCACAGGTAATCAGTCACTCGTTTGTGTGCTCTCCGTTTGTTAGAGCACAGGTAATCAGTTGCTCGTTTGTGTGCTCTCCGTTTGTTAGAGCACAGGTAATCAGTTGCTCGTTTGTGTGCTCTCCGTTTGTTAGAGCACAGGTAATCAGTCGCTCGTTTGTGTGCTCTCCGTTTGTTAGAGCACAGGTAATCAGTTGCTCGTTTGTGTGCTCTCCGTTTGTTATAGCACAGGTAATCAGTTGCTCGTTTGTGTGCTCTCCGTTTGTTAGAGCACAGGTAATCAGTCACTCGTTTGTGTGCTCTCCGTTTGTTAGAGCACAGGTAATCAGTTGCTCGTTTGTGTGCTCTCCGTTTGTTAGAGCACAGGTAATCAGTCACTCGTTTGTGTGCTCTCCGTTTGTTAGAGCACAGGTAATCAGTCACTCGTTTGTGTGCTCTCCGTTTGTTAGAGCACAGGTAATCAGTTGCTCGTTTGTGTGCTCTCCGTTTGTTAGAGCACAGGTAACCAGTCGCTCATTTGTGTGCTCTCCGTTTGTTAGAGCACAGGTAATCAGTCGCTCGTTTGTGTGCTCTCCGTTTGTTAGAGCACAGGTAATCAGTCGCTCGTTTGTGTGCTCTCCGTTTGTTAGAGCACAGGTAATCAGTCCCTCGTTTGTGTGCTCTCCGTTTGTTAGAGCACAGGTAATCAGTCACTCGTTTGTGTGCTCTCCGTTTGTTAGAGCACAGGTAATCAGTCACTCGTTTGTTGCTCTCCGTTTGTTAGAGCACAGGTAATCAGTTGCTCGTTTGTGTGCTCTCCGTTTGTTAGAGCACAGGTAATCAGTTGCTCGTTTGTGTGCTCTCCGTTTGTTAGAGCACAGGTAATCAGTCACTCGTTTGTGTGCTCTCCGTTTGTTAGAGCACAGGTAATCAGTTGCTCGTTTGTGTGCTCTCCGTTTGTTGGAGCACAGGTAATCAGTTGCTCGTTTGTGTGCTCTCCGTTTGTTAGAGCACAGGTAATCAGTCGCTCGTTTGTGTGCTCTCCGTTTGTTAGAGCACAGGTAATCAGTTGCTCGTTTGTGTGCTCTCCGTTTGTTAGAGCACAGGTAATCAGTTGCTCGTTTGTGTGCTCTCCGTTTGTTAGAGCACAGGTAATCAGTCACTCGTTTGTGTGCTCTCCGTTTGTTAGAGCACAGGTAATCAGTTGCTCGTTTGTGTGCTCTCCGTTTGTTAGAGCACAGGTAATCAGTCACTCGTTTGTGTGCTCTCCGTTTGTTAGAGCACAGGTAATCAGTCACTCGTTTGTGTGCTCTCCGTTTGTTAGAGCACAGGTAATCAGTCGCTCGTTTGTGTGCTCTCCGTTTGTTAGAGCACAGGTAACCAGTCGCTCATTTGTGTGCTCTCCGTTTGTTAGAGCACAGGTAACCAGTCGCTCGTTTGTGTGCTCTCCGTTTGTTAGAGCACAGGTATTCAGTCGCTCGTTTGTGTGCTCTCCGTTTGTTAGAGCACAGGTAATCAGTCCCTCGTTTGTGTGCTCTCCGTTTGTTAGAGCACAGGTAATCAGTCACTCGTTTGTGTGCTCTCCGTTTGTTAGAGCACAGGTAATCAGTTGCTCGTTTGTGTGCTCTCCGTTTGTTAGAGCACAGGTAATCAGTTGCTCGTTTGTGTGCTCTCCGTTTGTTAGAGCACAGGTAATCAGTCACTCGTTTGTGTGCTCTCCGTTTGTTAGAGCACAGGTAATCAGTTGCTCGTTTGTGTGCTCTCCGTTTGTTGGAGCACAGGTAATCAGTTGCTCGTTTGTGTGCTCTCCGTTTGTTAGAGCACAGGTAATCAGTCGCTCGTTTGTGTGCTCTCCGTTTGTTAGAGCACAGGTAATCAGTTGCTCGTTTGTGTGCTCTCCGTTTGTTAGAGCACAGGTAATCAGTTGCTCGTTTGTGTGCTCTCCGTTTGTTAGAGCACAGGTAATCAGTCACTCGTTTGTGTGCTCTCCGTTTGTTAGAGCACAGGTAATCAGTTGCTCGTTTGTGTGCTCTCCGTTTGTTAGAGCACAGGTAATCAGTCACTCGTTTGTGTGCTCTCCGTTTGTTAGAGCACAGGTAATCAGTCACTCGTTTGTGTGCTCTCCGTTTGTTAGAGCACAGGTAATCAGTCGCTCGTTTGTGTGCTCTCCGTTTGTTAGAGCACAGGTAACCAGTCGCTCATTTGTGTGCTCTCCGTTTGTTAGAGCACAGGTAACCAGTCGCTCGTTTGTGTGCTCTCCGTTTGTTAGAGCACAGGTATTCAGTCGCTCGTTTGTGTGCTCTCCGTTTGTTAGAGCACAGGTAATCAGTCCCTCGTTTGTGTGCTCTCCGTTTGTTAGAGCACAGGTAATCAGTCACTCGTTTGTGTGCTCTCCGTTTGTTAGAGCACAGGTAATCAGTCACTCGTTTGTTGCTCTCCGTTTGTTAGAGCACAGGTAATCAGTTGCTCGTTTGTGTGCTCTCCGTTTGTTAGAGCACAGGTAATCAGTCACTCGTTTGTGTGCTCTCCGTTTGTTAGAGCACAGGTAATCAGTTGCTCGTTTGTGTGCTCTCTGTTTGTTAGAGCACAGGTAATCAGTCACTCGTTTGTGTGCTCTCCATTTGTTAGAGCACAGGTAATCAGTCGCTCGTTTGTGTGCTCTCCATTTGTTAGAGCACAGGTAATCAGTTGCTCGTTTGTGTGCTCTTTGTTTGTTAGAGCACAGGTAATCAGTCGCTCGTTTGTGTGCTCTCCATTTGTTAGAGCACAGGTAATCAGTCACTCGTTTGTGTGCTCTCCGTTTGTTAGAGCACAGGTAATCAGTCACTCGTTTGTGTGCTCTCCGTTTGTTAGAGCACAGGTAATCAGTCACTCGTTTGTGTGCTCTCCGTTTGTTAGAGCACAGGTAATCAGTCACTCGTTTGTGTGCTCTCCGTTTGTTAGAGCACAGGTAATCAGTCACTCGTTTGTGTGCTCTCCGTTTGTTAGAGCACAGGTGATCAGTCACTCGTTTGTGTGCTCTCCGTTTGTTAGAGCACAGGTAATCAGTCACTCGTTTGTGTGCTCTCCGTTTGTTAGAGCACAGGTAACCAGTCGCTCATTTGTGTGCTCTCCGTTTGTTAGAGCACAGGTAATCAGTCACTCATTTGTGTGCTCTCCGTTTGTTAGAGCACAGGTAACCAGTCGCTCATTTGTGTGCTCTCCGTTTGTTAGAGCACAGGTAACCAGTCGCTCGTTTGTGTGCTCTCCGTTTGTTAGAGCACAGGTTATCAGTCACTCGTTTGTGTGCTCTCCGTTTGTTAGAGCAGAGGTAATCAGTCGCTCGTTTGTGTGCTCTCTGTTTGTTTGAGCACATGTAATCAGTCGCTCGTTTGTGTGCTCTCTGTTTGTTTGAGCACATGTAATCAGTCGCTCGTTTGTGTGCTCTCTGTTTGTTAGAGCACAGGTAATCAGTTGCTCGTTTGTGTGCTCTCTGTTAGAGCACAGATAATGAGTTGATCGTTTCTGTGCTCTCTGTTTGTAAGAGCACAGGTAATCAGTCGGTCGTTTGTGTGCTCTCTGTTTGTTAAAGCAGAGGTAATCAGTCGCTTGTTTGTGCAGATGCTTTGTTTGAGTACAGGTACATCTCTGTTTTTGCTGATATTTCATTGTGTGTGTGTGTGTGTATTCTCTCAGATCACCTGTGGGTGCTGTTCCCTGATGTCTGCATGGTTATTGCCTCGGAGATCGCTGTTGACATCGTAAAACACGCTTTCATCACAAAATTCAACGACATCACGGCAGACGTAAGGCGTGAAGCACTGGTGACATCACACCACATTAGCTAAAGCAGTATTTTCATGGCTTAGAATGAAGAGCTTATTTTGCAGTTACACTCATGTGCAATACAGTATATTTTACAATCGACTAACTCAGACTCCATGCCTCACTGACAAGGAGGTGTTTGAAATTTACCACCCCATTCATTTGCATCGTCCATAATATATGATTTGTGTACTGTGAAGAATCTATCCAGGACTCTGTGTTTGTAATGGGTTTTTTTTTCCATGAGATGGTGTGTTTCATTTGTACCAAAAAGTGTTTTATTAATTTGGTCCTTTTTACTGTGTAGCTCAAAGTTGCGTCACCAAACCGCTGCTATGTGACCTCATCCTGGAGGCACTGGGTTTGTTTTCTCCAGACCAGGCGCCCCTGCTCTGTGGCTGGTCCAGTGGGAGAGCATCTGATGGCGATTGTGGTCAGAGGACTCCCTGTGCGAAAGACCTGACCTACTTGTGTTTTCACCCCCTGCGCAGAAGTAGATGCTGGCGGACATGGAGCTGCTCTATTTATGCACGCAGTTACACTATTCTATCAGTAGGTGGCATACTGGGATCAGTTATTGAATATTCACGAGCCTGCCGGGCGCGAACACGATTTAGAATATGGACAGTTCAGTCTCATCCCTGTTTTGGAGCCGTTGTTTGAATTAAACTCCTCATCTAAGCCTGATTCGCTCAGTATGCTTGCCCATAGTATCTATCTTGGAGTTTTAAAAAAATTAGCTCTTGTGACACAAAAAATTGTTTTGAGGGCTGAGACGCACGCCGACAAGGGCTTACCGTTCAAGCTGATATTGCAGGTCACGTGATGCCATGGGGAGCAAAAAGAAATTTTTCCATCGGGAATAATTGGACCAGACACTCTGAAATATCCGTGAATAAATTTTTATGACTACAGCAAATGATCTATATATATTCTGTTGATTTTTCTCTTTTAAATCATTGGTGCCTTTTTCACGGCTGCAATAATTTTTAAAAACTTTTTATTCAGCTTAGGTAAGCACTAAGGGGACCTTGTCTCTAAGAGTGTTCTCGTAAGCTTTGCAGCAGCTGCAGTTCTCTGCGTGTAGCGCTGGTCAGGAGATTCTGTGCCATCGGCTTAAGTCATTACCAAGTCGGTAAAGTGAGCAGGTGTAACGACACCAGTGTTTACCGTTATTTTATTTGATGAATGGCTTTGTTATGTCGCGACTTGACTGCTTCACTTGTCTTTTACGTCACGTTACAGAATAAACAGCGAGGAAGCAAAGGCTGTTGCTGGTTAACGAAGGTTGGATAACGTGCGTATATTCGGTAATTATTGAAAGGGACATCCTATAATCGTGCACGTAGCAAATACTTGCTTTTCTTCTTCGTATTAAAATGCTCAAGATGCACCTAAACTGAGTTGTATTTTTCCATTACATTGAATATTTTACACCGATTCACGGTACTGCATCCTGCTGCTTCATGTATGCCGGCTCCGTACCGAGCTGAGTTGCACTAACTCGGTCCTTATGTGCACTTTCAGCCGATTTAAATTCAGCACAAAAAACTGCTGGGCTAATCATTTATTTACCATTGCATGCACATTCTTAATTATTAGAACAATAGCAGATATGCATACTTGATGTTGTAACTTTTCACCAACTTTTAAGGTAAGATACAAAATATGAAGTATTATTTTAGGCTGATGTTATTCGCACTTATACGTGTGGCCAATGCAGAATTTTTTTCTTGGCCACACTTACTCGCTGCGCCAGTTGATGACCATTCCAGTTTTTAGAAAGTTCCCCTTAAAATTAGTTTGGCCTAGAAAAATTTTTGGCTTTGGACGCACTTTCAATAAGTGTGGGCAATGGAGCAACGTGCGTCTTGGCCACATATAAGTGCGTCTGATGCGAATATAGATCAATTTTTGTGCTTGGACGCACTTATTTAAGTGCGAATAGTCTGTTTGTTCTTTTTGCGTGTGCAGAACTTGCCTGATAGACTGCACCAACAGTGTTTGCTGTGAACGGCACACTGTGCGTGAGTTGCATCAGTGTACGGGAGTGATTCTGCGGAGACTCGCTGATGCGCAGAGAAAATGCCAGAGTCCCAGAAGAAAGAAACAGATGAGAACAAAACGAAGATCGACTTCACGTATATTTTATAACTGGGCTGCTGATTATATGAGGACTTACGAATTCACTAATCGTGTATTCGGGGAAAGGATGGAATCCCGTATTCAAACTCCACTAATATCGAATGAAATCAGCACTTTTTCGGTTTACCTTGATGTTTGAGTACCCAGCGAAACATTCTGGTTGTGAAAACGTCGAGCGTACATTTAGTCAGGAAAATTTAGAATTTAATTTCTTATTCTGATAAACATGGTAACGGCCTATAACAGCAGCAGTGATGTTACCGATGACACACCGGGCTGCAAGGGCATGCGCAGCATATGCATTTGTGATATTAAATATTAAAATTAAATTCTAATGAATGGTGTGTGCACCATGTGAAGGATTGGCCAGCTGTCCAGGGTGGGTCCCTGCCTTTCGCCCAGAGTCAGCTGGGATGGGCTCCAGTTACAGGTATAGAGAAAGGATGGATTAATGAGCTTTGAGCATACGTATGCTTAAAGTAATTTTGCTTGTCAGAATTGGCTCAATACTAAAATTAACATCATCTTCTTTAAAACTTGTCACTTCGTAAAGACGGACAGTGCTCTGTGCGGTCGGGTTATCGTCTTGAATCCAGTAAGAATAGAGACGGTTGCGAGCTAACAAGCTCAAAACAATTCACTGTCTCCAAATACATTGAGCTTTTGAACTGCGAGGAAAACGAGATTAATCTGTCATTTTAAAGAGCAGCAACTGTTCTGCTGACATTGTGTGTGGGGTAGTGAATGATTTTATTTCCCTTTAAAATAACAATAGTTTATCACCATTATATATCCCTGTATATAAACTGTTTTCCGAACTATATTTAAGTCTTCGCCGAGTGCTACGATCATTTTTTTTTTTTTTTTTAAATCTCATGCATGTTTTAAAAGTGTGTTAATTAGTTAGTAGATCGGCTCGAAAAATAATTCTAGATACCGAGTTAGTCGTCCGATGTGAATTCAACAGCAGTGGAAAAATAAGATTTTTTGTAATAATACTGTGCTGAAAATTCTGATCAATCCTGATAGTGGTGTCCATTGAGGAAGTTGCATTACTGATCCAAGAATAACCCATCATGAACCGAGCTTGACTTTAGAGCCGCTGTTCACGCCCTGATGTCCCAGTTATGAGGCAGTTAAAGCCCAAACCCAGTGGTAATACATCACTGCTGAAAGCTCAGCTCACAGTTCCTCATGCCAACCCACGAAAAGCAGGATGTGGGCCCATCAACGACCCGTTCTTCATGACCCAACCTGAAGAAAAATTTTCAGGCTTGAGAATTTTTTTTATCCCCCGCAACAACGTTGTTAATCTGTAATGTGTCGTGTCCGGGCTATAACTTCGAAACTAATCATCCGATTCTGATCATATGTGGCATCGAGGTGTAAAACCACATAAAGGTGTGTCATGAAAAACAATTTGGTATAATTTTTTGAGTTTTCTGATGCATACTCTCCGGCCTATTTTTTTTGCAAGGATATTAACAGCTTTGCGATTAGTACAGTTCTTTAGAAATCTAAATGCATATTAACATTCTCTATTCAAAAATGCAATGCCAGTTGCGGGGGATATTGCTTGACAATGTCAGCAGCTTGTTGCAATCAGTCACCCCTGTATTGAAGTTCATGCATCAAAAGTTGATTTGTGTTAAAAGTATGATTATTTTGTGATTTGACAATGCGCCATTTTGAGGGCTCTGAGAGTTTGGGGAGCCGCCTGAAGAGCTGGGCCAGGTCACGCGGTAACGGAGTTACAGAATTTATGCATTTCGTACCAGAGCTCCAAAATTAATTAAGATAGCGTTACAATTTAAATGGATTTATATAGGTCTTCCCTAGTACTTCAAATATCAAAGTTGCTAATTTTGTTCATTTGATTTATTTAGGGTGAAAACAGCAAAAACTGGGCTGTAACAAAGTTACACATTTGTCACTCCGTTACTGACCTCTCTTAGGTTTGGAGCTGATACAAAATACACCAATTTTGTAACTTCGTTACCGCGTGACCTGGTCCAGCTGGATTATTTTCCTCCTAAAGAGGAAATAATTTAGAATTTCAAGCTCAGATGAAGTACATGTGGTCTAGGAGTTTATGATCCCAGAAATATATAGTTTTTTTTTTTCTTTTTTTTTCTGTGTCATTTATCAATTCTCAGGATTTTTACAATTTCAGTGCTGAATTTTCTTAAAGATTTGTTTTGTTTGCAGCCCTTTTTCTTGACCAAAATCATGAAAATAAACTGTAATATGATGGAATTCTTTATGCTGCAAGTGTCTCAACTCAGTTGAGCCATTCCCTTCATCTCTGTGAAGCTGCAATCTTGAATTATAAAGGCTTAAATTAGTTAACACTTAAATTGCCAGATTTGGCTTCTGTGCAAAGGGATTAAACCATTAAAAATGCTATTAACACAAACCCTAAACATGGAAATGATGAACAGAAAAGATCCTTTTATTAATGAGTCCGTAAATATCATGGTATGTTTGAAACTTGAGATCTTAAACACTGATGTCTGTTTGGTTTTCAATGGAAGTGAATGGGGAGGTAAATTTTGAACATCACCTCTACATCACAGAGACATGAAGTCTTGCTGATTCAGCTGCAAAATATATTGCACACATTAGCAATTGCATATTTGACCCTATATTAAAATTGATGAAAATACTGCTTTGTGTAAAGTCTACAAAATCGAGTTGATCAAACTACTGTGCCTGTAACTTCACAGTTGTTGGAAATACAGTATGCGACGTCTTGTGGCTTTTTTGCTGTTAGTTGGAGAAAGATTTTCCATCATCAAGCTTCAGGGACAGATGTGAGGGTGAATAAAATGAGGAATTTTATCTAAAATGTCCGTGGGGTGTTCCTCTCCCTCAGGTGTACAGCGAATACCGGGCCAGTCTGGCTTTCGACCTCGTGAGCAGCCGGCAGAAGAACGTGAGTCTGAAATGGGCAGAGAATCGCGCTGTGCAGTTACTGCGCTGCCGTTACAGAGGCGTTTATTTCGTTACGCTGGTCTTTGGTGGTTTGTGTGCATCTGCTGAGTATCAGAACTGACCTGTAACAGTGTACCCCGGAGTCTTTACACAACCATCTGAATCTGTGCGTGACCCCTGTGTGACCCCAGGCTTACACCGACTACAGCGACTCTGTCTCCCGAAGGATGGGGTTTATCCCACTGCCTCTGGCTCTGCTGGTGAGT
The DNA here is from genome assembly GCA_029721435.1 of Gymnothorax reevesii. Taxonomy (NCBI): domain Eukaryota; kingdom Metazoa; phylum Chordata; class Actinopteri; order Anguilliformes; family Muraenidae; genus Gymnothorax; species Gymnothorax reevesii. The sequence goes on along the minus strand of CM056574.1, from coordinate 1,265,579 downwards.
CCGGCCTTAACCCCTCTAACCCAGGTGCATTCTGTTACCCCTCAGACACATTCTGTTACCCCTCAGACACATTCTATTACCCCGCAGATGTGTTTTATTGGTGAGAGTGCTGTAGAGATCGGTGTATTGGTGAGAGTGCTGTAGAGATCAGTGTATTGGTGAGAGGGCTGTAGAGATCAGTGTATTGGTGAGAGTGCTGTAGATATCAGTGTATTGGTGAGAGTGCTGTAGAGATCAGTGCATTGGTGAGAGTGCTGTAGAGATCGGTGTATTGGTGAGAGTGCTGTAGAGATCAGTGTGTTGGTGAGAGTGCTGTAGAGATCGGTGTATTGGTGAGAGTGCTGCAGAGATCAGTGTATTGCTGAGAGTGCTGTAGAGATCAGTGCATTAGTGAAAGTGCTGTTGAGATCGGTGTATTGGTGAGAGTGCTGTAGAGATCAGTGCATTGGTGAGAGTGCTGCAGAGATCAGTGTATTGCTGAGAGTGCTGCAGAGATCAGTGCATTAGTGAGAGTGCTGTAGAGATTAATGCATTAGTGAGAGTGCTGTAGAGATTGGTTTATTAATGAGAGTGCTGTAGAGATCAGTGTATTGGTGAGAGTTCTTTAGTGATCAGTGCATTAGTGAGAGTGCTGTAGAGATAGGTGTATTGGTGAGAGTGGTGTAGAGGTCTGGGTATTGGTGAGAGTGCTGCAGAGATCAGTGTATTAGTGAAGGTCTGTAGAGATTAGTGTATTGGTGAGAGTGCTGTAGAGATCAGTGTATTGGTGAGAGTGCTGTAGAGATCAGTGTATTAATGAGAGTGCTGTAGAGATCAGTGCATTGGTGAAAGTGCTATAGAGATCAGTGTATTAGTGAAAGTCCGTAGAGATCCGTGTATTTGTGAGAGTGCTGTAGAGTTCAGTGTATTGCTGAGAGTGCTGTAGAGATCAGTGCATTAGTGAGAGTGTTGTAGAGATCAGTGCATTAGTGAGAGTGCTGTAGAGATTGGTGTATTGGTGAGGGTGCTGTTGAGATCAGTGTATTGGTGAGAGTGCTGCAGAGATCAGTGTATTAGTGAAAGTCTGTAGAGATCAGTGTATTTGTGATAGTGCTGTAGAGATCAGTGCATTACTGAGAGTGCTATAGAGATCATTGTATTAGTGAAAGTCTGGAGAGATCAGTGTATTGCTGAGAGTGCTGTAGAGATCAGTGCATTAGTGAGAGTGCTGAAGAAATCGGTGTATTGCTGAGAGTGCTGTAGAGATCAGTGTATTGGTGAGAGTGCTGCAGAGATCAGTGTATTAGTGAAAGTCTGTAGAGATCAGTGTATTGGTGAGAGTGCTGTAGAGATCAGTCTATTAGTGAGAGCACTGTGGACATCAGTGTATTGGTGAGAGTAGTGTAGAGATCAGTGTCTTGGTGAGTGCTGTGGAGATCAGTGGATTGGTGTGAGAGTGCTGCAGGGATCAGTGTATTGGTGAGAGAGTGTTGCAGAGATCAGTGTATTGGTGAGTGCGCTGTGGAGATCAGTGTATTGGTGAGAGTGCTGCAGAGATCAGTGTGTTGGTGAGAGTGCTGTAGAGATCAGTGTATTGGTGAGAGTGCTGTAGAGATCAGTGTATTGGTGAGAGCGCTGTAGAGCTCATTGTATTGGTGAGAGTGCTGTAGAGATCAGTGCATTAGTGAGAGCGCTGTGGAGATCAGAATATTAGGGATAGATTGCTGTGGAGTTCAGTGCATTAGTGTGAGCGCTGTAGAGATCAGTATATTAGGGATAGATTGCTGTAGAGATCAGTATATTGGTGAGAGTGCTGTGGAGATCAGTGTATTGCTAAGAGTGCTGTAGAGATCAGTATATTAGGGATAGATTGCTGTGGAGATCAGTGTATTGGTGAGAGTGCTGTCGAGATCAGTGCATTAGTGAGAGCGCTGTGGAGATCAGCATATTAGGGATACATTGCTGTGGAGTTCAGTGCATTAGTGTGTGCGCTGTAGAGATCAGTATATTAGGGATAGATTGCTGTAGAGATCAGTATTTTGGTGAGAGTGCTGTGGAGATCAGTGTATTGGTAAGAGTGCTGTAGAGATCAGTATATTAGGGATCAATTGCTGTGGAGATCAGTGCATTAGTGCGAGTGCTGTTGAGATCAATATATGAGGGATAGATTGCTGTGGAGATCAGTGCATTAGTGAGAGCACTGTTGTGATCAGTAAATTAGGGATAGATTGCTGTAGAGATCATTGTATTGGCGAGAGCGCTCTGGAGATCTGTGCATTATTGTGAGCGCTGTAGAGATAAGTTTATTAGGGATAGGTTGCTGTAGAGATAGGTGTATTAGTGCGAGGGCTGTAGAGATCAGTATATCAAGGATAGATTGCTGTGGAGATCAATGCTTCAGTGTGAGCGATGTATAGATCAGTGCATTAGTGAAAGCGCTGTAGTGCTCAGTATATGAGGGATAGATTGCTGTAGAGATCAGTGTATTGGTGAGAGTGCTGTAAAGATCAGTGTATTGGTGAGAGTGCTGTAGAGATTGGTGTATTGGTGAGAGTGCTGTGGAGATTAGTGCATTAGTGAGAGTGCTGTAGAGCTCAGTATATGAGGGATAGATTGCTGTAGAGGTCAGTGTATTGGTGAGAGTGCTGGAAAGATCAGTGTATTGGTGAGAGTGCTGTCGAGATCGGTGTATTGGTGAGAGTGCTGTGGAGATTACTGCATTAGTGAGAGCGCTGTAGAGCTCAGTATATTAGGGATAGATTGCTGTAGAGATCAGTGTATTGGTGAGAGTGCTGTAAAGATCAGTGTATTGGTGAGAGTGCTGTGGAGATTAGTGCATTAGTGAGATTGCTGCGGAGATCAGTATATTAGGGATAGATTGCTGTGGAGATAACTGCATTCGTGAGAGCGCTGTAGAGCTCAGTATATTAGGGATAGATTGCTGTAGAGATCAGTGCATTAGTGCGAGCGCTGTAGAGATCCGTATATATAGGGATAGATTGCTCTGGAGATTAGTGCGAGCGCTGTAGAGATCAGTATATATAGGGATAGATTGCTCTAGAGATCAGTGCATTAGTGCGAGCGCTGTAGATATCAGTTTATTTGGGATAGATTGCTGTGGAGATCAGTGCATTGGTGTGAGCACTGTAGAGATCAGTATATATAGGGATAGATTGCTCTAGAGCAGTGCTTCTCAAACCTCTCCTGGAGGACCACCTGTCCTGCAGGTTTTAGGTCTTTCCCTGTTTTAGCACAGGTGATTAAAATGATCAGCTCGTTATTGACCCTCTAAAGCTGATTGATAACATCCTGATTATTTGAATCACCTGTGCTGGGGCAGGGAAAGATCTAAAACAGGCAGGGCAGGTGGTCCTCCAGGAGAGGTTTGAGAAACACTGCTCTAGAGATCAGTGCATTAGTGCGAGCGCTGTAGAGATCAGTTTATTAGGGATAGATTGCTATGGAGAGCAGTGTATTAGTGTGAGCACTGTAGAGCTCAGTATATATAGGGATAGATTGCTCTAGAGATCAGTGCATTAGTGCGAGCGCTGTAGAGATCAGTTTATTAGGGATAGATTGCTGTGGAGATCAGTGCATTGGTGTGAGCACTGTAGAGATCAGTATATATAGGGATAGATTGCTCTAGAGATCAGTGCATTAGTGCGAGCGCTGTGGAGATCAGTTTATTAGGGATAGATTGCTGTGGAGATCAGTGCATTAGTGCGAGCGCTGTAGAGCTCAGTATATATAGGGATAGATTGCTCTAGAGATCAGTGCATTTGTGCGAGCGCTGTGGAGATCAGTTTATTAGGGATAGATTGCTGTGGAGATCAGTGCATTGGTGTGAGCACTGTAGAGATCAGTATATATAGGGATAGATTGCTCTAGAGATCAGTGCATTTGTGCGAGCGCTGTGGAGATCAGTTTATTAGGGATATATTGCTCTAGAGATCAGTGCATTAGTGCGAGCGCTGTAGAGATCAGTTTATTAGGGATAGATTGCTATGGAGAGCAGTGTATTAGTGTGAGGACTGTAGAGCTCAGTATATATAGGGATAGATTGCTCTAGAGATCAGTGCTTTAGTGCGAGCGCTGTAGAGATCAGTTTATTAGGGATAGATTGCTATGGAGAGCAGTGTATTAGTGTGAGCACTGTAGAGCTCAGTATATATAGGGATAGATTGCTCTAGAGATCAGTGCATTTGTGCGAGCGCTGTGGAGATCAGTTTATTAGGGATAGATTGCTGTGGAGATCAGTGCATTAGTGCGAGCGCTGTGGAGATCAGTGTTTGTGATGCGTGTGTTGCAGCTGATCCGGGTGGTGACGAGCTCGGTGAGGATACAGGGCGCTCTCGTTATGGTCTGTCTCCTCCTCTTCTATCTTGGGTGAGCTTCTCCAGCGCGACACTCTTATACTTGTAATATCTGACACTACTTGTTCGTGCATTTATGCACCTTCACACATATCACTCCCTTTTCCCACTCACTGACATCTTTGGTAGTAACAAGTCACCTGCAGCATCATTTTTCTGGAAGAGAATCCTTCACTAACCCCAGCAGTGGTCTTTTGTGCCTGTGATTCTGTGATCCTGTGTCCCCCAGGATGCTCACACTCAAAGTGCTGAACAGTATTGTTCTGCTGGGGAAGTCCTGCTGGTACATCAAAGAGGCCAATATGGAGGAGAAGCTGTTCCAGAGTCCCCCCACTGCTGCCCCGGGGCGGGCCTCCAGTAAGACCACCCACGGCCGCTACTCCAGCCAGACAGGTGAGGACACTAACCAAACCCAATCCCTCCTCAGCCAGCCCTTGTCCCCTGGATGCCAGACCCTCTACCTCTGCTTAGATCCCAACATAGGACCATCTGACCCTGCTTAGAACCCAAGACAGGACCATCTTCCCCTGCTTAGAACCCAATACAGGACCATCTGCCCCTCGTTAGAACCAAACACAGGACCGTATTCCCCTGCTTAGAACCCAATACAAGACCATCTTTCCCTGCTTAGAACCCAACACAGGACCATCTGCCGCTGTTTAGAACCCAATACAGGACCATCCGCCCCACCTTAGGACCCAACAAAGGATCATCTGCCCCTGCTTAGAACCCAACACAGCACCATCTACCTCTGCTTAGAACCGCACCCAGGACCATCTGCCACTGTGTAGAACCAAACACAGGACCATCTGCCCCTGCTTAGAACCCAACACAGCACCATCTGCCCCAGCTTAGAACCCAACACAGCACCCAAAACAGCATCATCTGCCCCTGCTTAGAACCCCACACAGGACCATCTGCCACTGTGTAGAACCCAACACAGCACCATCTGCACCTACTTAGAACCCAATACAGGACCATCTGCCTCTGTTTAGAACCCAACACAGCACCATCTGCCCCAGCTTAGAACCCAACACAGCACCCAAAACAGCATCATCTGCCCCTGCTTAGAACCCCACAGAGGACCATCTGCCACTGTGTAGAACCCAACACAGCACCATCTGCACCTACTTAGAACCCAATACAGGACCATCTGCCTCTGTTTAGAACCCAACACAGCACCATCTGCCCCAGCTTAGAACCCAACACAGCACCCAAAACAGCATCATCTGCCCCTGCTTAGAACCCCACACAGGACCATCTGCCACTGTGTAGAACCCAACACAGCACCATCTGCACCTACTTAGAACCCAATACAGGACCATCTGCCTCTGCTTAGAACCAAACACAGCACCATCTGCCCCTGATTAGAACTCAACACAGCAACGTCCGCCCCAGCTTTAAACCGAACACAGCACCATCTGCCCCAGCTTAGAACCCAACACAGCACCCAAAACAGCATCATCTGCCCCTGCTTAGAACCCATCACAGGACCATCTGCCACTGTGTAGAACCCAACACAGCACCATCTGCACCTACTTAGAACCCAATACAGGACCATCTGCACCTACTTAGAACCCAATACAGGACCATCTGCCTCTGCTTAGAACCCAACACAGCACCATCTGCCCCAGCTTAGAACCCAACACAGCACCCAAAACAGCATCATCTGCCCCTGCTTAGAACACCACACAGGACCATCTGCCACTGTGTAGAACCCAACACAACACCATCTGCACCTACTTAGAACCCAATACAGGACCATCTGCCTCTGCTTAGAACCAAACACAGCACCATCTGCCCCGATTAGAACTCAACACAGCAACGTCCGCCCCAGCTTCAATCCGAACACAGCACCATCTGCCCCTGCTCAGAACTCAACACAGCACCATCTGCCCCAGCTTAGAACCCAACACAGCACCATTTGCCCCAGCTTCAAACCCAACACAGCACCATTTGCCCCAGCTTCGAACCCAACGCAGCACCATCTGCCCCAGCTTATAACCCAAAACAGCACCATCTGCCCCCGCTTAGAACTCAACACAGCATCATCTGCCCCAGCTTAGAACCCAACACAGCACCATCTGCCCCAGCTTAGATCCCAACGCAGCACCATCTGCCCCTGCATAGAACCCAACACAGCACCATCTGCCCCTGCACAGAACCCAACACAGCACCATCTGCCCCAGCTTAGAACCCAACACAGCACCATCTGCCCCAGCTTCGAACCCAACACAGCACCATCTGCCCCAGCTTAGAACCCAACACAGCACCATCTACCCCAGCTTAGAGACCTACACCTGAAAGCTACCCCCCCACAAACTGGTTGGAGACCCACACCAGACCGTCTCTCCCTGTGTAGAGACCTCGATCAGCAGTGCATGTAGTACCCCATATTGCGCTGTGTGATGCACATCTTGCGGCAGTTTGTAGTCCTTTGCTTGGTGACCTTTCACCTGCCCTGTTTGTGCTGACATCCTGTTAGGAGCTGTAGCCATCAGTCAGTCCCTCCATCTGTCTGGCCTGCAGTCCTGCTGTTCTAGCCCCATGATAAGGTTATGGGTCAGAGCGCACAAAGTGTTCACTCAGGGTTAAGGGTTAGGGCTTGATGGTTACGGTGTGCTGCAGGTGATGAGTGAAGGGGTTGGGATGCACCATGTGCTGGTTTGCCATTAGGGGGCAGTCATTCTAATTTAGTGGTTTCAGCTGGCTTAATACAGGGTGGGATCAGACGGGGCACATTATATGCAGCTTAGAGGCTTAGGGTGTACAATATGTAGGTTAGGTGCTAAGGGGCCACTTAATGCAGTTTAGGAGGTTGGGGTGCATTTTGTGCAGGTCTGGAAGTCAGGGTGCATTATGAGCAGGTAAAGGGTGTGGGAATAGGGCACAATATATGCAGGTTAGGGCGTATTATGTGCCTTTAGGAGATTGTGGTGCATTTTTTGCAGGCTTGGAGGTGTGTACAGGTAGTGGGTCTGGGAATAGGGTACAATATATACGGTATGAATAGGTTGAGGGTGTGGAAATAGGGTACACTATATGCAGGTTAGGGTACAGTATGTACAGGTTGAGGGGGTGGGAATAGGGTACACGATATGCAGTTTAGGGTATGGTATGTACAGGTTGAGGGTGTTGGAATAGGGTACACTATATGCAGGTTAGGGTATAGTCTGTACAGGTTGAGGGTGTGGGAAAAAGGTACACTATATGCAGTGAAGGGTACGGTATGTACAGGTTGAGGGTGTGGGAATAGGGTACAGTAAATGCAGTTTAGGGTACGGTATGTACAGGTAGAGGGTGTGGGAATAGGGTACACTATATGCAGTTAAGGGTACGGTATGTACAGGTTGAGGGTGTGGGAATAGGGTACACTATATGCAGGTTAGGTAACGGTATGTACCGGTTGAGGGTCTGTGAATAGGATACACTATATGCAGGCTAGGGTACGGTATGTACAGGTTGAAGGTGTGGGAAAAAGGTGCGCTATATGCAGTGGAGGGTACGGTATGTACAGGTTGAGGGTGTGGGAATAGGGTACAGTAAATTCAGTTTAGGGTACGGTATGTACAGGTAGAGGGTGTGGGAATAGGGTACACTATATGCAGGTTAGGATACGGTATGTACCGGTTGAGGGTCTGGGAATAGGATACACTATATGCAGGCTAGGGTACAGTATGTACAGGTTGAAGGTGTGGGAAAAAGGTGCACTATATGCAGTGAAGGGTACGGTATGTACAGGTTGAGGGTGTAGGAATAGGGTACAGTAAATGCAGTTTAGGGTACGGTATGTACAGGTAGAGGGTGTGGGAATAAGGTACACTATATGCAGGTTAGGATACGGTATGTACCGGTTGAGGGTCTGGGAATAGGATACACTATATGCAGGCTAGGGTACAGTATGTACAGGTTGAAGGTGTGGGAAAAAGGTGCACTATATGCAGTGAAGGGTACGGTATGTACAGGTTGAGGGTGTGGGAATAGGGTACAGTGTATGCAGGTTAGGGTACGGTATGTACAGGTAGAGGGTGTAGGAGTAGGGTACACTATATGCAGTTTAGGTAACGGCATGGAAAGGTAAGGGTGTGGGAATAGGGTACAGTATATGCAGGCTAGGGTACAGTATGTACAGGTTGAAGATGTGGGAAAAAGGTGCACTAGATGCAGTGAAGGGTACGGAATGTACAGGGTGAGGGTGTGGGAATAGGGTACAGTGTATGCAGGTTAGGGTACGGTATGTACAGGTAGAGGGTGTAGGAGTAGGGTACACTATATGCAGTTTAGGTAACGGTATGTAAAGGTAAGGGTGTGGGAATAGGGTACAGTATATGCCGGTAAGGGTACGGTATGTACAGGTTGAGAGTGTGGGAATAGGGTACACTATATGCAGGTTAGGTAACGGTATGTAAAGGTAAGGGTGTGGGAATAGGGTACAGTATATGCAGGTAAGGGTACGGTATGTACAGATTGAGGGTGTGGGAATAGGGTGCACTATATGCAGTTTAGGGTACGGTATGTACAGATTGAGGGTGTGGGAATAGGGTGCACTATATGCAGTTTAGGTTACGGTATGTGCAGAATGAGGGTGTGGTAATAGGGTACACTGTATGCAGGTTAGGGTACAGTATGTACAGGTTGAGGGTGTTGGAATAGGTTACACTGTATGCAGGTTAGGGTACGGTATGTACAGGTAGAGGGTGTGGGAATGGGGTACAGTAAATGCAGGTTAGGGTACGGTGTGTACAGGTTTATGGTGTGGGAATAGAGCACACTATATGCAGGTTAGGGTACGGTATGTTCAGGTTGAGATTGTGGGAATAGGGTACACTTTATGCAGGTAAGGGTACGGAATGTACAGGATGAGGGTGTAGGAATAAGGTACACAATATGCAGTTAAGGGTACGGTATGTTCGGGTTGAGAGTGTGGGAATAGGGTACACTATATGCAGTTTAGGGTACGGTATGTACAGGTTGAGGGTGTGGGAATAGGGTACACTATATGCAGTTTAGGGTACGGTATTTACAGGTTGATGGTGTGGGAATAGGGCACACTATATGCAGGTTAGGGTAACGTATGTTCAGGTTGAGGGGGTGGGAAAAGGGTACACGATATGCAGTTTAGGGTATGGTATGTACAGGTTGAGGGTGTTGGAATAGGGTACACTATATGCAGGTTAGGGTATAGTCTGTACAGGTTGAGGGTGTGGGAATAGGGTACACTATATGCAGTTTAGGGGACGGTATGTACAGGTTGAGGGTGTGGGAAAAAGGTACAGTATATGCAGTGAAGGGTAAGGTATGTACAGGTTGAGGGTGTGGGAATAGGGTACAGTAAATGCAGTTTAGGGTACGGTATGTACCGGTTGAGGGTCTGGGAATAGGATACACTATATGCAGGCTAGGGTACGGTATGTACAGGTTGAGGGGGTGGGAATAGGGTACACGATATGCAGTTTAGGGTACGGTATGTACAGGTTGAGGGTGTTGGAATAGGGTACACTATATGCAGGTTAGAGTATAGTATATACAGGTTGAGGGTGTGGGAATAGGGTACACTATATGCAGTTTAGGGGACGGTATGTACAGGTTGAGGGTGTGGGAAAAAGGTACACTATATGCAGTGAAGGGTACGGTATGTACAGGTTGAGGGTGTGGGAATAGGGTGCAGTAAATGCAGTTTAGGGTACGGTATGTACAGGTTGAGGGTGTGGGAATAGGGTACACTATATGCAGGTTAGGTAACGATATGTACCGGTTGAGGGTCTGGGAATAGGATACACTATATGCAGGCTAGGGTACGGTATGTACAGGTTGAAGGTGTGGGAAAAAGGTACACTATATGCAGTGAAGGGTACGGTATGTACACGTTGAGGGTGTGGGAATAGGGTACAGTAATAGCTGTTTAGGGTACGGTATGTACAGGTAGAGGGTGTGGGAATAGGGTACACTATATGCAGGTTAGGATACGGTATGTAACGGTTGAGGGTCTGGGAATAGGATACACTATATGCAGGCTAGGGTACAGTATGTACAGGTTGAAGGTGTGGGAAAAAGGTGCACTATATGCAGTGAAGGGTACGGTATGTACAGGTTGAGGGTGTAGGAATAGGGTACACTATATGCAGGTTAGGATACGGTATGTACCGGTTGAGGGTCTGGGAATAGGATACACTATATGCAGGCTAGGGTACAGAATGTACAGGTTGAAGGTGTGGGAAAAAGGTGCACTATATGCAGTGAAGGGTACGGTATGTACAGGTTGAGGGTGTGGGAATAGGGTGCTCTATATGCAGTTTAGGGTACGGTATGTACAGATTGAGGGTGTGGGAATAGGGTGCACTATATGCAGTTTAGGGTACGGTATGTGCAGAAAGAGGGTGTGGGAATAGGGTACACTATATGCAGTTTAGGGTACGGTATTTACAGGTTGATGGTGTGGGAATAGGGCACACTATATGCAGGTTAGGGTAACGTATGTTCAGGTTGAGGGGGTGGGAATAGGGTACACGATATGCAGTTTAGGGTATGGTATGGACAGGTTGAGGGTGTTGGAATAGGGTAAACTATATGCAGGTTAGGGCATAGTCTGTACAGGTTGAGGGTGTGGGAATAGGGTACACTATATGCAGTTTAGGGGACGGTATGTACAGGTTGAGGGTGTGGGAAAAAGGTACAGTATATGCAGTGAAGGGTACGGTATGTACAGGTTGAGGGTGTGGGAATAGGGTACAGTCAATGCAGTTTAGGGTACGGTATGTACAGGTAGAGGGTGTGGGAATAGGGTACACTATATGCAGTTTAGGGTACGGTATGTACAGGTTGAGGGTGTGGGAATAGGGTACACTATATGGAGGTTAGGTAACGGTATGTACCGGTTGACGGTCTGGGAATAGGATACACTATATGCAGGCTAGGGTACGGTATGTACAGGTTGAGGGGGTGGGAATAGGGTACACGATATGCAGTTTAGGGTACGGTATGTACAGGTTGAGGGTGTTGGAATAGGGTACACTATATGCAGTTAAGGGGACGGTATGTACAGGTTGAGGGTGTGGGAAAAAGGTACACTATATGCAGTGAAGGGTACGGTATGTACAGGTTGAGGGTGTGGGAATAGGGTGCAGTAAATGCAGTTTAGGGTACGGTATGTACAGGTAGAGGGTGTGGGAATAGGGTACACTATATGCAGTTTAGAATACGGTATGTACAGGTTGAGGGTGTGGGAATAGGGTACACTATATGCAGTTTAGGGTACGGTATTTACAGGTTGATGGTGTGGGAATAGGGCACACTATATGCAGGTTAGGGTAACGTATGTTCAGGTTGAGGGGGTGGGAATAGGGTACACGATATGCAGTTTAGGGTATGGTATGTACAGGTTGAGGGTGTTGGAATAGGGTACACTATATGCAGGTTAGGGTATAGTCTGTACAGGTTGAGGGTGTGGGAATAGGGTACACTATATGCAGTTTAGGGGACGGTATGTACAGGTTGAGAGTGTGGGAAAAAGGTACAGTATATGCAGTGAAGGGTACGGTATGTACAGGTTGAGGGTGTGGGAATAGGGTACAGTAAATGCAGTTTAGGGTACGGTATGTACAGGTAAAGGGTGTGGGAATAGGGTACACTATATGCAGTTTAGGGTACGGTATGTACAGGTTGAGGGTGTGGGAATAGGGTACACTATATGCAGGTTAGGTAACAGTATGTACCGGTTGAGGGTCTGGGAATAGGATACACTATATGCAGGCTAGGGTACGGTATGTACAGGTTGAGGGGGTGGGAATAGGGTACACGATATGCAGTTTAGGGTACGGTATGTGCAGGTTGAGGGTGTGGGAAAAAGGTACACTATATGCAGTGAAGGGTACGGTATGTACAGGTTGAGGGTGTGGGAATAGGTTGCAGTAAATGCAGTTTAGGGTACGGTATGTACAGGTTGAGGGTGTGGGAATAGGGTACACGATATGCAGTTTAGAATACGGTATGTACAGGTTGTGGGTGTGGGAATAGGGTACACTATATGCAGGTTAGGTAACGGTATGTACCGGTTGAGGGTCTGGGAATAGGATACACTATATGCAGGCTAGGGTACGGTATGTACAGGTTGAAGGTGTGGGAAAAAGGTGCACTATATGCAGTGAAGGGTACGGTATGTACAGGTTGAGGGTGTGGGAATAGGGTACAGTAAATGCAGTTTAGGGTACGGTATGTACAGGTAGAGGGTGTGGGAATAGGGTACACTATATGCAGGCTAGGGTACAGTATGTACCGGTTGAGGGTCTGGGAATAGGATACACTATATGCAGGCTAGGGTACAGTATGTACAGGTTGAAGGTGTGGGAAAAAGGTGCACTGTATGTAGTGAAGGGTACGGTATGTACAGGTTGAGGGTGTAGGAATAGGGTACAGTAAATGCAGTTTAGGGTACGGTATGTACCGGTAGAGGGTGTGGGAATAGGGTACACTATATGCAGGTTAGGATACGGTATGTACCGGTTGAGGGTCTGGGAATTGGATACGCTATATGCAGGCTAGGGTACAGTATGTACAGGTTGAAGGTGTGGAAAAAAGGTGCACTATATGCAGTGAAGGGTACGGTATGTACAGGTTGAGGGTGTAGGAATAGGGTACAGTAAATGGAGTTTAGGATACGGTATGTACAGGTAGAGGGTGTGGGAAAAAGGTACGCTATATGTAGTGAAGGGTACGGTATGTACAGGTTGAGGGTGTGGGAATAGGGTACAGTGTATGCAGGTTAGGGTACGGTATGTACAGGTAGAGGGTGTAGGAGTAGGGTACACTATATGCAGTTTAGGTAACGGTATGTAAAGGTCAGGGTGTGGGAATAGGGTACAGTCTATGCAGGTAAGGGTACGGTATGTACAGATTGAGGGTGTGGAAATAGGGTGCACTATATGCAGTTTAGGGTACGGTATGTACAGATTGAGGGTGTGGGAATAGGGTGCACTATATGCAGTTTAGGGTACGGTATGTGCAGAATGAGGGTGTGGGAATAGGGTACACTATATGCAGGTTAGGGTACAGTATGTACAGGTTGAGGGTGTTGGAATAGGGTACACTGTATGCAGGTTAGGGTATAGTATGTACAGGTTGAGGGTGTGGGAATAGAGTACACTATATGCAGCTAAGGGGACGGTACGTACAGGTTGAGGGTGTGGGAAAAAGGCACACTATATGCCGTGAAGGGTATGGTATGTACAGGTTGAGGGCGTGGGAATAGGGTACAGTAAATGCAGTTTAGGTTACGGTATGTACAGGTAGAGGGTGTGGGAATAGGGTACACTATATGCAGTTTAGGGTACGGTATTTACAGGTTGATGGTGTGGGAATGGGGCATACTATATGCAGGTTAGGGTAACGTATGTTCAGGTTGAGTTTGTGGGAAGAGGGTACACTTTATGCAGGTAAGGGTACGGTATGTACCGGATGAGGGTGTAGGAATAAGGTACACTACATGCAGTTAAGGGTACGGTATGTACGGATTGATGGTGTGGGAATAGGATACACTCTATGCAGGTTAGGGTACGGTATGTACAGGTAGAGGGTGTGGGAATAGGGTACAGTAAATGCAGGTTAGGGTACGGTGTGTACAGGTTTATGGTGTGGGAATAGAGCACACTATATGCAGGTTAGGGTATGGTATGTTCAGGTTAAGATTGTGGGAATAGGGTACACTTTATGCAGGTAAGGGTACGGAATGTACAGGATGAGGGTGTAGGAATAAGGTACACTATATGCAGTTTAGGGTACGGTATGTACAGGTTGAGGGTGTGGGAATAGGGTACACTATATGCAGTTTAGGGTACAGTATGTACAGGTTGAGGGTGTGGGAATAGGGTACACTATATGCAGTTTAGGGTACGGTATTTACAGGTTGATGGTGTGGGAATAGGGCACACTATATGCAGGTTAGGGTAACGTATGTTCAGGTTGAGTTTGTGGGAAGAGGGTACACTATATGCAGGTTAGGGTACGGTATGTTCAGGTTGAGGGTGTAGGAATAGGGTACAGTATATGCAGGTTAGGGTATGGTATTTACAGGTTTAGGGTGTGGGAGTAGGGTACACTCTATGCAGGTAAGGGTACGGTATTTACAGATTGAGGGTTGGGAATAGGGTACACTATATGCAGGTTAGGGTACGGTGTATACCGGTTCAGGGTCTGGGAATAGGGTACAGTAAATGCAGGTTAGGGTATGGTATGTACACATTAATGGTATGGGAATAGGGCACACTATATGCAGGTTAGGGTTCGTTATGTTCAGGTTAAGATTGTGGGAATAGGGTACACTATTTGCAGGTTAGAGTACGGTCTGTACAGGTTGAGGGTGTGTGAATAGGGTACACTATATGCAGGTTAGGGTACAGTATGTACAGGTTGAGGGTGTGGAAATAGGGTACACTATATGCAGGTTAGGGTACGGTATGTACAGGATGAGGGTCTGGGAATAGGGTACAGTAAATGCAGGTTAGGGTACGGTATTAACAAGTTGATGGTGTGGGAATAGGGCACACCATATGCAGGTTAGGGTAACGTATGTTCAGGTTAAGTTTGTGGGAATAGGGTACACTACATGCAGGTTAGGGTACGATATGTTAAGGTAGAGGGTGTAGGAATAGGGTACAGCATATGCAGGTTAGGGTACGGTATGTACAGATTGAGGGTGTAGGAGTAGGGTGCACTAGATGAAAGTTAGGGTATAGTATATACCGGTTGAGGGTCTGGGAATAGGGTACAGTAAATGCAGGTTAGGGTACGGTGTGTACAGGTTGATGGTGTGGGAATAGGGCACACTATATGCAGGTTAGGGTACGGTATGTTCAGGTTAAGATTGTGGGAATAGGGTACACTTTATGCAGGTAAGGGTACGGTATGTACAGGACAAGGGTGTAGGAATAAGGTACACTACATGCAGTTAAGGGTACGGTATGTACGGGTTGATGGTGTGGGAATAGGATACACTCTATGCAGGTTAGGGTACGGTATGTACAGGTAGAGGGTGTGGGAATAGGGTACAGTAAATGCAGGTTAGGGTACGGTGTGTACAGGTTTATGGTGTGGGAATAGAGCACACTATATGCAGGTTAGGGTATGGTATGTTCAGGTTAAGATTGTGGGAATAGGGTACACTTTATGCAGGTAAGGGTACGGAATGTACAGGATGAGGGTGTAGGAATAAGGTACACTATATGCAGTTAAGGGTACGGTATGTACGGGTTGAGAGTGTGGGAATAGGGTACACTATATGCAGTTTAGGGTACAGTATGTACAGGTTGAGGGTGTGGGAATAGGGTACACTATATGCAGTTTAGGGTACGGTATTTACAGGTTGATGGTGTGGGAATAGGGCACACTATATGCAGGTTAGGGTAACGTATGTTCAGGTTGAGTTTGTGGGAAGAGGGTACACTATATGCAGGTTAGGGTACGGTATGTTCAGGTTGAGGGTGTAGGAATAGGGTACAGTATATGCAGGTTAGGGTATGGTATTTACAGGTTTAGGGTGTGGGAGTAGGGTACACTCTATGCAGGTAAGGGTACGGTATTTACAGATTGAGGGTTGGGAATAGGGTACACTATATGCAGGTTAGGGTACGGTGTATACCGGTTCAGGGTCTGGGAATAGGGTACAGTAAATGCAGGTTAGGGTATGGTATGTACACATTAATGGTATGGGAATAGGGCACACTATATGCAGGTTAGGGTTCGTTATGTTCAGGTTAAGATTGTGGGAATAGGGTACACTATTTGCAGGTTAGAGTACGGTCTGTACAGGTTGAGGGTGTGTGAATAGGGTACACTATATGCAGGTTAGGGTACAGTATGTACAGGTTGAGGGTGTGGAAATAGGGTACACTATATGCAGGTTAGGGTACGGTATGTACAGGATGAGGGTCTGGGAATAGGGTACAGTAAATGCAGGTTAGGGTACGGTATTAACAAGTTGATGGTGTGGGAATAGGGCACACCATATGCAGGTTAGGGTAACGTATGTTCAGGTTAAGTTTGTGGGAATAGGGTACACTACATGCAGGTTAGGGTACGATATGTTAAGGTAGAGGGTGTAGGAATAGGGTACAGCATATGCAGGTTAGGGTACGGTATGTACAGATTGAGGGTGTAGGAGTAGGGTGCACTAGATGAAAGTTAGGGTATAGTATATACCGGTTGAGGGTCTGGGAATAGGGTACAGTAAATGCAGGTTAGGGTACGGTGTGTACAGGTTGATGGTGTGGGAATAGGGCACACTATATGCAGGTTAGGGTACGGTATGTTCAGGTTAAGATTGTGGGAATAGGGTACACTTTATGCAGGTAAGGGTACGGTATGTACAGGACAAGGGTGTAGGAATAAGGTACACTATATGCAGTTAAGGGTACGGTATGTACGGGTTGATGGTGTGGGAATAGGATACACTCAATGCAGGTTAGGGTACGGTATGTACAGGTTGAGGGTGTGGGAATAGGGTGCACTATATGCAGGTTAGGGTACGGTATGTACAGGTTGAGGGTGTGGGAATAGGGTGCACTATATGCAGGTTAGGGTATGGTATGTACAGGTTGAGGGTGTGGGAATAGGGTACACTATATGCAGCTTAGGCTACGGTATGTACAGGTTGAGGATGTGGGAATAGGGTACACTATATGCAGGTTAGGTTACGGTATGTACAGGTTGAGGGTGTGGGAAGAGGCCGCACTATATGCAGGTTAGGCTACGGTATGTACAGTTTGAGGGTCTGGGAATAGGGTACACTATATGCAGGTTAGTGTACGATATGTAGAGATTGATGGTGTGGGAATCGGGTATATTATATGCAGATTAGGGTACAGTATGTACCGGTTGAGGGTGTGGGAATAGGGTACACTATATGCAGGTTAGGGTACGGTCTGTACCGGTTGAGGGTGTTGGAATAGGGTACACTATATGCAGTTTAGGGTACGTTATGTACAGCCTGAGGGTGTGGGAATAGGGCGCACTATATGCAGGTTACGGTACGGTCTGTACCGGTTGAGGACGTGGAAAAAGGGTAGAGTATATGCCGGTTAGGGTACGGTATGTACAGCCTGAGGGTGTGGGAATTGGGCGCACTATATGCAGGTTACGGTACGGTCTGTACCGGTTGAGGGTGTGGGAATAGGGTACAGTTTATGCAGGTTAGGGTACGGTATGGACAGGTTGAGGGTGTGGAAATAGGGTACACTATATGCAGGTAAGGTTACGGTCTGTACCGTTTGAGGGTGTGAAAATAGGGCACATTCCTCTGCTCTTGTCTCCCTGTGTCTGCCCCAGGCCCAGGGCCGCTGGTCTCACCCCTGCTTACTGCTAAGGACCCGTGTGCTGCTGCCTGCTCCAAACCCCCAACCCCCGCTGGCTTCCTGCTCCCCCAAACCCCAGGTACGGCCTAGTGAGAGCCCCAAATCCCCCTGCGTAACCCCCTTACGCCCCAAATCCCTTCTGCTCTAACCCCCTTACGCCCCAAATCCCTTCTGCTCCAACCCCCTTACGCCCCAAATCCCTTCTGCTCCAACCCCCTTACGCCCCAAATCCCTTCTGCTCCAACCCCCTTACGCCCCAAATCCCTTCTGCGCTAACCCCCTTACGCCCCAAATCCCTTCTGCGCTAACCCCCTTACGCCCCAAATCCCTTCTGCGCTAACCCCCTTACGCCCCAAATCCCTTCTGCTCTAACCCCCTTACGCCCCAAATCCCTTCTGCTCTAACCCCCTTACGCCCCAAATCCCTTCTGCTCCAACCCCCTTACGCCCCAAATCCCTTCTGCTCTAACCCCCTTACGCCCCAAATCCCTCCCGCGCTAACCCCCTTACGCCCCAAATCCCTTCTGCGCTAACCCCCTTACGCCCCAAATCCCTTCTGCTCTAACCCCCTTACGCCCCAAATCCCTTCTGCTCTAACCCCCTTACGCCCCAAATCCCTTCTGCTCTAACCCCCTTACGCCCCAAATCCCTTCTGCTCTAACCCCCTTACGCCCCAAATTTTGCTCTAACCCCCTTACGCCCCAAATCCCTTCTGCTCTAACCCCCTTACGCCCCAAATCCCTTCTGCTCTAACCCCCTTACGCCCCAAATCCCTTCTGCTCTAACCCCCTTACGCCCCAAATCCCTTCTGCTCTAACCCCCTGATGCCCCAAATCCCTTCTGCTCTAACCCCCTGATGCCCCAAATCCCTTCTGCTCTAACCCCCTTACGCCCCAAATCCCTTCTGCTCTAACCCCCTTACGCCCCAAATCCCTTCTGCTCTAACCCCCTTACGCCCCAAATCCCTTCTGCTCTAACCCCCTTACGCCCCAAATCCCTTCTGCTCTAACCCCCTTACGCCCCAAATCCCTTCTGCTCTAACCCCCTTACGCCCCAAATCCCTTCTGCTCTAACCCCCTTACGCCCCAAATCCCTTCTGCTTTAACCCCCTTACGCCCCAAATCCCTTCTGCTCTAACCCCCTTACGCCCCAAATCCCTTCTGCTTTAACCCCCTTACGCCCCAAATCCCTTCTGCTTTAACCCCCTTACGCCCCAAATCCCTTCTGCTCTAACCCCCTTACGCCCCAAATCCCTTCTGCTCTAACCCCCTTACGCCCCAAATCCCTTCTGCTCTAACCCCCTTACGCCCCAAATCCCTTCTGCTCTAACCCCCTTACTCCCCAAATCCCTTCTGCTCTAACCCCCTTACGCCCCAAATCCCTTCTGCTCTAACCCCCTTACGCCCCAAATCCCTTCTGCTCTAACCCCCTTACGCCCCAAATCCCTTCTGCTCTAACCCCCTTACGCCCCAAATCCATTCTGCTCTAACCCTCTTACGCCCCAAATCCCTTTTGCTGTAACCCCCTTACGCCCCAAATCCCTTCTGCTCCAATCCCCTTATGCCCCAAATCCCTTCTGCTCTAACCCCCTTACTCCCCAAATCCCTTCTGCTCTAACCCCCTTACGCCCCAAATCCCTTCTGCTCTAACCCCCTTACGCCCCAAATCCCTTGTGCTCTAACCCCCTTACGCCCCAAATCCCTTCTGCTCTAACCCTCTTACGCCCCAAATCCCTTCTGCTCTAACCCTCTTACGCCCCAAATCCCTTCTGCTCTAACCCTCTTACGCCCCAAATCCCTTTTGCTCTAACCCCCTTACGCCCCAAATCCCTTCTGCTCCAATCCCCTTATGCCCCAAATCCCTTCTGCTCCAATCCCCTTATGCCCCAAATCCCTTCTGCTCTAACCCCCTTACGCCCCAAATCCCTTCTGCTCTAACCCCTTTACGCCCCAAATCCCTTCTGCTCTAACCCCTTTACGCCCCAAATCCCTTGTGCTCTAACCCCCTTACGCCCCAAATCCCTTCTGCTCTAACCCTCTTACGCCCCAAATCCCTTCTGCTCTAACCCTCTTACGCCCCAAATCCCTTCTGCTCTAACCCTCTTACGCCCCAAATCCCTTTTGCTCTAACCCCCTTACGCCCCAAATCCCTTCTGCTCCAATCCCCTTATGCCCCAAATCCCTTCTGCTCTAACCCCCTTACGCCCCAAATCCCTTCTGCTCTAACCCCCTTACGCCCCAAATCCCTTCTGCTCTAACCCCCTTACGCCCCAAATCCCTTCTGCTCTAACCCCCTTACGCCCCAAATCCCTTCTGCTCTAACCCCCTTACGCCCCAAATCCCTTCTGCTCTAACCCCCTTACGCCCCAAATCCCTTCTGCTCTAACCCCCTTACGCCCCAAATCCCTTCTGCTCTAACTCCCTTACGCCCCAAATCCCTTCTGCTCTAACCCTCTTAGGCCCCAAATCCCTTTTGCTCTAACCCCCTTACGCCCCAAATCCCTTCTGCTCCACTCCCCTTATGCCCCAAATCCCTTCTGCTCTAACCCCCTTACGCCCCAAATCCCTTCTGCTCTAACCCCCTTACGCCCCAAATCCCTTCTGCTCTAACCCCCTTACGCCCCAACTCCCTTCTGCTCTAACCCCCTTACGCCCCAAATCCCTTCTGCTCTAACTCCCTTACGCCCCAAATCCCTTCTGCTCTAACCCCCTTACGCCCCAAATCCCTTCTGCTCTAACCCCCTTATGCCCCAAATCCCCCTGCGTAACCCCCTTACGCTCCAAATCCCTTCTGCTCTAACCCCCTTACGCCTCAAATCCCTTCTGCTCTAACCCCCTTACGCCCCAAATCCCTTCTGCTCTAACCCCCTGACGCCTCAAATCCCTTCTGCTCTAACCCCCTTACGCCCCAAATCCCTTCTGCTCTCACCCTCTTACGCCCCAAATGCCTTCTGCTCTAACCCCCTTACGCCTCAAATCCCTTCTGCTCTAACCCCCTTCCGCCCTTGTAAAGTCTAAGATCTGTCAGGTGACTGTGCTGATATGTTGCGTTTGAGCCCCACGTTGCTCTGTTTAGTTTCCTGTCCCCTGCGTTTGACCCTCTCAAGCTCACCTGCCTTTGATTAATGTTTGCTTCCCTTCTGCTGGTTTGAACGGTTTATACGTGTTAACTCTATATGCATCACTTGAAAGAACAGTGCACCCTAAAATAATAATTCTGTCATTTTCTACTCACCTCCATGCCTGTTGAAACACAGGTGAAGTTTCTTAATCCATAAAACAGATTTGGCGTTTCCCGGCAGGACTTCGGTACGGCCTTCTCTAGAGTTTCTGATGTCTCTCGGGACTCAAAACAGCCAATTATGGCCAAGAACTTTATCCATATTGCTGATGCTGAGTAATCCAACAAGTCTTTTAAAACTAGAGGATTGCACTGCGACAGGTTACGCCATGACTCAGCATATATATCTTTCCTGCAGGCGTTATATTTAAAAAATAAAAAGGGCATGATTGCTACGTATCGCTCTCAAAGCAGAAAATGCGCAGTGATTTCCATATAGAAGAGGAACAACGGGAACAGCAGTTCTTTGTCCAGCGTTATTTCCGGCTCAGTGACGTCTGCCGATGTGCAGCTACGGAAGTGTCTCGGAAGTCCTACGGTAGAGAACAAGCGATTGAAGGTGGGCCGAGTACCTGCAATCGTGAACATTTCAAACATTACATTACATGACATTACATCACATTAATGTCTTTTGGCAGACGCTCTTATCCAGAGCGATGTACAACGAAGTACTTGGACCGAACAAGGAGTTCAGAAAATCCCAGTGAGGAAGTACCATTTAAATACAGGAACTGATAACATTCAGACAGGACATATCTCAGTGAAATACCTGGAGCATAGTAAATCCATCAACAATTCATTAAGTCAAACATCATACTGTCAATAACTAAGTACCAAATGCAGCAGTAAGTTCATGGGGAGAAGTGGAGTCTGAACAAATGAGTCTGCAGACGTCTCCTGTCTCTGCTGTCCTGACTGTGGGAACCTCAAACCACCACGAGGAGCCCAGAACAGACGAGAGAGGAGACCGGGTAGCACCACAATTGAGTGACGGTGACCTACTGCCAGATGACCTACAGTGGCGGAACGGAGAGGTCTGGCGGGTGTATAGGACCTGATGATCTCCTGACGATAGGCTGGGGGTGTTCCTTTACTCGCCTTGAATGCGGGCAGCAATGTTTTAAACTTCATGTGTTTGAGTGTTTGGGGAGGTTGTAGATCAGAAGGGGAGTGATGTGGGAGTGTTTGGGGGTTGTAGATCAGAAGGGGGAGTGATGTGGGAGTGTTTGAGGAGGCTGTAGATCAGAAGGGGAGTGATGTGGGAGTGTTTGAGGAGGTTGTAGATCAGAAGGGGAGTGATGTGGGAGTGTTTGAGGAGGCTGTAGATCTGTAGGGGAGTGATGTGGGAGTGTTTGAGGAGGCTGTAGATCAGTGAGGGAGTGATGTGGGAGTGTTTGGGGAGGCTGTAGATCAGAAGGGGAGTGATGTGGGAGTGTTTGGGGAGGTTGTAGATAAGAAGGGGAGTGATGTGGGAGTGTTTGAGGAGGCTGTAGATCAGAAGGGGAGTGATGTTGGAGTGTTTTGGGAGGTTATAGATCAGAAGGGGAGTGATGTGGAAGTGTTTGGGGAGGTTGTAGTTCTGAAGGGGAGTGATGTGGGAGTGTTTGGGGAGGCTGTAGTTCTGAAGGGGGGTGATGTGGGAGTGTTTGGGGAGGCTTTAGATTAGAAGGGGAGTGATGTGGGAGTGTTTGGGGAGGCTGTAGATCAGAAGGGGAGTGATGTGGGAGTGTTTGGGGAGGCTGTAGATCAGAAGGGGAGTGATGTGGGAGTGTTTGGGGAGGCTCTAGATCAGAAGGGGAGTGATGTCAGAGTGTTTGGGGAGGTTGTAGTTCAGAAGGGGAGTGGTGTGAGAGTGTTTGGGCAGGTTGTAGATCAGAAGGGGAGCGATGTGGGAGTGTTTGAGGAGGCTGTAGATCAGAAGGGGATTGGTGTGAGAGTGTTTGGGGAGGTTGTAGATCAGAAGGCAAGGTTCAACGTTAAGGATTTTTTTCACTTGCCCGGGCGGGCAAGTTGGTCAGACATCTACTTGCCCGAAGTTAGTTTTTACTTGCCCGATAGGAATTGTTTCATTTCAGCTGCCATCAAATAAAAACGAAGACTACAGTTAATTTTTATGTAAAATCTTTATACTAGTTTTTTTTTTTTTGAACAAAAACAATGCATTTGCTGTACTTGCAAGTGTACCAATAAACTAACTACAGGTTACACATCAAACTACACGTGATGTGCTCTCTGCCCTGCTGACAGCCACCTTTTAATGTCACTCACTGGCTCACTGGATCACTCAAATGTTAGCACGTCTTGCGCAATAGTGTGTAAACGTAGCCTATCCACGATTTCACCGAGCCACGAGGTGCCTTTGATTCTATTTTCCGCCACTTGCCCGACCAGGCAAGTGAATCACTACGTTTACATGCCCGGGGTTGCATTTTACTTGCCCGGTGCCGTCGGGCAGTCCTTATTGTCGAACCCTGGAAGGGGAGCGATGTAGGAGTGTTTGTGGAGGCTGTAGATCAGAAGGGGTGTGATTTGAGAGTGTTTGGCCTTTGGGGAGGCTGTAGATCAGAAGGGGAGTGATGTGGGAGTGTTTGGGGAGGCTGTAGATCAGAAGGGGAGTGATGTGGGAGTGTTTGGGGAGGCTGTAGATTAGTAGGGGAGTGATGTGGGAGTGTTTGGGGAGGCTGTAGATTAGAAGGGGAGTGGTGTGGGAATATTTGGGGAGGCTGTAGATCAGAAGGAGAGTGATGTGGGAGTGTTTTGGGAGGCTGTGGATCAGGAGGGGAGCGATGAGGGAGTGTTTGGGGAGGTTGTAGATCAGAAGGGGAGTGATTTGGGAGTGTTTGGGGAGGGTAAAGATCTGAAGAGGAGTGATGTGGGAGTGTTTGGGAGGCTGTAGATCAGAAGGGGAGTGACGTGGGAGTGTTTGGGGAGGCTGTAGATCAGAAGGGGAGTGATGTGGGACTATTTTGGGAGGCTGTAGATCAGAAGGGGAGTGATGTGGGAGTGTTTAGGGAGGCTTTAGGTCAAAAGGGGAGTGATGTGGGAGTGTTTTGGGAGGCTGTGGATCAGGAGGGGAGCGATGTGGGAGTGTTTGTGGAGGTTGTAGATCAGAAGGGGTGTGATTTGGGAGTGTTTGGGGAGGCTGTAGATCAGAAGGGGAGTGATATGGGAGTGTTTGGGGAGGTTGTAGATCAGAAGGGGAGTGATTTGGGAGTGTTTGGGGAGGCTAAAGATCTGAAGAGGAGTGATGTGGGAGTGTTTGGGAGGCTGTAGATCAGAAGGGGAGTGACGTGGGAGTGTTTGTGGAGGTTGTAGATCAGAAGGGGAGTGATGTGGGAGTGCTTGAGGAGGCTGTAGATCAGAAGGGGAGTGATGTGGGAGTGTTTGAGGAGGCTGTAGATCAGAAGGGGAGTGATGTGAGAGTGTTTGGGGAGGCTGTAGATCAGAAGCAGAGTGATGTGGGAGTGTTTGAGGAGGCTGTATATCAGAAGGGGAGTGATGTGGGAGTGTTTGGGGAGGTTGTAGTTCTGAAGGGGAGTGATGTGGGAGTGTTTGGGGAGGCTGTATATCAGAAGGGGAGTGATGTGGGAGTGTTTGGGGAGGTTGTAGTTCTGAAGGGGAGTGATGTGGGAGTGTTTGGGGAGGCTGTAGATCAGGAGGGGAGTGATGTGGGAGTGTTTGAGGAGGTTGTAGATCAGAAGGGGAGTGATGTGGGAGTGTTTGGGGAGGCTCTAGATCAGAAGGGGAGTGATGTCAGAGTGTTTGAGGAGGTTGTAGATCAGAAGGGGAGTGATGTGGGAGTGTTTGGGGAGGTTGTAGTTCTGAAGGGGAGTGATGTGGGAGTGTTTGGGGAGGCTGTATATCAGAAGGGGAGTGATGTGGGAGTGTTTGGGGAGGCTCTAGATCAGAAGGGGAGTGATGTCAGAGTGTTTGGGGAGGTTGTAGATCAGAAGGGGAGTGATGTGGGAGTGTTTGGGGAGGCTGTAGATCAGAAGGGGAGTGATGTGGGAGTGTTTGAGGAGGCTGTAGATCAGAAGGGGAGTGATGTCAGAGTGTTTGGGGAGGCTGTAGATCAGAAGGGGAGTGATGTGGGAGTGTTTGGGGAGGCTCTAGATCAGAAGGGGAGTGATGTCAGAGTGTTTGGGGAGGTTGTAGATCAGAAGGGGAGCAATGTGGAAGTGTTTGAGGAGGCTGTAGATCAGAAGGGGAGTGATGTGGGAGTGTTTGGGGAGGGGGTTCAACGTTAAGGATTTTTTTCACTTGCCCGGGCAGGCAAGTTGGTCAGACATCTACTTGCCCGAAGTTAGTTTTTACTTGCCCGATAGGAATTGTTTCATTTCAGCTGCCATCAAATAAAAACGAAGACTACAGTTAATTTTTATGTAAAATCTTTATACTAGTTTTTTTTTTTTGAACAAAAACAATGCATTTGCTGTACTTGCAAGTGTACCAATAAACTAACTACAGGTTACACATCAAACTACACGTGATGTGCTCTCTGCCCTGCTGACAGCCACCTTTTAATGTCACTCACTGGCTCACTGGATCACTCAAATGTTAGCACGTCTTGCGCAATAGTGTGTAAACGTAGCCTATCCACGATTTCACCGAGCCACGAGGTGCCTTTGATTCTATTTTCCGCCACTTGCCCGACCGGGCAAGTGAATCACTACGTTTACATGCCCGGGGTTGCATTTTACTTGCCCGGTGCCGTCGGGCAGTCCTTATTGTTGACCCCTGGAAGGGGAGTGATGTGGGAGTGTTTGGGGAGGCTGTAGATCAGGAGGGGAGTGATGTGGGAGTGTTTGAGGAGGTTGTAGTTCTGAAAGGGAGTGATGTGGGAGTGTTTGGGGAGGCTGTAGATCAGGAGGGGAGTGATGTGGGAGTGTTTGAGGAGGTTGTAGATCAGAAGGGGAGTGATGTGGGAGTGTTTGGGGAGGTTGTAGTTCTGAAGGGGA
The DNA here is from genome assembly GCA_029721435.1 of Gymnothorax reevesii. NCBI lineage: Eukaryota > Metazoa > Chordata > Actinopteri > Anguilliformes > Muraenidae > Gymnothorax > Gymnothorax reevesii. Next base: position 1,239,810 of record CM056574.1, on the reverse strand, counting down.
GTGATGTGGGAGTGTTTGGGGAGGCTGTATATCAGAAGGGGAGTGATGTGGGAGTGTTTGGGGAGGCTCTAGATCAGAAGGAGAGTGATGTCAGAGTGTTTGGGGAGGTTAAGGTTCAGAAGGGGAGTGATGTGGGAGTGTTTGGGGAGGTTGTAGATCAGAAGGGTAGCGATGTAGGAGTGTTTGAGGAGGGTGTAGATCAGAAGGGGAGTGATGTCAGAGTGTTTGGGGAGGCTGTAGATCAGAAGGGGAGTGATGTGGGAGTGTTTGTGGAGGCTCTAGATCAGAAGGGGAATGATGTCAGAGTGTTTGGGGAGGTTGTAGATCAGAAGGGGAGCAATGTGGAAGTGTTTGAGGAGGCTGTAGATCAGAAGGGGAGTGATGTGGGAGTGTTTGGGGAGGGGGTTCAACGTTAAGGATTTTTTTCACTTGCCCGGGCAGGCAAGTTGGTCAGACATCTACTTGCCCGAAGTTAGTTTTTACTTGCCCGATAGGAATTGTTTCATTTCAGCTGCCATCAAATAAAAACGAAGACTACAGTTAATTTTTATGTAAAATCTTTATACTAGTTTTTTTTTTTTGAACAAAAACAATGCATTTGCTGTACTTGCAAGTGTACCAATAAACTAACTACAGGTTACACATCAAACTACACGTGATGTGCTCTCTGCCCTGCTGACAGCCACCTTTTAATGTCACTCACTGGCTCACTGGATCACTCAAATGTTAGCACGTCTTGCGCAATAGTGTGTAAACGTAGCCTATCCACGATTTCACCGAGCCACGAGGTGCCTTTGATTCTATTTTCCGCCACTTGCCCGACCGGGCAAGTGAATCACTACGTTTACATGCCCGGGGTTGCATTTTACTTGCCCGGTGCCGTCGGGCAGTCCTTATTGTTGAACCCTGGAAGGGGAGTGATGTGGGAGTGTTTGGGGAGGCTGTAGATTAGAAGGGGAGTGATGTGGGAGTGTTTGGGGAGGCTGTAGATCAGAAGGGGAGTGATGTGGGAGTGTTTGGGGAGGCTGTAGATCAGAAGGGGAGTGATGTGGGAGTGTTTGGGGAGGCTCCTGATCAGAAGGGGAGTGATGTCAGAGTGTTTGGGGAGGTTGTAGATCAGAAACGGAGCGATGTAGGAGTGTTTGGGGAGGCTATAGATCAGAAGGGGAGTGATGTGGGAGTGTCTGGGGAGGTTGTAGTTCAGAAGGGGAGTGGTGTGAGAGTGTTTGGGGAGGTTGTAGATCAGAAGGGGAGCGATGTGGGAGTGTTTGAGGAGGCTGTAGATCAGAAGGGGTGTGGTGTGAGAGTGTTTGGGGAGGTTGTAGATCAGAAGGGGAGCGATGTGGGAGTGATTGAGGAGGCTGTAGATCAGAAGGGGAGTGGTGTGAGAGTGTTTGGGGAGGTTGTAGATCAGAAGGGGAGCGATGTAGGAGTGTTTGAGAAGGCTGTAGATCAGAAGGGGAGTGATGTGGGAGTGTTTGAGAAGGCTGTAGATCAGAAGGGGATTGGTGTGAGAGTGTTTGGGGAGGTTGTAGATCAGAAGGGGAGTGATGTGGGAGTGTTTGGGGAGGCTGTAGATCAGAAGGGGAGTGGTGTGAGAGTGTTTGGGGAGGTTGAAGATCAGAAGGGGAGTGATGTGGGAGTGTTTGGGGAGGTTGTAGATCAGAAGGGGAGTGATGTGGGAGTGTTTGGGGAGGCTGTAGACCAGAAGGGGAGTGATGTGGGAGTGTTTGGGGAGGCTGTAGATCAGAAGGGGAGTGGTGTGAGAGTGTTTGGGGAGGTTGTAGATCAGAAGGGGAGTGATGTGGGAGTGTTTGGGGAGGCTGTATATCAGAAGGGGAGTGATGTGGGAGTGTTTGGGGAGGTTGTTGTTCTGAAGGGGAGTGATGTGGGAGTGTTTGGGGAGGCTGTAGATCAGGAGGGGAGTGATGTGGGAGTGTTTGAGGAGGTTGTAGATCAGAAGGGGAGTGATGTGGGAGTGTTTGGGGAGGTTGTAGTTCTGAAGGGGAGTGATGTGGGAGTGTTTGGGGAGGCTGTATATCAGAAGGGGAGTGATGTGGGAGTGTTTGGGGAGGCTCTAGATCAGAAGGGGAGTGATGTCAGAGTGTTTGGGGAGGTTGTAGATCAGAAGGGGAGTGATGTGGGAGTGTTTGGGGAGGCTGTAGATCAGAAGGGGAGTGATGTGGGAGTGTTTGAGGAGGCTGTAGATCAGAAGGGGAGTGATGTCAGAGTGTTTGGGGAGGCTGTAGATCAGAAGGGGAGTGATGTGGGAGTGTTTGGGGAGGCTCTAGATCAGAAGGGGAGTGATGTCAGAGTGTTTGGGGAGGTTGTAGATCAGAAGGGGAGCAATGTGGGAGTGTTTGAGGAGGCTGTAGATCAGAAGGGGAGTGATGTGGGAGTGTTTGGGGAGGGGGTTCAACGTTAAGGATTTTTTTCACTTGCCCGGGCAGGCAAGTTGGTCAGACATCTACTTGCCCGAAGTTAGTTTTTACTTGCCCGATAGGAATTGTTTCATTTCAGCTGCCATCAAATAAAAACGAAGACTACAGTTAATTTTTATGTAAAATCTTTATACTAGTTTTTTTTTTTTTGAACAAAAACAATGCATTTGCTGTACTTGCAAGTGTACCAATAAACTAACTACAGGTTACACATCAAACTACACGTGATGTGCTCTCTGCCCTGCTGACAGCCACCTTTTAATGTCACTCACTGGCTCACTGGATCACTCAAATGTTAGCACGTCTTGCGCAATAGTGTGTAAACGTAGCCTATCCACGATTTCACCGAGCCACGAGGTGCCTTTGATTCTATTTTCCGCCACTTGCCCGACCGGGCAAGTGAATCACTACGTTTACATGCCCGGGGTTGCATTTTACTTGCCCGGTGCCATCGGGCAGTCCTTATTGTTGAACCCTGGAAGGGGAGTGATGTGGGAGTGTTTGGGGAGGCTGTAGATTAGAAGGGGAGTGATGTGGGAGTGTTTGGGGAGGCTGTAGATCAGAAGGGGGTGATGTGGGAGTGTTTGGGGAGGCTGTAGATCAGAAGGGGAGTGATGGGGGAGTGTTTGGGGAGGCTCTAGATCAGAAGGGGAGTGATGTAAGAGTGTTTGGGGAGGTTGTAGAACAGAAACGGAGTGATGTGGGAGTGTTTGGGGAGGCTGTAGATCAGAAGGGGAGTGATGTGGGAGTGTTTGGGGAGGCTGTAGATCAGAAGGGGAGTGATGTCAGAGTGTTTGGGGAGGCTGTAGATCAGAAGGGGAGTGATGTGGGAGTGTTTGGGGAGGCTCTAGATCAGCAGGGGAGTGATGTCAGAGTGTTTGGGGAGGTTGTAGATCAGAAGGGGAGCAATGTGGGAGTGTTTGAGGAGGCTGTAGATCAGAAGGGGAGTGATGTGGGAGTGTTTGGGGAGGGGGTTCAACGTTAAGGATTTTTTTCACTTGCCCGGGCAGGCAAGTTGGTCAGACATCTACTTGCCCGAAGTTAGTTTTTACTTGCCCGATAGGAATTGTTTCATTTCAGCTGCCATCAAATAAAAACGAAGACTACAGTTAATTTTTATGTAAAATCTTTATACTAGTTTTTTTTTTTTTGAACAAAAACAATGCATTTGCTGTACTTGCAAGTGTACCAATAAACTAACTACAGGTTACACATCAAACTACACGTGATGTGCTCTCTGCCCTGCTGACAGCCACCTTTTAATGTCACTCACTGGCTCACTGGATCACTCAAATGTTAGCACGTCTTGCGCAATAGTGTGTAAACGTAGCCTATCCACGATTTCACCGAGCCACGAGGTGCCTTTGATTCTATTTTCCGCCACTTGCCCGACCGGGCAAGTGAATCACTACGTTTACATGCCCGGGGTTGCATTTTACTTGCCCGGTGCCATCGGGCAGTCCTTATTGTTGAACCCTGGAAGGGGAGTGATGTGGGAGTGTTTGGGGAGGCTGTAGATTAGAAGGGGAGTGATGTGGGAGTGTTTGGGGAGGCTGTAGATCAGAAGGGGAGTGATGTGGGAGTGTTTGGGGAGGCTGTAGATCAGAAGGGGAGTGATGTGGGAGTGTTTGGGGAGGCTCTAGATCAGAAGGGGAGTGATGTCAGAGTGTTTGGGGAGGTTGTAGATCAGAAACGGAGCGATGTAGGAGTGTTTGGGGAGGCTATAGATCAGAAGGGGAGTGATGTGGGAGTGTCTGGGGAGGTTGTAGTTCAGAAGGGGAGTGGTGTGAGAGTGTTTGGGGAGGTTGTAGATCAGAAGGGGAGCGATGTGGGAGTGTTTGAGGAGGCTGTAGATCAGAAGGGGTGTGGTGTGAGAGTGTTTGGGGAGGTTGTAGATCAGAAGGGGAGCGATGTGGGAGTGTTTGAGGAGGCTGTAGATCAGAAGGGGAGTGGTGTGAGAGTGTTTGGGGAGGTTGTAGATCAGAAGGGGAGCGATGTAGGAGTGTTTGAGAAGGCTGTAGATCAGAAGGGGAGTGATGTGGGAGTGTTTGAGAAGGCTGTAGATCAGAAGGGGATTGGTGTGAGAGTGTTTGGGGAGGTTGTAGATCAGAAATGGAGTGATGTAGGAGTGTTTGGGGAGGCTGTAGATCAGAAGGGGAGTGGTGTGAGAGTGTTTGGGGAGGTTGTAGATCAGAAGGGGAGTGATGTGGGAGTGTTTGGGGAGGTTGTAGATCAGAAGGGGAGTGATGTGGGAGTGTTTGGGGAGGCTGTAGACCAGAAGGGGAGTGATGTGGGAGTGTTTGGGGAGGCTGTAGATCAGAAGGGGAGTGGTGTGAGAGTGTTTGGGGAGGTTGTAGATCAGAAGGGGAGTGATGTGGGAGTGTTTGGGGAGGCTGTAGACCAGAAGGGGAGTGATGTGGGAGTGTTTGGGGAGGCTGTAGATCAGAAGGGGAGTGGTGTGAGAGTGTTTGGGGAGGTTGTAGATCAGAAGGGGAGTGATGTGGGAGTGTTTGGGGAGGTTGTAGATCAGAAGGGGAGTGATGTAGGAGTGTTTGAGAAGGCTGTAGACCAGAAGGGGAGTGATGTGGGAGTGTTTGGGGAGGCTGTAGATCAGAAGGGGAGTGATGTAGGAGTGTTTGAGAAGGCAGTAGACCAGAAGGGGAGTGAAGTGGGAGTGTTTGGGGGGGCTGTAGATCAGAAGGGGAGTGGTGTGAGAGTGTTTGGGGAGGTTGTAGATCAGAAGGGGAGTGATGTGGGAGTGTTTGGGGAGGGGGTTCCACGTTAAGGATTTTTTTCACTTGCCCAGGCGGGCAAGTTGGTCAGACATCTACTTGCCCGAAGTTAGTTTTTACTTGCCCGATAGGAATTGTTTCATTTCAGCTGCCATCAAATAAAAACGAAGACTACAGTTAATTTTTATGTAAAATCTTTATACTAGTTTTTTTTTTTGAACAAAAACAATGCATTTGCTGTACTTTCAAGTGTACCAATAAACTAACTACAGGTTACACATCAAACTACACGTGATGTGCTCTCTGCCCTGCTGACAGCCACCTTTTAATGTCACTCACTGGCTCACTGGATCACTCAAATGTTAGCACGTCTTGCGCAATAGTGTGTAAACGTAGCCTATCCACGATTTCACCGAGCCACGAGGTGCCTTTGATTCTATTTTCCGCCACTTGCCCGACCGGGTAAGTGAATCACTACGTTTACATGCCCGGGGTTGCATTTTACTTGCCTGGTGCCGTCGGGCAGTTCTTATTGTTGAACCCTGGAAGGGGAGTGATGTGGGAGTGTTTGGGGAGGCTGTAGATTAGAAGGGGAGTGATGTGGGAGTGTTTGGGGAGGCTGTAGATCAGAAGGAGAGTGATGTGGGAGTGTTTGGGGAGGCTGTAGATCAGAAGGGGTGTGATTTGAGAGTGTTTGGCCTTTGGGGAGGCTGTAGATCAGAAGGGGAGTGATGTGGGAGTGTTTGGGGAGGCTGTAGATTAGAAGGGGAGTGATGTGGGAGTGTTTGAGGAGGCTGTAGATCAGAAGGGGAGTGTTTTGAGGAGGCTGTGGATCAGGAGGGGAGCGATGTGGGAGTGTTTGGGGAGGTTGTAGATCAGAAGGGGAGTGATTTGGGAGTGTTTGGGGAGGGTAAAGATCTGAAGAGGAGTGATGTGGGAGTGTTTGGGAGGCTGTAGATCAGAAGGGGAGTGACGTGGGAGTGTTTGGTGAGGCTGTAGATCAGAAGGGGAGTGATGTGGGACTATTTTGGGAGGCTGTAGATCAGAAGTGGAGTGATGTGGGAGTGTTTAGGGAGGCTGTAGGTCAAAAGAGGAGTGATGTGGGGGTGTGTTGGGAGGCTGTGGATCAGGAGGGGAGCGATGTGGGAGTGTTTGGGGAGGTTGTAGATCAGAAGGGGAGTGAGTGGGGAGTGTTTGGGGTGGGTAAAGATCGGAAGAGGAGTGATGTGGGAGTGTTGGGGAGGATGTAGATCAGAAGGGGAGTGCCGTGGGAGTGTTTGTGGAGGTTGTAGATCAGAAGGGGTGTGATTTGGGAGTTTTTGGGGAGGCTTTAGATCAGTAGGGGAGTGATGTGAGAGTGTTTGAGGAGGCTGTAGATCAGAAGGGGAGTGATGTGGTAGTGTTTGGGGAGGTTGTAGATCAGAAGGGGAGTGATTTGGGAGTGTTTGGGGAGGCTAAAGATCTGAAGAGGAGTGATGTGGGAGTGTTTGGGAGGCTGTAGATCAGAAGGGGAGTGACGTGGGAGTGTTTGTGGAGGTTGTAGATCAGAAGGGGAGTGATGTGGGAGTGCTTGAGGAGGCTGTAGATCAGAAGGGGAGTGATGTGGGAGTGTTTGAGGAGGCTGTAGATCAGAAGGGGAGTGATGTGGGAGTGTTTGAGGAGGCTGTAGATCAGAAGGGGAGTGATGTGGGAGTGCTTGAGGAGGCTGTAGATCAGAAGGGGAGTGATGTGGGAGTGTTTGAGGAGGTTGTAGATCAGTAGGGGAGTGATGTGGGAGTGCTTGAGGAGGCTGTAGATCAGAAGGGGAGTAATGTGGGAGTGTTTGGGGAGGTTGTAGATCAGAAGGGGAGTGATTTGGGAGTGTTTGGGGAGGCTAAAGATCTGAAGAGGAGTGATGTGGGAGTGTTTGGGAGGTTGTAGATCAGAAGGGGAGTGACGTGGGAGTGTTTGTGGAGGTTGTAGATTAGAAGGGGAGTGATGTGGGAGTGCTTGAGGAGGCTGTAGATCAGAAGGGGAGTGATGTGGGAGTGTTTGAGGAGGCTGTAGATCAGAAGGGGAGTGATGTAGGAGTGTTTGGGGAGGCTGTAGATCAGAAGAGGTGTGATTTGGGAGTGTTTGGGCAGGCTGTAGATCAGAAGGGGAGTGATTTGGGAGTGTTTGGGGAGGGTAAAGATCAGAAGGGGAGTGATGTGGTAGTGTTTGGGGAGGTTGTAGATCAGAAGGGGAGTGATTTGGGAGTGTTTGGGGAGGCTAAAGATCTGAAAAGGAGTGATGTGGGAGTGTTTGGGAGGCTGTAGATCAGAAGGGGAGTGACGTGGGAGTGTTTGTGGAGGTTGTAGATCAGAAGGGGAGTGATGTGGGAGTGTTTGAGGAGGCTGTAGATCAGAAGGGGAGTGATGTGGGAGTGTTTGAGGAGGCTGTAGATCAGAAGGGGAGTGATGTGGGAGTGTTTGAGGAGGCTGTAGATCAGAAGGGGAGTGATGTGGGAGTGTTTGAGGAGGCTGTAGATCAGAAGGGGTGTGATGTGGGAGTGTTTGAGGAGGCTGTAGATCAGAAGGGGAGTGATGTTGGAGTGTTTGAGGAGGCTGTAGATCAGAAGGGGAGTGACGTGGGAGTGTTTGTGGAGGTTGTAGATCAGAAGGGGAGTGATGTGGGAGTGTTTGAGGAGGCTGTAGATCAGAAGGGGAGTGATGTGGGAGTGCTTGAGGAGGCTGTAGATCAGAAGGGGAGTGATGTGGGAGTGTTTGAGGAGGCTGTAGATCAGAAGGGGAGTGATGTGGGAGTGTTTGAGGAGGCTGTATATCAGAAGGGGAGTGATTTGGGAGTGTTTGAGGAGGTTGTAGATCAGAAGGGGAGTGATGTGGGAGTGTTTGAGGAGGTTGTAGATCAGAAGGGGAGTGATGTGGGAGTGTTGGAGGAGGCTGTAGATCAGGAGGGCAGCGATGTGGGAGTGTTTGAGGAGGCTGTAGATCAGAAAGGGGAGTGATGTAGGAGTATTTTGGGAGGCTGTAGATCAGAAGGGGAGTGATATGGATGTGTTTGGGGAGGTTGTAGATCAGAAGGGGAGCGATGTGGGACTGTTTGGGGAGGTTTTAGATCAGAAGGGGTGTGATGTGGGAGCGTTTGGGGAGGCTGTAGATCAGAAGCAGAGTGATGTGGGAGTGTTTGAGGAGGCTGTATATCAGAAGGGGAGTGATGTGGGAGTGTTTGGGGAGGTTGTTGTTCTGAAGGGGAGTGATGTGGGAGTGTTTGGGGAGGCTGTATATCAGAAGGGGAGTGATGTGGGAGTGTTTGGGGAGGTTGTAGTTCTGAAGGGGAGTGATGTGGGAGTGTTTGGGGAGGCTGTATATCAGAAGGGGAGTGATGTGGGAGTGTTTGGGGAGGTTGTAGTTCTGAAGGGGAGTGGTGTGGGAGTGTTTGGGGAGGCTGTATATCAGAAGGGGAGTGATGTGGGAGTGTTTGGGGAGGCTCTAAATCAGAAGGGGAGTGATGTCAGAGTGTTTGGGGAGGTTGTAGATCAGAAGGGGAGTGATGTGGGAGTGTTTGGGGAGGCTGTAGATCAGAAGGGGAGTGATGTGGGAGTGTTTAGGGAGGTTGTAGATCAGAAACGGAGCGATGTGGGAGTGTTTGGGGAGGTTGTAGTTCTGAAGGGGAGTGATGTGGGAGTGTCTGGGGAGGTTGTAGATCAGAAGGGGAGTGATGTGGGAGTGTTTGAGGAGGCTGTAGATCAGAAGGGGAGTGATGTGAGAGTGTTTGGGGAGGTTGTAGATCAGAAGGGGAGCGATGTGGGAGTGTTTGAGGAGGCTGTAGATCAGAAGGGGATTGGTGTGAGAGTGTTTGGGGAGGTTGTAGATCAGAAGGCAAGGTTCAACGTTAAGGATTTTTTTCACTTGCCCGGGCAGGCAAGTTGGTCAGACATCTACTTGCCCGAAGTTAGTTTTTACTTGCCCGATAGGAATTGTTTCATTTCAGCTGCCATCAAATAAAAATGAAGACTACAGTTAATTTTCATGTAAAATCTTTATACTAGTTTTTTTTTTTGAACAAAAACAATGCATTTGCTGTACTTGCAAGTGTACCAATAAACTAACTACAGGTTACACATCAAACTACACGTGATGTGCTCTCTGCCCTGCTGACAGCCACCTTTTAATGTCACTCACTGGCTCACTGGATCACTCAAATGTTAGCACGTCTTGCGCAATAGTGTGTAAATGTAGCCTATCCACGATATCACCGGGCCACGAGGTGCCTTTGATTCTATTTTCCGCCACTTGCCCGACCGGGGAAGTGAATCACTACGTTTACATGCCCGGGGTTGCATTTTACTTGCCCGGTGCCGTCGGGCAGTCCTTATTGTTGAACCCTGGAAGGGGAGTGATGTGGGAGTGTTTGGGGAGGCTGTAGATTAGAAGGGGAGTGATGTGGGAGTGTTTGGGGAGGCTGTAGATTAGAAGGGTAGTGATGTGGGAGTGTTTGGGGAGGCTGTAGATCAGAAGGGGAGTGATGTGGGAGTGTTTGGGGAGGCTGTAGATCAGAAGGGGAGTGATGTGGGAGTGTTTGGGGAGGCTCTAGATCAGAAGGGGAGTGATGTCAGAGTGTTTGGGGAGGTTGTAGATCAGAAACGGAGCGATGTAGGAGTGTTTTAGGAGGCTGTAGATCAGAAGGGGAGTGGTGTGAGAGTGTTTGGGGAGGTTGTAGATCAGAAGGGGAGTGGTGTGAGAGTGTTTGGGGAGGTTGTAGATCAGAAGGGGAGTGGTGTGGGAGTGTTTGGGGAGGTTGTAGATCAGAAGGCAGGATTCAACGTTAAGAATTTTTTTCACTTGCCCGGGCAGGCAAGTTGGTCAGACATCTACTTGCCCGAAGTTAGTTTTTATTTGCCCGATAGGAATTGTTTCATTTCAGCTGCCATCAAATAAAAACGAAGACTACAGTTAATTTTTATGTAAAATCTTTATACTAGTTTTTTTTTTTTTGAACAAAAACAATGCATTTGCTGTACTTGCAAGTGTACCAATAAACTAACTACAGGTTACACATCAAACTACACATGATGTGCTCTCTGCCCTGCTGACAGCCACCTTTTAATGTCACTCACTGGCTCACTGGATCACTCAAATGTTAGCACGTCTTGCGCAATAGTGTGTAAACGTAGCCTATCCACGATTTCACCGAGCCACGAGGTGCCTTTGATTCTATTTTCCGCCACTTGCCCGACCGGGCAAGTGAATCACTACGTTTACATGCCCGGGGTTGAATTTTACTTGCTTGGTGCCGTCGGGCAGTCCTTATTGTCGAACCCTGGAAGGGGAGCGATGTAGGAGTGTTTGGGGAGGCTGTGGATCAGAAGGGGAGTGATGTGGGACTACACTCAGCAACAAAAGTTTCTGTGACACCAATATTGTTAATTATTTTTCATAACGCAATTATGAAATTGTCATACATGGTGATATCAGACTGAAACAGTACACGTAAACACAACATTGAAATGGAAATCATGAAAATGCGAGAAAATGACTTTGCACGTGAAAATGTGCGTAAATTATGCTTGTGGATGGCAATAAAAGAGGAGAATTTTTGGAATGTTCACATTGTGCCTGATGAACGACGGAAGCATCACTTATCGAAAACACAGCCATTTCGGATCAGGAACTCTACCCTCTAAATGCCAAGACTGTCTGAAAATGATCGGTGGAGGGCCATTGGGATGATTGAATCCGGAACCTCGCAGAGGGAAGTTGCTCATCGCCTGAATGTCCACCGAAACACCATTTGGAACTTATGGCAGCGTCATCAGCAGACAAGACATGTCAGAGACCGTCCTCGCAGCGGCCGTCCACGAGTAACCACTCCCAGACAGGACAACTGGATTCGAACAACCCATCTCCGAAAGTGTGTGTGTTTGGGGAGGTTGTAGTTCTGAAGGGGAGTGACGTGGGAGTGTTTGTGGAGGTTGTAGATCAGAAGGGGAGTGATGTGGGAGTGCTTGAGGAGGCTGTAGATCAGAAGGGGAGTGATGTGGGAGTGTTTGAGGAGGCTGTAGATCAGAAGGGGAGTGGTGTGAGAGTGTTTGGGGAGGCTGTAGATCAGAAGGGGAGTGATGTTGGAGTGTTAGGGGAGGCTGTAGATCAGAAGGGGAGTGATGTGGGAGTGTTTGAGGAGGCTGTAGATCAGAAGGGGAGCGATGTGGGAGTGTTAGGGGAGGCTCTAGATCAGTGAGGGAGTGATGTGGGAGTGTTTGGGGAGGCTGTAGATCAGAAGGGGAGTGATGTGGGAGTGTTTGGGGAGGCTGTAGATCAGAAGGGGAGTGATGTGGGAGTGTTTGGGGAGGCTGTAGATCAGAAGGGGAGTGATGTGGGAGTGTTTGGGGAGGCTGTAGATCAGAAGGGGAGTGATGTGGGAGTGTTTGGGGAGGCGGTAGATCAGAAGGGGAGTGATGTGGGAGTGTTTGGGGAGGCTGTAGATCAGAAGGGGAGTGACGTGGGAGTGTTTGGGGAGGCTGTAGATCAGAAGGGGAGTGATGTGGGAGTGTTTGGGGAGGCTGTAGATCAGAAGGGGAGTGATGTGGGAGTGTTTGGGGAGGTTGTAGATCAGAAGGGGAGTGATGTGGGAGTGTTTGGGGAGGCTGTTGATCAGAAGGGGAGTGATGTGGGAGTGTTGAGGAGGCTGTAGATCAGAAGAGCAGTGATGTGGGAGTGTTTGGGGAGGCTGTAGATCAGAAGGGGAGTGATGTAGGAGTTTTTGGGGAGGCTTTAGATCAGAAGGGGAGTGATGTGGGAGTGTTTGGGGAGGCTGTAGATCAGGAGGGGAGTGATGTGGGAATGTTTGGGGAGGCTGTAGATCAGAAGGGGAATGATGTGGGAGTGTTTGTGGAGGCTGTAGATCAGAAGGGGAGTGATGTGGGAGTTTTTGGGGAGGCTTTAAATCAGAAGGGGAGTGATGTAGGAGTTTTTGGGGAGGCTTTAGATCAGAAGGGGAGTGATGTGGGAGTGTTTGGGGAGGCTGTAGATCAGGAGGGGAGTGATGTGGGAGTGTTTGGGGAGGCTGTAGATCAGGAGGGGAGTGATGTGGGAATGTTTGGGGAGGCTGTAGATCAGTAGGGGAGTGATGTGGGAGTGTTTGGGGAGGTTACGGAAACCGGGAGGCCCGCTACAAGTGGCTTGCAGATGTCTGTGCGTGGGAAGACCGATGCCTGAACTAGAAGCAGGGTTTAATAGGTGGTTCTAGTCCAGCAGTTGAACACCTAATGGGGTTTTAGTGTCTCCACAAATTTTTTGCGGATTTCCTCTCTTTGAGTGGTGCTGATTGAGAATACGGATGATGCCGGCTTGGCACCCTTGGCATTTTGCCTAATATACAAGCTAGAGCACTCGGCAACCGAGCACATGTATCCCCGAAGGCCCCCCAGTTCGACCCAGATGGTCCCAGAGTACCCAAAATCAATAGGTGTCGTGAACTTACCATAATACATGTCTCTGCAAAATTTGAAAAGAATCGATGCACTTATGAGGGCTGTAGAGCGTTCACATATGCAGACTCGGCGGAAGCGTGACGAGGCCAAATCCATAATATCCCCGAACTTCGTTCAGGGGATACAATTAAGGCGGCCATTAGTGAAATTTCATTATTTGGCTGTAACTCACTTCTTTGAAAAGATGAACATATGATTTTTGTGTCTACTCCTAGGTTTTCAGGGTCTCCAAAGCCTAAATGAATTGCTCATTTGCATATCCATTATATGTAAATTAGGGTGGCCATTTCCAAAATTCCATTTTTGGCCTACAACACGATTATTATAAAGGATGACAAAGTAGATGTGGTGTCCACTTTAAGGTTTTTAGGGTATTTGATTCTGATTAAACCAATCAAAAACTGGTTTGGCCATTTCCATATGCATAATTAATAATTGGGGATCATATCGCCCAATGACCTTGTACACCAGTGTTATGAATGATATTCCATGCAAAAAGGAATGATGCAGCATGAACCCTTTGAAGTCATCAGGTAGTACCTCATTTGGCACAACAGATCGGTTAAAGATAATTATGCACATGTATTAATTATGCTAATGAATGTTCTTGCCGTAATTCACCCCATTCCCTTGCATACAGCTGCTGCTAACCTGACTATCTGCAGCAAACCGCCAGTCGATGGTAGTATTTTCTTTCTCTGAACTAAATGACTGTATAAATTGGCCCCCTCTGACCTTCATCACTAGCATGATCGAGTGAAAATTTCAAACATGACCATTGAGGCTAAAATATGCACTGAATGAAAGAGCTTTTAAATTCTGAAGTTTGGTCCCTTCCCCATGAAATTTGGTGAAGTAGAAGAGAAAATATGAATTACTAAAATATATAAAACTGCATAAATTATCTGGAAAGTTCTTGTCAAGAAAATGGGACAGAAAAAGACTGAATTGCATGGACTGACTACACTGATTTGATCATATTATTAAATCCAAAAAAGTTTTGAAATCGCTGTAATTTCGGGAATTTGGAAGTAAAACTTCCGCTGCTTACACCAAAATGCTCTTCACTTTGTCCTGCATCTGTTTTTCGTGATTTTGTGACCTTGAAATGCGCAGCAACGCGTTAAGACGCGTTTTGTAGAAGTACCCCAAGTGGCGATGTTGAACAAAACAGTGCGATGGCCTGGCCGGCTCCGCCCGCGGTGGTTTCTTGATTGTAACTCTCAAAAATGCGAAATAATAGAAAAATCCTTCAGATACATGTAAAGGAAACTTAAATTCACCCCTCGGTGCTTACTTTTGCCACAATAATGCCGTAGTGTGGAGGAAAAGGTAAAAATATTTTTATAACAATTTTGATCTTTTCATATGCGGACCATCACGTGATCGATATAATGCTAGATTACGCAACAGCCTGTGTCTTGATCGAGAAAACTTTCATAATCTGTGTCTTATCTATTTACACCAGGCATGAGCCTATGTTTAACACTGAGTTGCGTAGTGTGTCTGAGATCTGAGAAGGTAGGCTGAAGATCATATGAGATGTCATCTGAATATGGGTGCATGCTCTTTCCTGTGGGGTTTCCTCAATTCAGTGGATATCTTACTATCTATATCAGATAACATATTACTATCTGTATCAGATAACTTATTTCTATCTGTATCAGATAACATATTATTTGAGGAACTTTTTCACATGAAATGGGCCCTCTTTCCAAATACAAGAACCTTTTTAGCCATCGGACTAAAATCAGTCTCCATCACATGTGGAGTGGTTTCAATTTTGTAGGCCTAATCTGCCACCTATTGACATTGTTAAAACAATCTATACTCTGTTTATATCCTGTCTTCTTTTTTGAGGATAATGAATGAATTCGATATTTACCTCGAGTGGTTCCATAAAACGTGTAAACATTGTTTACCGAAGCCAAATATGAAAGCAGACTCTACAGTGAAATTTTCAACAATTTATCAAACACTCAGTAGCATAATTAATCATATGCTGATGGTCAAATCATTTTGACAATGTTTATATCTGAATCAGAGACCCTTAAAATCTTGGGGTAGACACCAAAATTTTACATTTATATTGTCAAATACGTATGCCGGTTACAGCCAAAAATCAAAATTCTGAGTAATGGTTGCCCTAATTCACATATTATGCATATGCAAATGATCAAATCATTTTGGGAATGACCTAAACAGAAACAGAAACCCTGAAAACCTAGGGGTAAACAACAGAATTTTACTTCCATCTTGTAAAGCAAGTGAGTTATGGCCAAAACCTAAAATTTCGGTAATGGCTGTGTTAATTTGCATATTATACAAAATGCCCAAGGGTGCCACGCTGGCATCATCCACATTCTTTATCTGCACCCTTCAAAGATACAAATTCCGCCAAAAAAACTCCGTGGCGATGCCAAAACCGCTTTCACCCAAAAGAGAGCTTTTCACGACTGGACTATTAGGAAGAGAGACATGATGTTATGCAGTGAGTACCTCCATGCTTGGCTCACTGCTGCGTTGTGACAGCCCATGATCCTTCACTACTCCGAGGTTCCTCGCAGAAGGAGAGGAGGACACCGTGGGGCCCCCTATAGAAATGGTGAACTCTTTGAATGGAGAGGATGCAGCAGGGATGATAATTGCCTCTGTTCTACCTGGGTTGAGCTTAAGCTGGTGGTTATCCATCCAGCATTGGATGTGCCTCAGTTAGGCCGAGACCCGGGCAGAAAGTTGGGTGTTGGATGGAGAGAAGGAAAAGAGAAGTGGGGGGGTCATCAGCATAGCAATGATCGTATAACCCAAGAGCAAAGATCGCAGGACCAAGAGAATGGGAATAAAGGGAAAAAAAGGAGAGGGCCTAATACTGAACCCTGGGGAACTCCTGTAAAAAGGGGATCAGGTACTGACACTACCCCATCCCAGGCAACCCTGAAGAAGCAGCCCGAGAGATGGGACTCCATCCTGTCAAGGGCTGTGCCGCAAATGCCTACTGCAGTCAAAGACGGCAAGAGGATGGCGTGGTTAACAGTATCAAATGCAGCAGGTGGTTCAAGACAGAGGAATGAGAGGCTGCTCTTGCAGCATGAAGTGACTCATTAACCGGGAGAAGTGCAGCTTCTGTTGAGTGGCCAGATCTGATGAGGATCTAGCAAGTTATTCTGGGATAGGAAAGATGACAGTTGCTTTGAAGCCCCTCTTTCAAGTGTTCTGGCTAGAAAAGGGGGACTGGAGATGGGACAGTGGTTCTGTAGGAGGGTGGAATGGAGAGTGGGCTTCATAAGGAGTGGGGTGACATGGGCACACTTGAAAGAAGAGGGAAATCATACAGATGATAGAGGATTTGAAAAGGGAGGTGGTGAAAGGAAGGATATTAGATGTAATGTCCTGAAGGAGGGATGAAGGGATGGGATAAGGGCACAGTTAGTGGGACAGTTGGAGAGGAGACGTTGGGAGATGCCTGAGTCAGTCAGGGGAGGGGGCAGAAGGAGGGGAGAGGAGGAGGAGACAGATGTAAAGGAGCTGGTCACCTGTTACTCCGGCATCACAGAAGTCTGCAAAGTCCTCAGCAGAGAGGGATGACTGAGATGAGGGAGGAGAGGAGGGAGAAAAGCTGATGAGGGGTAGTGATGGAGCTCTCAATTTTATCATGAAAATAACTGACTTTAGAGGAATTGACAGATGCAGAGAATTCTGCAAGTCGACATGGGAGAAGAGAGGTGGGACTGGGCCCTGGACGTCCTGCACTTCCTTTCCGCTGCGCGCAGGCTGGCCTGTCTGTGCGGAGGCTGTCGGACATGTGCAGTCAGCGGGGGAAGGGCGAGCGGGTCTGGGGAGACAGAGGGAATCTCTGGCTGAGGAGTAGAGTCGGGGGAGAGGTCAGAGGAGGAGTCCAGAGGCCGGAGGGAGGCAGTGACTGCAGCGAGAGGAGGTAGAGAGAGAAGATGTTAGAACAGACTGTAATGGTGGACGGGGGTGAGGGGGCAGGATGAAGGGGAAGAGGGGGGCAGGAGGAGATGGGGAGGTGCTCAGATTGGTGATGTGGAGTCGCCATGAGCCCAGAGGAGGAGCAGCTCCTTTAGGTTTTAGAGATTCCCAGACTCGTGGGTTGGGGTGAGGGCTGTGTGGGGAGGTGACAGGGCTGCTGCTGACTGGGAGGCTTTAAGGTCAGTGTTTCAGGCGCCCAGGAGCATCGGTGGGGTAGTGTCCTCAGGGAAGGAACTGAGCCAGATGTCCAGCTCAAGGAAAATTACCAGGGAGCCATGGGGGCAGGAAACACCAATAATGCACAGCTTAAGGTTTGTGAAACGGTGTGATACTCTGAGGTGGCGATGGAGAGGAAGCACATTTCCCAGATGGAGAGATGAGCAAACCTGGACCTGCTGGCGGAGGGGTGTGGGAGAAGGAGAGGGGCGAGGCGAGAGCAGCAGGGGGCGCTGTGTTGATTAGTGTGATCTGGGTCTCCGTGAGGGAGAGGGGGAAGTAGGGGCCGAGATGAAGTCTGCTTTCGAACGGCAGACTGCTAGTTCCTGAGCCCTGAGACTGTGAATGCGTCGCAAGGGGTCAGTTCTGGGTGAAGGAGGTTCAAAAGATTATGGTGTCGTAGGGGGTCATAACGGACGGAACAGCTTTCAGAGGAACACCAGATGGATAAACTTACACATGTTGTGCAGAATAGAATAAACTACACGCCCTACTGATCACCAAACAAAAACAGATGAAGCAACCAACTATCGCATCCTGACAAAACAAGCTACTGACCCACAGTCAGGCTGTGCAAACCCTGACAAAGGTGAGCTACGCAGCAAACGGGTACAACTCGTGCACTTCCCATCCAATACTATCAGCAGCTGGACAATAAAACCAATACCTTCCCATGCAGATCCGTTACAGCTTCTGTAGACGGAGTAAATACACTTTAAATATAACGGCTGCAATGAGAACTGGTGCTAAATAATGGCGTAATACATGTCCTTTCCGGTCGAAGTGCATCTGTTTGGATTCGGGAGACTTCAGTGATGCTGCCTGAACCGTATGGCGTAATGTCATGGTTATTTTTGGCATTTTTTTTTTTGGACTCTGAAGAGCACTGGTTACCGAGTCCCTGTTGACTTCATCTGTTCTGGATTGGGCTGCTGTGGGGTTTTGCTGGTTTTGCTCCAAATTTGTTTAGACAGATTAACAAACTTCACCCACTTTTGAGCAGGGAAGCAGGTGAGTAGATGGTGGCATAATTTTCATTTTTGGGGGAACCGTTCCCGTAATAACTTCTGAAGAAAGTGCGAAATGTCGGTGATTCAGGAGGACGTTTTCACTGTTGCAGTGCTGCATTTGCAGCTGTTTGGCCTGTTCTGCAGATCGTTCAGAGGGTGTAACTCATGTCTTTAAAGGTCTGCTGCCTGGATGTGTCTGAATCACTTGTAAATGGGGGCCAGGTTTTGGGCCTCTGGCTTTGAGAGGGCCCCTTCCATGCTGGCTTAGTGTTGGGCTGTTTGTGGTTTCAGCTGAAATTAATGTAATGCTCTCTCGTCCCCCAAAGGCCTGCCCATGGAGGAGGGCGTGTCCCCTTCAATCACCAGCCAGCCCACCAATCAGGCGGATAGCTCCGCCCCTGGTCCCTCCCCCGGCCTGCCTTCCAGCAGCTCTGATCAGTTCCTCACCACACCGGACGAGAGCGAGGAAAAGCACCTGATGGCAGCGGACGGCTCCGAGCTCAAGCACCGCACCCCGAAGAAGGACCTGCTGGAGATCGACCGCTTCACGATATGTGGAAACCGCATCGACTGACACCCCCACAGCACCAGAGGGCGCTGCATCTTAGCCAGGATCTATTGGAGCCCTGCTGGCTCCCTGTGGCAGAGCTGGCGCCTGGATATTTATTGAAATGCATAGTATAATTTATTGCTGACTGGAAGGATATAATGTTGCTCTGCATTTTTCTGAGGACTCGTTTCAGTAACGGAGATATTTACATGAAGGGGTGTGGCCAAAGAACAATGGCAACTCCATTAAGTCCCGCCCTCTCACAGAAACCCTGTCCACTGTCTCGAAACACCCCCCCAATCAAAACTTCTCCAACACTAAGCCCAACCCACTCCCTGGAAACCCTTCCCCTTTTACTCTAAGCCCCTCCTGTCTTCGGCGGAACCAGGACTTCAGTGGATGTGAGGAGAGGACACACCCCTGCCACTTCTCCGTGGAAACCGGCAGCTCATTGGCTGGCGATTTGGTGGGGTGCGGCGGGAGATATGTGGAGGAGCGCTACAGAGGCGCGGAGCTGCAGTTTCGGTACGGGGCAGCACATGGACACAGATGCAGGAAGTGCATCACTTCACCCCTCCCCCAGGGGTCTCAGCTTTTCAAAATAAGAGTCAAAATCATAATCCATAAAATACCTGCATTTATTTCGCTCCGGATTGTGTGATGCTGGGAGATGTGATCATGCTGAAATGATTATTGATTTAATGTGTGTAATGTATCAGGTTGAGGTGAAAAATATCCAATCCCAATCCATTTAGGTTTTGAAAACTGTATTTTCTGTTAAAAGCTTCAAAATGAAGAGATTTAGACTGTAAATTCAAAACTTTAGTGTATTTGTTTTCACATGTTAACATGGCCTGAAGTCTATCCAGTCAGTATTTTACTTTTGACAGTCCAAGAAGGGTTGTGAGTGTGTTGTGTGTGTTTGTTGCGTGTGTGTTGAGAGCAGGGGGTGAATATTTTCCTGGGTTTTTTTGCCAGGTGTGTTATTGCTGTCGCTTTGATGTTCTCATTATTTTTGCACTGAGGAGCTGGACTGTCTTAAACCCCCCCCTCCGCTGGGGATCTGTGGGGGTAACCCCCCCCCTCCGCTGGGGATCTGTGGCGGTTTGTTTGCCTCTCGACCATGAACAAAGCATCATGGTTCTGTTTCCATGGAGAAATAACAATACTGCAGTGTATGATGGTGTATGGTACTGCTCGTTTGTAATGGTGTGTGGCACTTTAGGGGTAGCGTGTTGGTGTGTGGCGGTGTTTGGTACTTGAGGGACTAGTGTGCTGGTGTGTGGCGGTGTTTGGTACTTGAGGGAGTGGTTTGTTGTTGTGTGGCGGTGTTTGGTACTGGTACGAGAGGGAGTGGTTTGTTGGTGTGTGGCGGTGTTTGGTACTGGTACTTGAGGGAGTAGTGTGTTGGTGTGTGGCGGTGTTGGGTACTTGAGGGAGTAGTGTGTTGGTGTGTGGCGGTGTTTGGTACTTGAGAGAGTAGTGTGTTGGTGTGTGGCGGTGTTTGGTACTGGTACTTGAGGGAGTGGTTTGTTGGTGTGTGGCGGTGTTTGGTACTGGTACTTGAGGGAGTGGTTTGTTGTTGTGTGGCGGTGTTTGGTACTGGTACTTGAGGGAGTGGTTTGTTGTTGTGTGGCGGTGTTTCGTACTGGTACTTGAGGGAGTGGTTTGTTGGTGTGTGGCGGTGTTTGGTACTGGTACTTGAGGGAGTAGTGTGTTGGTGTGTGGTGGTGTTTGGTACTTGAGGGAGTAGTGTGTTGGTGTGTGGCGGTGTTTGGTACTTGAGAGAGTAGTGTGTTGGTGTGTGGCGGTGTTTGGTACTGGTACTTGAGGGAGTGGTTTGTTGTTGTGTGGCGGTGTTTCGTACTGGTACTTGAGGGAGTGGTTTGTTGGTGTGTGGCGGTGTTTGGTACTGGTACTTGAGGGAGTAGTGTGTTGGTGTGTGGCGGTGTTTGGTACTTGAGAGAGTAGTGTGTTGGTGTGTGGCGGTGTTTGGTACTTGAGAGAGTAGTGTGTTGGTGTGTGGCAGTGTTTGGTACTTGAGGGAGTGGTGTGTGGCGGTGTTGGGTACTTGCGTACCTGTGCTTGCCTTGTGTGTGTAATTTGGGCTGAGGGATTTTGACAAATTAGCTTTTTTTAAAAAATTAACCCATTTTACTTCCCATGTTTTTAAAATCTAAAGAGCAGATTGCTGATAGAAACAAGTCAGAAATACCTGCCGACTATTGAAAAGTACAGCGTTAAAATATTTTATTGTACCAGCTGTACTCAGGCGTGGTACAGAAATGTGTGGGATTTTTTCAGCTGTCATCGAGAAGCTATCAGAAGACTGAAATGTACATACCAGCGTCAATCTTAATTCCAGACACATTTGCCTTTTTCGTACATATATCATGAAATATTTGAGATGCTTCACAAAAATTATTTTAGGAAGTTGGATGGTTTGTTTGCATGGAAAAGTTTTGAACACCTCAGAATCATTGTCTTGTGTTGTCAGCAATATTGAATAATCATGATTTCAGAAAACTAATTTCTCATATTTCAAAGCATCTGTACTTCAGTTGGAAGCACAGCAAATTGGGGGCGAAATAAAAGATTTTTGTAACTTTTTTTGGCTGCATTTTGTCTTTGAAAAAACTGTTTTTGTGGGCAGTTGAGACCACTATTAAAAGAACAGTCAAATATATGCACAGTTATTTTCCACAGGTTACATAATGTGCTCTCACTGTTATATGCTCTCACTATAATGTGCACTCACTTTGTGCACTATGTGCACTCACTATAATGTGCTCTCACTGTAATGTGCACGCACTGTAATGTGCTCTCACTATTATGTGCTCTCTCTGTAATGTGTTCTCACTATAATGTGCACTCACTACATTGTGCTCTAACTGTAATGTGCACTCACTATTATATGCTTACTCTATAATTTGCTCTCATTATAATGTGCTCTCACTGTACTGTGCTCTCACTATAATTTGCTCTCACTATTATGTGCACTGACTATAATTTGCTCTCACTATAATGTCTCTTGGCCAAGTTGGATTTTGGGACAGATCCGTGCATATGTAATGAGGCTGTTGTCTCGTGATTGGTTGATGGGTTCCAGGCAGTAACTATTGAAAGAATGATGCGATTTGAATGGAACTTGCTCAGCGTGCTTATTTCCTATGTTTCTCAAACAGTTTCAATTTTAGGACATATTTGAGCGTATTTAATGAGGCTGCTGCATTTTGATTGGTTGATAGTTTCTGGACAAAATAGAATGATTGCATTTGAATGAAATCAGATTTATAACCAAGGTCTGTCAATCAAGTTTAGGACAATTTGTGCATATTTAGTGAAACTGCTATGCTTTGATTCTTGATCATTTCCTGACAACTATTTGAAAGAATATGGTTTCTGGACAATAAACATTGAAAGAATGATGGATTTTCATGAAGCATAATCGGCTTCTTAATCTCTCATTCCCTCAAAGGACATGTCTGAAGAATCGGTCCTGTGTTTTAGGTCATCAGCCTGAAATGGCGATGTGTTGGCATGCTGTGGCCCGGGTGTGAGAAGGGTGCTGTAATTTTTCTATTATGTTTTTTGTGAAAATATTACATGTGCTGTAGCGAGTGAAACATTCTCCACATTTACATTCCAGATCAGCAAAACTCTAGTTGATGCTCCCTGTTGCCCTCAGGTGTGGTTTTGTTTGGGTGCAGAAAGCGACTCCGTGGGGTAATGGCCTGTGATTTCCATGCCGTGGACTGGAATCGCTGCAGTGATATAATGTGCTCCGTTCCGCCCAGCAGTCGGCGCTTTCCCACACCCAAGTGTTCTGAATTTACCCCGATAGTGATCAGTACTACTATGGTGTTAATGGGAGGGCCCATCTCGGCTCCTCCCTGCATTTTCACCACCAATCCCCCGCTCCCTCTCACCCCTCCCGCTCTCCGTCTTTCTCTCTCATCTCTCCCACACGATCATTGTGTCTTGTGTACGCTCGGCGATCGCTGCGACAGCTCCTGTGGGCGAGATCAGCGGAGAGTGCTGTGTGTGATCTCAGCGGCTGAGAGATGTCCTCTCTGATCGTGCCTTCAGGGGACAGAACTTGAGGAACGTCCCGTTTGGATCTACTGCAGGTGGAACAGGCTCCTCTGCCCCGTCCCGATCCCTCCTCCCTTATTCTCTGTCCGCGTATCGCTGCCGGGTCTGAGGGGGTTCTGAGGAAGTCTCACCGCCATGTTTTGGAAAGTGGGGGTTCTGCTCTTTAATTGTTGCTGGGGCCTGACCTACAGCGCGCCCCAGACGCCAGCCAGACAGTCCCAGCCTGGAACATTGGATTTTGGCTTTGTCCCATCTGGAGTTTACGAGACACTGGCCTATTATGAGCCCGGAGCCATTGGGATCCTGTTCCACATGGTGCACACATTCCTGCATGTGGTGCAGCCCAACCTCTTCCCCGAAGGTGAGGCTGTGTCCTGATCTGGTGTCCCGCTGTGGGTCTGTGTGTCTGTCTGTCCTGCCCTGGGGTCCCGCTGTGTGTCTGTCTGTCCTGCCCTGGGGTCCTGCTGTGGGTCTGTGTGTCTGTCTGTCCTGATCTGGGGTCCCGCTGTGGGTCTGTGTGTCTGTCTGTGTCCTGATCTGGGGTCCCGCTGTGGGTCTGTGTGTCTGTGTTCAGCGCACTTCACACTCAGTCCAATATCTCTGTAAGAGAACAGACCGCACCGACAGTTTAACTGTAAGAGAACTGACCGCACCGACAGTTTTACTGTGAGAGAACTGACCGCACGGACAGTTTTACTGTCGGAGAACTGACCGCACGGACATGATGTCCTTATTTGGTTGCCTGTGGTTAATTTATAAAAATATCAATCACACGTGTATCAAGAGTGTCACTCATTTAATCCAGACCGAATGGAACAGATTCAGTGAATCTTCAGTTTCAATATATATTTGTGACAAACCTTGGAATTTTAGATACTCTGTATTTTGTCGCAGATGTAAAATGGGGTCCGTCAGATTGATGTTCGATTTTTGCAGTTTTTATTAAATTTGCAGTGATTTGTCTGCGCATGACCCGGGGGTGTAAGTGGGGACACGTTGCCTCCTTGATTCTGACCTGCAGTAAAAGCCGCATCGAAGCCAGGCTTCCATCGCCATTTGTTGGCAGTTTGTGCCTCATGCGGGGACTTGGGTTCACAGTGTAAGGTAAAGCCCAATAGGATTGGGTTTAAGTCTCTGCCATTTTGGGTGTTCGTAATCAATTAGAAAATCTTGTGATTAGTCGTGCTGCTCTGAGTCACGGCCTTAATGAGGTAATCCTGTAATCTGGGAACCATATGCCACCGCGCGTTTGGGAATCAGACACTGGTCTTATCGGTTAGAAAAACTTTTTTATTTCTTCTTTCTTCTCTTTTACACATTTAAATTTTGAATGTCAGGCATTACATAACTGAGGGGAACTTGATACATATTTAATGAATCATGCTGTTATTGTGGCATCTATTCCTGCTTATTAATTTTTATTATTAGGCCATGAGCCAGACAGGTTGGTCGTTACCACTAAAAGGGACAAAGGTTGCCACACATTTTCTGAAAGCCCATGATCTCAGGAGCATTTTAATGTTTGCTTGCCATCTGAGAAGAGTAGCTATACCGAATTATGATGGATTATGTAAAGAAAGGTCATGATAAACTGCAAACGAGTCAAATCTGCAAAAGAAAAATTTCTAGACATCTAGCAATGATGGAACAACAAAGTAGACATGTATTCCTATGTTTTTTGGCATGGGAAATTCAAATATGACAATGGTTTTTCTCTACAAGGTCAAGGTCATGAACTTTATGGAATGTTAATTACGTTTCTGCAGATTTTCGTATAACTTGAAAGCACTATCATGGGAAACCTGTCTAATTACGAAAACACCGAACAAAAACGAAAGAAAATAAAGCAAAACAAACAAGAAGCCTCCGCAGTGACAAGACGAGCACCGCAGCGAGCCGCCCGTCAAGCCACCCACAGGAACAACAGTCTGGGATAGTATTGTATGAATATGCATTAACTGATTTCTCATTCATCATCACACTCACAACAACCTTAGTCCTACAGTTATTTTTTTGTCAATTTTTTTGCTTTTTTATACAATGAGCAAGTCCAGTACAGGATTTTCTTGTACCACAATCAATAAATCAATCAATCAATCAATCAATAAATCAGTCAATCAAACAGTCAATCAAAAAATCCATGAATAGACATCTTCAGTGGGGAAAATAAAAATAACCACCTTAACCTAAACTCAGGAGATTCCTGATATGGAATACCAAGAGCAAATGAGCCGAGCTGATATATAGTGCGAGTGAGCAACAAGAAACCATTTGAAGCTGTAAGGGGAACATAGAAACGCCCATGAACAATACAGCACTAACATTACGTCAATGTCAATATTCTTAAATCTACACAGTAGCTGAATAGACTTCAACTGCATAATCATAATCATCCTATATTGAGGTTGAGAGTTTGCACATTCCAGCTCAGTATTCTGGGGTCTGTTGCCGTTGTAGACAACCTTGTGGAGAACACATGTGGAACTTTAGCAATCAGCACATCACAACAACAAGCCAGCACACAGTTTGTATGGCGCACAAAATCTTGTGAACGTGTTGTTACGGCTGAAATTGGCCCCAATTAACCAATTAGGGTAAAACCAAAGTGCTGCACTAAAGCCATAAACATAAGAAAGCCACATGGAGAAATCAAACTGTCAAAAGTTGCTGGTCACTGCAAAAGTGTAGGCATTTATTTGCCAAATGTAATTTGACACCAAAAGTGATTTAAAAAAAAAAAAAAAAATCACAAACAAAATATATTCCCCATAGCTGTTAGGAGGCAGGACGGGAGAGAATAAAAAGTATACTTCTAATAATTGAAACAACAAAAAGGGAAAGAAAATACTCACCGTCCTGCCGGGGAACATGAAAAAGAAACGACTTAAATGTCATCCAAACTAATCCTCATAAACAATAACAAAAAAGTAAACAGAGAATGGTCAACTCAAACATGAAACAAAAGTGAACAACATAATGGCAGTGTCGAGGGGGGAGCTCCTTGTCCAGCTTCTGGGCAAACTTAAGGCCTCAAGGCAGGTGCAGCTCATGAGGGCAATCAACAGCTCTCCCAGTGGGCCTCGCCTCCTCAGGCACAGCTCCATGTAAAGGAAATGGGCAGGAGCGTAACAGTGTGCAATACGTTCAGTCTAGTCAGAATCAGAATCTTTGTCTTCATCCTCATCAGATGAATATCCATCAGAAGGATCCTCTTTCTGGTTTGTGCACCTCCTGGTATGGCAGAGATCAGTGCCGGCCAAGTGGTTGGCAGCACATTGGCATGCTGGGATGATATCCGTCTCTCCTGCATGAGCAGGACAAGAACTCAAGTACTGCTTGAGGAGCAGAGGGAACATCAAACCAGTCAATGGAGAGCTGCATTTCACTGTCCTCATCTCCTCTCGACCACCCATGCTCAACTGGAGAGGGGATGTCAGGTTTGTTCTCAAGACATCTTCTCCAGATACCAGTTTGGTAGTGAGCCCTGAGACAGTGTTTCCTGAGAGAGTCACTGCAAGGCGGTAGTTGCCATGATTCTGTGCCTTTCTTAGCACAGAACAGGGCATACCTCATGTCATTCATGTTTGTGATCTTGGACTTGCTGCTGTACATCTGACATGTGAATGCCTGTAAGGCAGTGTACAACTCAGGTGTCAGTGTCCAGTCTGCTCCAAGCCTCTGGAAGGTCTCACACAAGCTCTCATTTTTCTGAACCAGTTTCAAAGCTGAGACTTTGCCACGCCCAGCAAAGGTGCTTACTGTATCACAGCCTGTATAGGCGTGCAGGCTAGGCAATGCCTTGCACAGTGGTGAACTCAAGCTGCTGACTAGTTGCGTGATGTTGATGTAATTCATACGATTCTTTGTGCCTGTTTTCATGAACAGGTCACACGAGAGCGAATCGCTGGTTGCAGGACTGAGCACCAACACATCAGTGTCATCCGAGACAATGATGACAGAGTGGTAGCCAGATCTAGATGCATGAGCAGCATGCGTGTATCTGCGTCCTCCTGAGAGGATGACAAGTCTGTCACCTCTTCTACTCCCTGCTGGGAGATCTTGTAGCAGTGTTCCTTGTCTGTAGTGTACAGCACCTTTCCAATTCCATTCAGCTTTGTTCTGGTGTGGTCTTTGTTCCACTCTTTCAGGAAAAAGGCAGCAGGGTTTGTCTTGTTGTTGTTACTTTGAAGGAACTTCCTCCACTGCTGAATTCTGTGCCCACCAGCAATCTGCTTCACTTCAGTACCTGCATTGGCACCCCTGGCCACTCTTTCCATGTGTTTGATTGATGCCTCGTTGTACACATCACACACAAGGTCCACGCGGGTGCTATTGCTGGCCTCAGCTATCACAGCAGACAGAGTGTGGTCTGCAAGCTCGGCAAATGTCTTGCCATCACCATTGAGCTTCTGAACAAGAGCCATGCCATCAACTATGCAGGCAGATCTGGCAGGAAGAGCCATTCGGCCATGCATGGGAACTTCAGAAGTTGTTTTGCAAGTGAGGACTTGCAAGTCCTCCTCAGACTACCATCTGCAGAAGCCAGTGCCCAGGGAAGGGGCCCAAGTGGATGTGACAAAACCTCCTTGAGGCTGAGCTGTCTGCTTTTTGCAATTAGGATCATTTGGGAAAATATGCGATTGTCAGTCTTTAGGATAACGTCCTTGTTGCCAGCTCTACATGTCTTTGCTTTTCCCTGCATGGAGGAGAAATTTTTCAGTTTTAGCGTGGAGAGAGGAGAATGGAACTGTTTTACAGGTGGATCACTCTCAACACGCTCAGCTGAAAAGGCTTTGTAGGCCGTCTCACCAGTGGTGCAGGCATTGAGCAGATCTTCAGCAACATCTGCCGGAGCTGTACTACCAGTAGACAAAGAGACAAGAGACTCCCCACCAGTGTATGGATTTATCCAGCTGGACTCCAACAGATCTGTGATGGCTGTGACATGTTCTTCATCTTTGGTTATTCTGCTCTGTCCAAGATCCTTGTGGGAAAAGGTACTCTCTTGAAGTCCCAAGCTCTTTTTCAAGACCGAGAGGGAAGCACTTCTGTAGAACCTGGAGACAGCAGCCCTTTGTCCCCCCAGCTGTCTGGGTGTCCCGGTTGACTGTCTCCTCGAGAGTCTGGTCAATGGGAACCCTTCCAAATGCATTTGTTTCACTCAACTGGGCTGAGAAGCCACCATTGCAGAGAAACATGTAGAGATCTGGTTTCTCACTCTCGATGTGACTCAGCTCTGAGTAGTATGCAGTCTTGACTTCATGCAAAGATGATGACCTAAATTTATATTCTTAAATACAGTAATAGTCCACCATATATTTGTTTTTGCTTTATTGCTCGACATATGGACATGTGCACACCTAAACACCTCCTCTTTATGATCATGAGCCTGTTTACCACCATTTTACTGATGTAGGTCCCATGTTGTGTATCAATGGAATGACAAATTCCAGGGTATTTCAAAGAGCATCAGAAATCATTCAGAACATATAATGGATACAGACTATTGTTAAGTTCGGCTCAAAATTAGACGAAAATCCACAGAAACGTAATTTGCGTTCCATAAATATCATGACCTTGACCTTGCAGAGAAAAACCAATGTCATAATTGAATTTCCCATGCCAAAAAACATAGGAATACATGTCTACTTTGTTGTTCTATCATTACTAGATGTCTGGAAATTTTTCTTATTCAGATTTGACTCGTTCGCAGTTTATTATGACCTTTCTTTACATAATCCATCATAATTCGGTATAGCTACTCTTCTCAGATGGCAAGCATACATTAAAATGCTCCTGAAATCATGGGCTTTCAGAAAATGCATGGCACTCTTTGTCCCATTTAGTGGTAACGGTTTCGTAAATTCAAGGCCCTGACTCATGGCCTATATTCTGCTTTTAAAATTTCTGGTTTTACATCAACCAACAGCACATATTTTTTTCGGGGGTGTGTAGAGTTAAGGCTGTTGTGCGATGTGATGAATGGATGCTGGTCACGTTTCAGAGATCTGTGTCTGTATCCCATGATCCTCTCTGGGGAGGAGTTCCTCAGTCACTGCGCTCCTCATTAACCCTCTGTAACTGCACTGTTTTCATTGGCCTGTGGGGATTATGACATCAGCATTAGAACACTCAGTTACCAACATTCTAACCAATTTTTTTGTGACCTCATACACAGACCTGTGACCTGCGGGTTTATGCAAACCCCCCCCCCAGCAGAACTCGCTTCATCACCCCGTAGGGCTCATCTCTCAGGACCCAGTGGGTCCGTTTGGCTCTCGTAAATCCCTCAGTGTGTCCGCCTATTCTTGCCAGGTGTTTTTATTTCAGAAAAGCAGGGCTTGTTGTGATTTGTGAAATTTTTGGTTGTTTCTAGCGCAGTTAAAGAACGCAGCATTTACTAGCATTTCTCTCAGTGATGGACATTAGTCTCAGCCGAAGCAACACTGTTCCTCTAAAGCACGATACACGACACCATAGACAATAGATGTGTTTTAAAGTGTGGTTCCCTCACACAGTTGGTCATATTTGAATTGTGCCTGTCGAATTCACCTCAGCCGAAACCACCCCCAGTTTTGAAGGACACAGCTACTTGGCTGCCTAGTACTGCCGTCGACTAAGAGTAGATGTTTTAATAAAAAGACTGAATCAACCTTCATTCATCCTTAAGAGCTGGGCATTCATAAAATGTTGCCAGGATACCGCAGGCTCTGTTTTGGTATGAGCACTGACTAGTACTGACCGTTGCTGAACCTTGCGTGCTGATTATAGGATTTAGTGCTTTTACCCAGCATGCAGTGCTCAGGTCAGTGTTTCACTCATGGTCACAAAAGTCCGATCAAAAAATGAGGTCAGGACTTTCTCTCTACTTGTGAACACCAGTATCTTGTAGAAAATTAGCTTTTTGGATTTACCGGTTTTATTTGATGTTAATTTGATTGAGGCAGACTGTGGATCTTGTCAGAACACCCTGTTTTCCTCTTCTGACGGCAGAACTCATCAGCACACAGCACCGCGCCGGTGAATCATTTCAGTTTTAAATATTCAGCGTCTGTCTGGGTCTGTTCAGCCTTCAGTTCGTATGACGCTTTGTTTTCTCAGGATTGAGTTTTGATGAGGATTCATGCATTTACAGTAGTTCGCTGTATCAGGTGAAGGTTTGTAGGTGCTTTAATTCTCATAGTGTGGCGCTCCGATGAAACCAAACCTGATTGCTGACTTTGGCTGGATAAAATCATGTCTTCAGTGTCAGTTTGGTGCCTTTAAGCGGGAGAAGGAGGGTGAGTGTGGCACCCTTATGAGCTGTATCAGGACGCAGCTCACCTCAGTGGACCGAGGAAGAGTGTGGTCAGCTGTATCAGGATGGACACACGATGGGAGGTGTGTTTGCTCAGGGAGAGAACCCCATTCCCTCTGTCTCTGGGGTCTCGATTAGACCCCCTGCTGCAATGAGAGGGAATTGGGGCCCAGCCTATAATAGGCTCATTACACCAGCACTCAGGCTCTTGAGCTGCCGTTGCCCGTCCACAGCAGGGGCTCCAGACCCGGGCCGAACAGTCCTGCTGTTAGTGTCCGACTTCAGCGCCAATCACACGACCTCCTGTCACTCCCCTGTTGAGCTGCTCCCCTTATGCAGATATCCTGGGAAATTCTCCAGTCTGTGAACATGTTTTAAAGGGAAACTCAAGGATAATGCATAATGCTCTTTTATCCAAACATAATTAGTCAATAATTGTTTAAAATACAAAAATGAGGATTTAAAAAAAAAACCGGGATAAATGAGGTTTCATTCCCCCTAATTAGCTGTTCTCTGCTACAACGGTTGCGTGAGAATGACGAAACGTCGCCCTTTGCCCACATGTATGCGCTGTTATTGTGTTGGATAGTGTGATTGTCCCAGTCCATTATTTTATGACAAAAGATCGTCCAATATGGCCCATTGGCCAGTTGCACAAGATGGTGATAAGTGCTTTCTGAAATACGAAGAGTTGCTTCAATATTAACAGTTTGCTTCTGTTACTTATCAGCCTATTTCAGATGCTAAGCAGATGACAGGTATATCATCCGAGAAATGTGATTTGGTATAGGTCAACTGATGAGATACATAATTATGAGATGCCTATAATCAGCCCTTAGTATCCGTGTATGCAGAAGTAAGTATGCAGGTATGCCTACTTGAGTATGTAGGTGTGCAGGTGTGAGTTTCCTTAGTGAGTATGCTGATGTGACCAGGGTTCCATTCATTTCCGTTTTATCAATTCCAATTCCACTTCAATTCCAGATAATGTATTCTAATTCCAATTCCATCCCTGATTTATCAAATCCATTTCCAATTCCATAATTGACCCCAACCTGGGATGTGACTATATATAGCGGGGGAAATAAGTATTGAACACGTCAACATTTTTCTCAGTAAATATATTTCTAATGGGGCTATTGATATAAAATTTTCACCAGATGTCGGTAACAACCCCAGTAATCCACATATATAAAGACATCAAAACAAATAAGTCTATAAAGTAGGTTGAATGATGCAGGGAAAAAGTATTGAACATGCTTACTGAAATTTATTTAATACTGTGTTGAAAAGCCTTTGTTGGAAACGACAGCTTCAAAACGCCTCCTGTATGGAGAAACTAGTCGCACGCATTGCTCAGGTGTGATTTTTACCCATTCCTCCACACAAACTGTCTTCAAATCTTGAAGGTTCCGGGGGCCTCTTCTATGAACTCTGATCTTCAGTTCTTTCCATAGATTTTCTATTGGATTTCTATTGGGTGATTGACTGGGCCATTCTAGCAGCTTTATTTTCTTTCTCTGAAACAAATTGAGAGTTTCCTTGGCTGTGTATTTGGGATCATAGTCTTGCTGAAATGTCCACCCTCATTTCATCTTCAGCATCCTGGTAGATGGCAGCAGGTTCTTATCAAGAATGTCTTGGTACATTTCTCCATTCATCCTTCCTTCAGTTATATGAGGTCTGCTGGTACCATATGCTGAAAAACAGCCCCACATCATGGTGTTCCCACCTGCAAACTTCACTGTTGGTATGTTTTGGGGGTGATGTGCATTGCCGTTTGTCCTCCAAACATAGTGAACGTGCATAGAGGCCATGGCAGTTGAATGCATTACTTATTGCTTTCTTTGAAATAACCGTACTAGTTAATTCCAGGTCTTTTTGAAGCTCTCTGCGAGTGGTCCTTGGCTCCACAGAAACTTAGTGCTTTAAGTTGCAATTTCTAATAGAATTATTTTGACAGTAATTCTTAGTTTAAAAAGTGAATATCTTGGAAAAATGTTTGCTTAACTATAAGTCCCCTTAATGTGTGGTGGATAATGCTTTCGAACATGCCAACATGCTATCAGACGTGTTGAATCATGCTGTCAAACATACTTACATGCTATCAAACATGCTAATATTTTTTAAATCATGCTGTTTAAATGCTAAAATGCTATCAAATGTGCGGATGAACTGTAGATCATGCTGTTGAATGTCCTGAAATTCAATCAAGCGTGTTGACATGCTGTGGATCATGCTGTTGAACATACATGCAGTCATGCTAACATGCTGTGGAGCTTGCTGACGTGCTATGAATCATTCTGGACAACATGCTATCAAACGTACTAGTATGCCGTGGATCGTGATCATGAAACTGTTTACACAGGAGCAGTTCAGCAGCAGGTGCTCGATGTAATCCTATTATCACTTTAATCTCTGCCTCAAACATCACAGACAAGGCTTCATAAGACACTACCGCACATCACGCCATCCTAACATATATTATATTCGCTCACTAAATGCACATCTTGCCATCCTAACATATATTATAGTCACACACTATCCATACATGAAAATATCCTGAAATAAGTGTATAAATTATATTCACACACTATCCGCACATCACACCATCCTAACATATAGTATATTCACACACTTTCCGCACATCACGCTATCCTAACCTATATTATATTCACACACTATCCACACATCACGCCATCCTAACCTATATTATATTCACACACTATCCACACATCACGCCATCCTAACCTATATTATATTCACACACTATCCATTCATGACAATATCCTGAAATACGTTTATAAATTATATTCACACACTATCCGCACATCACGCCATCCTAACATATAGTATATTCACACACCATCCGCACATCACGCTATCCTAACCTATATTATATTCACACACTATCCACACATCACGCTATCCTAACCTATATTATATTCACACACTATCCACACATTACACCATCCTAACCTATATTATATTCAAACACTATCCGCACATCACGCCATCCTAACCTATATTATATTCACACACTATCCGCACATCACGCCATCCTAACCTATATTATATTCACACACTATCCATACATGACAATATCCTGAAATACATTTATAAATTATATACACACACTATCCGCACATCACGCCATCCTAACCTATATTACGGTATATTCACACACTATCCGCACATCACGCCATCCTAACCTATATTATATTCACACACTATCTATACATGACAATATCAGGAAATACGTTTATAGATTGTATACACACACTATCCGCACACCACACCATCCTAGCCTGTATTACACGCGCACCCTATCTACACATAACAATATCCTGACATATACTGTATTACATACACAGGCTATCCACACACCACACCATTCTGACCTGTATTAAATGCACACTATCCACACACACCATCCTGACTCATATTATACACACACACACACACACACACACTGTCTACACACCACACCATCCTTGCCTCCATCACTCTCACCAAATTTTATGAACATCCCCATGAGTTTTTCAGCTTTGGCTTTTAAGTTCTGTTTACAATATCACTCTTCATTACCCTAACGAACAGGCAATGCCTAAGCACCCCTTTTTTTCTGATGGAAAACAAATTTCCTGGTGAAACTGCGCACTGGTCT
This sequence comes from Gymnothorax reevesii, assembly GCA_029721435.1. Taxonomy (NCBI): domain Eukaryota; kingdom Metazoa; phylum Chordata; class Actinopteri; order Anguilliformes; family Muraenidae; genus Gymnothorax; species Gymnothorax reevesii. The sequence continues at coordinate 1,206,341 of CM056574.1, read as the reverse complement.
CGGTGGGTCAGACCGGAATTCAGTATCTCATTAAGAGGCCATGTTTGTTTCCTCATTTCAGATCTCATCGTCAAAGTGGCCCAGCAGAGTATGGGAGAGCTCAAAACAGAGTACAAAAAGGTATCTGTGTGTGTGTGTGTGTGTGTACAGCAGTGCATGCGTGCATGTGTATTATCAAAAAATAATAATGTGCTTAATTTTTTTTTTTCTGCTTTTTTGTAAAACAGTAAATTTGAAAATTCATGGATAACAATAATAATTATAGTTTAGCATTAAAAATCTAATTTCATTTAAAGAGCTTGGGCATACTGGTGGATTAACCATTACAGAAACAAAAAAATTATTTAGGTAATTACCAATACTGTGGATTTGGGGCAGCTGTGGCACGAACCTTACATTGGGTGGTGCTCACTGTACACTGGCGCACGTGTGTGTGTGTGTGTGTGTGTGTGTGTTTGTGTGCGTGTGTGTGCGTGTGTGTGTGTGCGCACTGGAGCGCGTGTGTGTGACGCATGCAAATATTGGACAAGTGGTCTGTTGTAGTGGTGTGAGTACCGCTCGCATTAGGCAGTCTGTGTCAGAATGTGGGAGTGAATGACAATGCGTTTGTCTGGATGTCTGTGGATGATAGTCTGTACATCAGGATTCAGGGGTGAATGGCAGTCTGTGCATTAGAATGTGGGGGTGAATGATGGTCTGTATGTCAGTATTTGGGGTAAATGGTGGTCTGTATGTAATGATTCGTGGGTGAATGATGGCTTGTATATCAGAATTTGGGGGCTAAATAACGGTCTGTAGGTCATGATTAGGGGGTGCATAATGGTCTGTATGTCAAGATTTGGGTGCTTAATGATGGGGTGTAGGTCATGATTTTGGAGATGAATTATGGTCTGTAGGTCAGGATTTGAGGGTGAATAATGGTCTGTAGGTCAGGATTTGGGGGTGAATAATGGTCTGTAGGTCAGGATTTGGGGGTAAATAATGGTCTGTAGGCCAGGATTTGGGGTGAATGATGGTCTGCACGTCAGGATATGGGGGTGAATAATGGTCTGTAGATCAGGATTTGGGGGTGGATAATGGTCTGTAGGTCAGGATTTGGGGGTGAATAATGGTCTGTAGGTCAGGATTTGGGGGTGAATAATGGTCTGTAGGTCAGGATTTGGGGGTTGATAATGGTCTGTAGGTCAGGATTTGGGGGTAAATAATGGTCTGTAGATCAGGATTTGGGGTGAATGATGGTCTGCACGTCAGGATATGGGGGTGAATAATGGTCTGTAGATCAGGATTTGGGGGTGAATTATGGTCTGTAGGTCAGGATTTGAGGGTGAATAATGGTCTGTAGGTCAGGATTTGGGGGTGAATAATGGTCTGTAGGTCAGGATTTGGGGGTGAATAATGGTCTGTAGGTCAGGATTTGGGGGTAAATAATGGTCTGTAGATCAGGATTTGGGGGTGGATAATGGTCTGTAGGTCAGGATTTGGGGGTGAATAATGGTCTGCAGTTCAGGATTTGGGGGTGAATAATGGTCTGCAGTTCAGGATTTGGGGGTGAATAATGGTCTGTCAGTCAGGATTTGGGGGTGAATAATGGTCTGTAGATCAGGATTTGGAGGTGGATAATGGTTTGTAGGTCAGGATTTGGGCGTAAATAACAGCTTCATGTCAGCTGTAAATCCCAAAATCCACCCTGGAAGATATTTTGTTATCTCTGAAATGTTAATTATATTGTCTTTGGAAGATTCACATGCTAAACCAATTTAACAGATGAAAACTGTTGCTCACAGGCCAGGACCACAAAAACTTCAGAAAGGAAGAGAAGACTGGAGCTCAATGGATCATCTTAAAAAATTAGTTTATTTAACCCCTTTCTGCAGAAGCCAAATTTGGCTATTTATGGGTTACCCACTTTAATGTTGTATAATTCAAGATTCAAGCTTCATAAAGAGGAAAAATGTTGCTCAATTCAGAATAGACACTTACAGCATTTAGAATTACATTGTATTTCAGTTTATTTTCATGATTTTGGTAGAGAAAATGAGCTGCAAACATAAAAAATCTTCATGAGAATTCACCATTGAAATTGCAAAAAAAATTATTCTGAGGATTGAAAAACTGCTGGGGCTTAAAACTTTACATTTCTGGTATCATAAACTCCTTGAGCACAAGTAGAATTCATCTTCAACATTACATTCTCGATCACCTACATGCTATTAGCCAAATTATACAGCTACCCAAGTGTCTCCCCAAAGTCTCAAAATCATGGACTGTCAAATCATAAAAAAATCATGTATTTAACACAAATAAAGTTTTAAGGCATGAAATTTAATATGAACAAATGATTTTCTAGTTGAGTTTAGTATGAATTTATCAATATCAGTGCAGATGAATATCAGTGGTCACCAGCAACCTCTCCAAACAAACAAAATGCCTTTTCTCCATAATAAAGTTTAGAGTTTTGGCCATTTTTCTTCAAAGCCAGCACAAACACGCATTAAATAAACTGCTTATTAAACGGTCAGAACATTCACCCTGTAATGGAAGCTGCCAGTCCCCTCTTCTAAGCTCACGCACCCATTTCAACACTTATAAGAAACAAGTACACCTCACTAACTCAGTAATATCTGAATTCTGAAATATACCTTATTTTAACAGAACAGACACTCCACTTTCAGGGAATATCAAACATTCCATTGCCTCTCCCGATTCAAAAGAAACGTGCAATGAACGTACCAGGGGGTCCATCCAAATGCACGGGCAGTTCGCGTTTTAACCAGGAAAAAAACCTCGACATTCGACTTTGTCGAGTATGTATACGTTCCAAAACGAAACAAAAACAACAACAAAAAAAAAAAAGTAGCAGCCTGACCTTTTTCATGAATCCCTCCTCCAGACACCAATCCAGTAGCAAGAACCCTCCGGTCCGGTTTCATTCGAAATAATTCCAACTGACCATATCCTTATCTCATTTAAATCCCGTAAATGTAACTGAACACTTCAAGGCCAGTTTTGCGAACCTGTTTTATATAAATCGCGTCTATTTTAGCCGCGTAATGTGCATTACGAAGACAGGATACAACCGAGCCTGCTGATACGCATTGGTTTGTATGCTCTGTGTTTGACCAATCAATGTGTTTCACTTACTCTAAAATGTTTAAACACTCGGGAATTGGATAAGAAACGAGCCAATCAATACATTGTTACCAGGGAAACTTCACGAGGGCAGGAAGTGTAACTCTACAATTACGCAGAAGAGCTTGAGTGTATGGTTGAGTGATTGGCTATCAACGCTAGTACTCGGGTGGATATAACGAAGCGCTGAATTTGTCAATGAAGGAATCTACGCGTAAATCCACGGTAGGGAACAACAAATTTTTTTGTATGTGACAACTGTAATTGACAGTAGAATGTGAGAGAATCAATACCATGTCGATTTTTTTGCCTCAGAAAACTGATTTTTCTGAAACACTAATTGGAATACTGTTGGCTCACTGTGGCTAAACTGGTTGCTACAAAGGATAATGATTTTTTCTGTGTCAAGATATCATTTTTTTTAAACTGCTGGATCGATACTATGGGCAAGGATACTGACCAGTTTGCACATCAGGCTTAGCTGAGGAGTTTAATTCATGCAGCTCTCGAAAAACAGGGAGCGGAGTGAACTTCCCCATATTCAGAACCGCGTTCGAGGTCTGCTTGCTTGTGAACATTCAATAATTGATCCGGGGGTGTCATCTTGTGATCGAGTACAGTAACAGCGTTCTTAAATTTGCATGTCTATCGACGCAGGCGTCTACATCTGCAGAAAGGGGTTAAGTACAAGCATTCACTAACGTTTCGACACATACAGTCCTCTTCAGAGTGATAACAGCATTGGAGACAATCAGTCAGCTTAAACCCTTCCCCTCAGAAACCTCAATAAATTCATTTTCTCTTCTGATGATCCGTTGAGCTCCAGTCTTCTCTTCTTTTTAAAGTTAATGATATTGGATTGGACAGATTTAGCATCTCGGAGACAGGCAGGTATGGACAGTTCACTGGATCCAGGCTGTGCAGTTTATAACGCTCATTAAAACCATGCATTGGATTCACACTGAGCAGTTTATAAGGCTCATTAAAACCACACACTGGAGCCACACGTTGCAGTTTAAAACACTCATTAAATCCACACACTGGATCCAGGCTTTGCAATTTACAATGCTCATTGAAACCACACATTGGATCCACACTGAACAGATTATAAGGCTCATTAAATCCAGACACTGTATCCACGCTCTGCAGTTTATAACGCTCATTAAAACCACACACTGGATCCAGGCCTTACAGTTTAAAACGCTCATTAAAACCACACACTGGATCCACACTGTGCAGTTTATAACACTCATTAAAACCACACACTGGATCAAGGTTGTGAGGTTTATAACGCTTATTAAACCCACACACTGGATCCATGCTGTGCAGTTTATAACATTCATTAAACCGACACACTGGATCCACACTGTGCAGTTTATAAGGGTAATTAAAACCACACACTGGATCAAGGTTGCGAGGTTTATAACGCTTATTAAACCCACACACTGGATCCATGCTGTGCAGTTTATAAGGGTAATTAAAATCACACACTGGATCCAAACTGTGCAGTTTATAACGCTCATCAAACCCAGACACTGGATCCATGCTGTGCAGTTTATAACCCTCATTAAACCCACACACTGGATTCGCACTGTGCATTTTATGATGCTAATTAAATCCACACACTGGATCCAGGCTGTGCAGTTTATAACACCCAAGAAACCCACACACTGGATCCACGTTGTGCAGGTTATAATGCTCATTAAAACCACACACTGGATTCATACTGTGCAATTCATATCGTTCAATAAACCCACAAACTGGATCCATGCTGTGCAGTTTATAACAATCATTAAAACCATACACTGGATCCATGCTGTGCAGTTTATAATGCTCATTAAAACCATACACTGGATCCACACTGTGGAGATTATAACACTCATGAAACCCACACACCTGATCCACGCTGTGCAGTTTATAATGCTCATTAAATCCACACACTGGATCCAGGCTGTGTAGTTTATTAAGCTCATGAAAACTACACACTGGATCCAAGCTTTGCAGTTTATAATGCTCATTAAAACCATAAACTGGATCCAGGCTGTGCAGTCTATAACGTTCATTAAAACCACACACTGGTTCCAAGCTGTGCATTTTGAAACGCTCATTAAACCCAAACACTGGATTTAGGCAGTGCAGTTTCTAACGCTCATTAAACCCACACACTGGATCCAGGCTGTGCAGTTTCTAACACTCAATAAACCCACATACTGGATCCACATTGTGCAGGTTATAATACACATTAAAACCACACATTGGATCCATACTGTGCAGTTCATAACGCTCAATAAACCCACACACTGGATCCAGGCTGTGCAGTTTATAACGATCATTAAAACCATGCACTGCATCCATGCTGTGCAGTTTATAACGCTCATTAAAACCATATTCTGGATAAACGCTGTGCAGTTTATAATGCTCATTAAAAGCACACACTGGATCCAGGCTGTGCAGTTTATAATGCTCATTAAAACCACACACTTAATCCTGGCTGTGCAGTTTATAATGCTCATTAACACCACACATTCGATCCAGGCTGTGCAGTTTATAACACTCATGAAAGCTAAACACTGGATCCATGCTGTGCAGTTTATAACACTCATGAAAACCATGCACTATATCCAGGCTGTGCAGTGTATAACATTTATTAAAGCCACACACTGGATCCATGCTGTGCAGTTTATGACGATCATTAAAACCATACACTGGATCCAGGCTCTGCAGTTTTTAACCCCCATGAAAACCATACACTGGATCCACACTGTGCAGTTTATAACAGTCATGAAAACCAAACGCTGGATCCACGCTGTGCAGTTCAAAATGCTCATTAAAGCCACACATTGGATCCATGCTGTTCAGTTTATAACGCTCATAAAAACCACACACTGGATCCAGGTTGTGCAGTGTAAAATGCTCATTAAAGCCACACACTGGATCCAGGCTGTGCAGTTTTTAACGCTCATGAAAACCATACACTGGATCCACATTGTGCAGTTTATAACGCTCATGAAAACCACACACTGTATCCATGCTGTGCATTTTGTAATGCTCATTAAACCCTAACACTGGATTTATGCTGCGCAGTTTCTAACGCCCATTAAACCCACACACTGCATCCAGGCTGTGCAGTTATAACACTCATGAAAACCACGCACTGGATTCAGGCTGTGTAGTTCATAAGGATCATTAAAACCACACTCTGGATCCAGGCTGTGCAGTTTATAATGCTCAGGAAAACCATACACTGGATCCTGGCTGTGCAGTTTATAATGCTCCTTAAAACCACACACTGGATCCAGGTTGTGCAGTCTATAACACTCATTAAACCCACACATTGGATCCTGGCTGTGTAGTTTATAATGCTCATTAAACCCACACACTGGATCCAGGCTGTGCAGATTATAACGATCATTAAAACCACACACTGGATCCAGGCTGTGCAGATTATAACGATCATTAAAACCACACACTGGATCCAGGCTGTGCAGTTTATTACGCTCATGAAAACTACACACTGGATCCAAGCTTTGCAGTTTATGATGCTCATTAAAAACATACACTGGATCCAGGCTGTGCAGTTTATAACACTCATTAAACCCATCCACTGAATCCAGGCTGTGCAGTTTATAACGCTCAGGAAAACCATACACTGGATCCTGGCTGTGCAGTTTATAATGCTCATTAAACCCACACACGGGATTCTGGCTGGGTAATTTATAAGGCTCATTAAGTCTGATTTTTATTGGTTTGAGTGTCATTTTTGTGTTGGTTTTGCCTCAGGATTCAGTCTCTCACTGATGTCTCTCCTTTCTTCTGCACGCTGCTCATTATGCTGCTGATTTCCTGCAGCCGGAGAACGTAGTTCTGACGCTTCAGGTAACGCCGCCCCCACTCCCCCCACCCCCTCACCCCTCCCCGGATCTTCCTTACAGACCAAATTTACTTCTACATCCCAAAACTGCTTCAAACTTCAGTGTAGCTTTCGTGACTCATTGATGCGACTAACTTCTATTGTGTATGAGGTCACAGTGCTCTTCTTCATGATGTCTCTGGAGCTGATCACAGTCAAGCTGAATTCGTCGTTTATTTTGTGACAATGTGATCGCTTATGATGTCACAATGGTGTTTTGTGCGATCTTTGTGTGTGCTGACCGCTGTTATAGGTGTATCGAATGGACAATTTTTTTTCAAATGGGTGTGTGTGTGTGTGTGTGTGTGTGTGTGTGTGTTAACACTGCTCTCTCTCACACAGGTTCTGTACTATGAGGCGGGGTTTTTGGTGTTTGTGTTTGTGTGTGTGTGTATGTGTGTGTGTGTGTGTTTGTGTGGTAGCGCGGCTCTCCCTCCCACAGGCTCTGTACTGCGAGGCAGGGTTTGTGGTGTGTGTGTGTGTGTGTGTGTGTGTGTGTGTGTGTCGTAATGCTGCTCTCTCTCTCACAGGCTCTGTAGTACGAGGCAGGGTTTGTGGTGTGTGTGTGTGTGTGTGTGTGTGTGTGTGTGTCGTAATGCTGCTCTCTCTCTCACAGGCTCTGTAGTACGAGGCAGGGTTTGTGGTGTGTGTGTGTGTGTGTGTGTGTGTGTGTAGTAACGCAGCTCTCTCTCTCACAGGCTCTGTACTACGAGGCAGGGTTTGTGGTGTGTGTGTGTGTGTGTGTGTGTGTGTGTGGTAATGCTGCTCTCTCTCTCACAGGCTCTGTACTACGAGGCAGGGTTTGTGGTGTGTGTGTGTGTGTGTGTGTGTGTGTGTGTGTGTGTGTGTGTGTGTGTGGTAATGCTGCTCTCTCTCTCACAGGCTCTGTACTACGAGGCAGGGTTTGTGGTGTGTGTGTGTGTGTGTGTGAGTGTGTGTGTAGTAACGCAGCTCTCTCTCTCACAGGCTCTGTACTACGAGGCAGGGGTTGTGGTGTGTGTGTGTGTGTGTGTGTGTGTGTGTGTGCGCTAATGCTGCTCTCTCTCTCACAGGCTCTGTACTACGAGGCGGGGTTTGTGGTGTGTGTGTGTGTGTGTGTGTGTGTGTGTGTGTGTAGTAACGCAGCTCTCTCTCTCACAGGCTCTGTACTACGAGGCAGGGTTTGTGGTGTGTGTGTGTGTGTGTGTGTGTGTGTGTGTAGTAACGCAGCTCTCTCTCTCACAGGCTCTGTACTACGAGGCGGGGTTTGTGGTGTGTGTGTGTGTCGGGGTTCTGTTCGTGTTCCTCTCCCCGCTGGTGGGGCTGTGTTTCTGCATGTGTCGCTGCTGTGAGAACTGCGGGGGTGAGATGCACCAGCGGCAGCGCAAAAACACGGATTGTCAGCGCGGCTTCTTCACCACCCTCCTCATCATCACCTCCATCATCATCACGTGAGTGAGCCCCCACACACCTCCTGCCACACCACCCGACAACGAGATGCGCCCCCAACAGAACCTGATAACGAGATTCGCCCCCAACACCAGCCGATAATGAGATTCGCCCACAACACCACCCAATACCGAAATTCGCCCCAACACCACCCGTTAACAAGGTTTGCCCTCAACACCACCCGATAACGAGATGTGCCCCAACACCACCTGATAACAAGATTCGTCCCCAACACCACCCGATAACGAGATGGGCCCCAACACCACCTGATAACAAGATTCGTCCCCACACCTCCTGACAACGAGATTTGCCCCCAACACCACCCGATAACGAGATTTGCCCCCAACACCACCCGATAACAAGGTTCACCCCCAACACCACCCGATAACGAGATTCGCCCCGAACACCACCTGATAATGAGATTCGCCCCTAACGCCACCAGATCACGAGATTTGCCACCAATACCACCCGATAATGACATTCGCCCCTAACACTACCCGATAAGGACATTGGCCCCCAACACCACCCAATAACGAAATTTGCCCCCAACACCACCCAATAATAAGATTCGCCCCCAACACCACCTGATAGCAAGATTTGCCCCCAACACCAGCCGATAACAAGGTTCGCCCCTAAGACCATCCGACAACGAGATGTGCACCAACACCACCTGATAACAAGATTCGCCCCCAACATCACCGGATAACGAGATTTGCCCCTAACACCACCCGATAACGAGATTTGCCCCGAACACCACCTGTCAATGAGATTCGCCACTAAAACCACCAGATAACAAGATTTCCCCCCAACACTACCCGATGATGACATTCGCCGCTAACGCCACCCGATAATGAGATTCGCCGCCAACACCACCTGATAACGAGATTTGCCCCCAACACCAGCCGATAACGAGATTCGCCCCAAAACCACCCGATAACGAGATTCGCCCCCAACACCACCCGATAACTAGGTTCGCCCCCCAACACCACCCGATAACGAGATTCATCCCAAAAACCAACAGATGAGATTCACCCCGAAAACCACCCGATGACGAGATTCGCCCCAACACCACCCGATAACGAGATTTGCCCCCAACACCACCTAATAACTTTATTTGCCCCCAACACCACCCAATACCAAGATTCGCCCCCAACACCACCTAATAACGAGATTGCCCCCCAACACCACCCAATAGAGGGATTTACCCCCAAAACCACCCAATACAGGGATTCACCCCCAACATCACCCGATACAGGGATTCCACCCCAACACCACCAGATAATGAGATTCGCCCCCAACACCAGCCAATAATGAGATTTGCCCACAACACCAGTCAATAACGAGATTCGCCCCCATCCCCACCTGAAAAAAGGATTCATCCTCAAAACCACTCGATAAAGGGATTAATTTGCAATGGCACATGATAAAGCGATTCGACCCCAAAACCACCCAATAAAGGTATTTACTGACAACGCCATCCGATAAAAGAATTCACCCCTGACACCACCCAATATGGGGGTACACACCCAAAACAGCACGATAAAGAGATTCAACCCAAACACCACATGATAAAGGGATTCACCCCAAGATCATTGAATAAAGGGATTCACCCTCAGAACCATCCAGTAGAGGGACTGACTCACAACAGCATCTGATAAAGGGACTCAACTCCAACACCATCTGATGAAGTACAAAATGTATCGAAATGTTTATTGGATTTAAATTGTGATGGAAAGATGATGGTAGAACATATAACATCAGTCCCAGCACATGCATTCAGCCTGTGGGGGAGCTATGTAGAGATGTGATTTGTTCACCCTGTCTAGAGATGTGTTCCGTTTCCCTGTCTAGAGATGTGTTCTGTTCCCCCTGTGTAAAGATGGGTTTTGTTCCCCCTGTGTTGAGATGTGTTCTGTTCCTCTGTGTTGAGATGTGTTCTGTTCACCCTGTGTAAAGATGGGTTTTGTTCCCCCTGTGTAGAGATGTGTTCTGTTCCCTCTGGGTAAAGATGGGTTTTGTTCCTCCTGTGTAGAGATGTGTTCTGTTCCCCCTGTGTAAAGATGGGTTTTGTTCCCCCTGTGTTGAGATGTGGTCTGTTCTCCTGAGTAGAGATGTGTTCTGTTCCCCTGAGTAGAGATGTGTTCTGTTCCCCCTGTGTTGAGATGTGTTCTGTTCCCCCTGTGCTGAGATTTATTCTGTTCCCCCTGTGTAGAGATGTGTTCTGTTCCCCCTGTGTAGAGATGTGTTCTGTTCCCCTGTGTAGAGGTGTGTTCTGTTCCCCCTGTGCTGAGATGTGTTCTGTTCTCCTGAGTAGAAATGTGTTCTGTTCCCCCTGTGCTGAGATTTATTCTGTTCCCCCTGTGTAGAGATGAGTTTTGTTCCCCTGTGTAGAGATGTGTTTTGTTCCCCTGTGTGGAGATGTGTTCTGATCCCCTGTGTAGAGGTGTGTTCTGTTCCCCCCATGTAGAGATGTGCTCTGTTCCCCCTGTGTAAAGATGGGTTTTGTTCCCCCTGTGTTAAGATGTGTTCTGTTCCCCTGCGTAGAGATGTGTTCTGTTTCCCCAGAGTAAAGTAGTGTTCTGTTCCCCCTGTGTAGAGTTGTGTTCTGTTCCCCCTGTGTAGAGATGGGTTTTGTTCCCGCTTTGTAGAGATAGGTTTTGTACCCCCTGTGTAGAGATGTGTTCTGTTCCCCTGTGTAGAGATTTGTTCTGTTCTCCTGTATAGAGATGTGTTCAGTTCCCCCTGTGTAGAGATGTGTTCTGTTACCCCTGAGTAGAGATGGGTTCTGTTCCCCCTGTGTAGAGATGTGTTCTGTTACCTCTGTGTAGAGATGTGTTCTGTTCCCCCTGTGTAGAGATGGGTTTTGTTCCCCCTGTGCTGAGATTTATTCTGTTACTCCTGTGTAGAGATGTGTTCTGTTCCCCTGTGTAGGGATTTGTTCTGTTCCCCTGTGTAGGGATTTGTTCTGTTTCCCTGTGTAGAGATGTACTTTCCCTCTGTGTAGAGATGTGTTCTGTTTCCCTGTGTAGGAATGGGTTTTGTTCCCCTCTGTGGAGATGTGTTCTGTTTCCCCTGTGTAGGGATGCCTTTTGTTCACTTGTGTAGAGATGTGTTCTGTTCCCCCGTTGAGAGATGTGTTCTATTCCCCCTGTGTAGAGATGGGTTTTGTTCCCCCTGTGTAGAAATGTGTTTTGTTCCCCTGTGTTGACATATGATGTGTTCCTCTGTATGGAGATATGAACTGTTTCCCCTGTGTAGAGATGTGTTTTGTTCCCCTGTGTAGAGATGGGTTTTGTTCCCCCTGTGTAGAAATGTGTTTTGTTCCCCTGTGTTGACATATGATGTGTTCCTCTGTATGGAGATATGAACTGTTTCCCCTGTGTAGAGATGTGTTCTGTTCCTACTGTGTAGAGAAGTGTCCTTTTCCCACACTGTAGAGATGTGTTCTGTTCCCCCTGTGTAGAGATGGGTTTTGTTCCCCCAGTGTAGAGATGTGTTCTGTTCCCCCTGAGTAGAGATGTGTTCTGTTCCCCCTGTGTAGAGATGTGTTCTGTTCCTCTGTGTAGAGGTATGTTCTGTTCCCCTCTACATAGATTAGTTCTGTTCCCATGTGTAGATATATGTTCTGTTCTCCCTGTGTAGAGATGTGTTCTGTTCCCCCTCGGTAGAGATGTGTTCTGTTTCCTCTGTGTAGAGATGGGTTTTGTTCCCCCTGTGTAGAGATGGGTTTTGTTCCCCTTGTGTAGAGATTTGTTCTCTTCCGGTGTAGAGATGTGTTCTGTTTCCCCTGTGTGGAGATGCATTTTGTTCCCCTGTGTTGAGATGTGTTCTGTTCCTACTGTGTAGAGAAGTGTCCTTTTCCTGCACTGTAGAGATGTGTTCTGTTCCCCCTGTGTAGAGATGGGTTTTGTTCCCCCAGTGTAGAGATGTGTTCTGTTCCCCCTGAGTAGAGATGTGTTCTGTTCCCCCTGTGTAGAGATGTTTTCTGTTCCCCTGTGTAGAGATGTGTTCTGTTCCCCTGTGTAGGGATTTGTTCTGTTTCCCTGTGTAGAGATGTTCTTTCCCTCTGTGTAGAGATGTGTTCTGTTCCCCTGTGTGGAAATGTGTTCTGTTACCCGGTGTAGAGATGTGTTTTGTTCCCCCTGTGTAGAGATGGGTTTTGTCCCCCTGTGTAGAGATTTGTTCTGTTCCCCTGTGTAGGGATTTGTTCTGTTTCCCTGTGTAGAGATGTTCTTTCCCTCTGTGTAGAGATGTGTTCTGTTTCCCTGTGTAGGAATGGGTTTTGTTCCCCTCTGTGGAGATGTGTTCTGTTTCCCCTGTGTAGGGATGCCTTTTGTTCACTTGTGTAGAGATGTGTTCTGTTCCCCCGTTGAGAGATGTGTTCTATTCCCCCTGTGTAGAGATGGGTTTTGTTCCCCCTGTGTAGAAATGTGTTTTGTTCCCCTGTGTTGATATATGGTCTGTTTCTCTGTATGGAGATGTGAACTGTTCCCCCTGTGTAGAGATGTGTTTTTTTCCCCTGTGTAGAGATGTGTTCTGTTCCTACTGTGTAGAGAAGTGTCCTTTTCCTGCACTGTAGAGATGTGTTCTGTTCCCCCTGTGTAGAGATGGGTTTTGTTCCCCCAGTGTAGAGATGTGTTCTGTTCCCCCTGAGTAGAGATGTGTTCTGTTCCTCTGTGTAGAGGTATGTTCTGTTCCCCTGTACTTAGATTAGTTCTGTTCCCATGTGTAGATATATGTTCTGTTCTCCCTGTGTAGAGGTGGGTTTTGTTCCCACTGTGTAGAGATGTGTTCTGTTCCCCCTCTATAGAGATGTGTTCTGTTTCCTCTGTGTAGAGATGGGTTTTGTTCCCCCTGTGTAGCGAGGGGTTTTGTTCCCCTTGTGTAGAGATGTGTTCTCTCCCGGTGTAGAGATGTGTTCTGTTTCCCCTGTGTGGAGATGCATTTTGTTCCCCTGTGTTGAGATGTGTTTTGTTCCCCTGTGTAGAGATGTGTTCTGTTACCCCTGTGTAGAGATATGTTCTGTTCCCCCTGTGTAGAGATGGGTTTTGTTCCCACTGTGTAGAGATGTGTTCTGTTCCCCCTCTGTAGAGATGTGCTCTCTTTCCTCTGTGTAGAGATGGGTTTTGTTCCCCCTGTGTAGAGATGGGTTTTGTTCCCCTTGTGTAGAGATGTGTTTTCTTCCGGTGTAGAGATGTGTTCTGTTTCCCCTGTGTGGAGATGCATTTTGTTCCCCTGTGTTGAGATGTGTTTTGTTTTCCTGTGTAGAGATGTGTTTTGTTTTCCTGTGGAGAGATGTGTTCTGTTACCCCTGTGTAGAGATTAGTTCTGTTCCCATGTGTAGTTATATGTTCTGTTCTCTCTGTGTAGAGATGGGTTTTGTTCCCACTGTGTAGAGATGTGTTCTGTTCCCCCTCTGTAGAGATGTGTTCTGTTTCCTCTGTGTAGAGATGGGTTTTGTTCCCCCTGTGTAGGAATGGGTTTTGTTCCCCTGTGTGGAGATGTGTTCTGTTTCCCCTGTGTGGGGATGCCTTTTGTTCACTTGTGTTGAGATGTGTTCTGTTCCCCTGTTGAGAGATGTGTTCTATTCCCCCTGTGTAGAGATGGGTTTTGTTCCCCCTGTGTAGAAATGCGTTTTGTTCCCGTGTTGAGATATGGTCTGTTTCTCTGTATGGAGATGTGAACTGTTCCCCCTGTGTAGAGATAGGTTTTGTTCCCCCAGTGTAGAGATGTGTTCTGTTCCCCCTGAGTAGAGATGTGTTCTGTTCCCCCTGAGTAGAGATGTGTTCTGTTCCCCCTGTGTAGAGATGTGTTCTGTTCCCCTGTGTAGAGATGCATTTTGTTCCCCTGTCTTGAGATGTGTTTTGTTCCCCTGTGTAGAGATGTGTTCTTTTCTCCCTGTGTAGAGATGTGTTCTGTTACCGCTGAGTAGAGATATATTCTGTTCCCCCTGTGTAGAGATGTGTTCTGTTCCTCTGTGTAGAGATATGTTCTGTTCCCCTGTATATAGATTAGTTCTGTTCCTCTGTGTAGAGATATGTTCTGTTCCCCTGTATATAGATTAGTTCTGTTCCCATGTGTAGATATATGTTCTGTTCTCCCTGGGTAGAGATGGGTTTTGTTCCCACTGTGTAGAGATGTGTTCTGTTCCCCCTCTGTAGAGATGTGTTCTGTTTCCTCTGTGTAGAGATGGGTTTTGTTCCCCCTGTGTAGAAATGCGTTTTGTTCCCCTGTGTTGAGATATGGTCTGTTTCTCTGTATGGAGATGTGAACTGTTCCCCCTGTGTAGAGATAGGTTTTGTTCCCCCAGTGTAGAGATGTGTTCTGTTCCCCCTGAGTAGAGATGTGTTCTGTTCCCCCTGAGTAGAGATGTGTTCTGTTCCCCCTGTGTAGAGATGTGTTCTGTTCCCCTGTGTAGAGATGCATTTTGTTCCCCTGTCTTGAGATGTGTTTTGTTCCCCTGTGTAGAGATGTGTTCTTTTCTCCCTGTGTAGAGATGTGTTCTGTTACCCCTGAGTAGAGATATATTCTGTTCCCCCTGTGTAGAGATGTGTTCTGTTCCTCTGTGTAGAGATATGTTCTGTTCCCCTGTATATAGATTAGTTCTGTTCCTCTGTGTAGAGATATGTTCTGTTCCCCTGTATATAGATTAGTTCTGTTCCCATGTGTAGATATATGTTCTGTTCTCCCTGGGTAGAGATGGGTTTTGTTCCCACTGTGTAGAGATGTGTTTTGTTTTCCTGTGTAGAGATGTGTTTTGTTTTCCTGTGGAGAGATGTGTTCTGTTACCCCTGTGTAGAGATTAGTTCTGTTCCCATGTGTAGATATATGTTCTGTTCTCTCTGTGTAGAGATGGGTTTTGTTCCCACTGTGTAGAGATGTGTTCTGTTCCCCCTCTGTAGAGATGTGTTCTGTTTCCTCTGTGTAGAGATGGGTTTTGTTCCCCCTGTGTAGAAATGCGTTTTGTTCCCCTGTGTTGAGATATGGTCTGTTTCTCTGTATGGAGATGTGAACTGTTCCCCCTGTGTAGAGATAGGTTTTATTCCACCAGTGTAGAGATGTGTTCTGTTCCCCCTGTGTGGAGATGTGTTCTGTTCCCCCTGAGTAGAGATGTGTTCTGTTCCCCTCTGTGTGGAGTTGTGTTGTGTTCCCCTGTGTAGAGATGCATTTTGTTCCCCTGTCTTGAGATGTGTTTTGTTCCCCTGTGTAGAGATGTGTTCTTTTCTCCCTGTGTAGAGATGTGTTCTGTTACCCCTGAGTAGAGATATATTCTGTTCCCCCTGTGTAGAGATGTGTTCTGTTCCTCTGTGTAGAGATATGTTCTGTTCCCCTGTATATAGATTAGTTCTGTTCCTCTGTGTAGAGATATGTTCTGTTCCCCTGTATATAGATTAGTTCTGTTCCCATGTGTAGATATATGTTCTGTTCTCCCTGGGTAGAGATGGGTTTTGTTCCCACTGTGTAGAGATGTGTTCTGTTCCCCCTCTGTAGAGATGTGTTCTGTTTCCTCTGTGTAGAGATGGGTTTTGTTCCCCCTGTGTAGAGATGGGTTTTGTTCCCCTTGTGTAGAGATGTGTTCTGTTTCCCCTGTGTAGAGATGTGTTCTGTTCCCCCTCTGTAGAGATGTGTTCTGTTTCCTCTGTGTAGAGATGGGTTTTGTTCCCCCTGTGTAGAGATGGGTTTTGTTCCCCTTGTGTAGAGATGTGTTCTCTATCGGTGTAGAGATGTGTTCTGTTTCCCCTGTGAAGAGATGCACTTTGTTCCCCTGTGTAGAGGTGTGTTCTGTTCCCCCTGTGTAGAGATGGGTTTTGTTCCCCCTGTGCTGAGATTTATTCTGTTCCCCCTGTGTAGAGATGTGTTCTGTTCCCCTGTGTAGAGATGGGTTTTGTGCCCCCTTCAAGAGATTTGTTCTGTTACCTCTGTGTAGAGATGTGTTCTGTTCCCCCTCTGTAGAGATTTGTTCTGTTTCCCCTCTGTAGAGATGTGTTCTGTTCCCCCTGTGTACAGATGGGTTTTGTTCCCCCTGTTTTGAGATTTATTCTGTTCCTCCTGTGTAGATATGTGTTCTGTTCCCCCTGTGTAGAGATGTTTTCTGTTCCCCCTGTGTAGAGATGTGTTCTGTTCCCCTGTGTGGAGATGTGTTCTGTTCCCCTGTGTGGAGATGTGTTGTCTTCCCCTGTGTAGAGATGTTTTCTGTTCCCCTGAGTGGAGATGTGTTTTGTTTCCCCTGTGTTGTGATCTGATCTGTTTCTCTGTGAAGAGATGTGATCTCTTCTGTGTATAGATGTGATTTGTTCCTCGCAGTTGAGATATCATCTATTCCTCTGTGTAGAGAAGTGATATTTTCCTCTGCGTAGAGCTGTATGTGCTCATCTGTTTGGAGATGTGATCCTTTGAGTTTAGTCTGAGTTGTTTACCACTGAGAGGCATTTGCCGCTCATGGTAATATCCTTGTTTTGGCTGGTGCACTTCTCAAGATGAAAGCTGTACAGAGATTAAGCGGCTGAGCTGTCTTTGTCTTTCTTGCCACTGTGGCACAATCATTGAAGAAAAGGTAGATTAATTTACCTCAGTGCAGACAACTCATGACATACCCATCTTACTGTTAAACTCAAACAGTGTTTTATACATTATCCATGTTGTGGCATTTATTTTACACAAGTGTGGGTGAGTAAGAAAGCTGTATCTGACTGTATCTGACCTCCAGTGCTCCTCTGCCATTGGCCAGGGGGCTGGCTCATGTTCATTAGACTAATTCCTTGTCTGTGCGGAGGGACATGATTAAAATAGGACCAGGGTCAAAGGTCGTGCCATCACAGCTGGGCAGCTTGTGACTGGGGTGAGCTCTGAGGCATCTTATTAACTTAGTTCTCCCAGTACTGTGGAAGGGATGCTTAAAAAGATTCAGTCAATGCCCAAATACACAGTGTCTGAGACAGTAAAAAATTAGTTTTATCATCACTTCAGAAATTTTTCTGCATCAGCCAAGTCATGAATTTGTGTGTTTGGCGCTGTAATGTAACGAATTATTACCACCATCAGTGTGTAAAGATGTAAGGTCCTTATGGAAGGGGCGGATGGCGTGTGAGCTGTAAGAGCCACTAGTAGCACCTAAAAATGGAGAAAGTGCACCTTTTTCTGAGAAATTCCTTCAAAAACTTAGAATGCACTGAGTTTTGCTGACTATTTGAAGCCAACTCTGTAAATCTTGGAAAAATTTTACTGAGGTATCCCAAACTCTGTCTGGTTTACTTAAGTTTGGGCAACACCTATTCCTCGGGAAAATTTCACTGAGGAAGACCAAAAACCAGCAGGGGCACAACATGTCTTTTCGGGTTGGGGCCAAGAATTTAAGGGAGCCACGAATTGTTAAGAATGGCCAAGAATGCAAAAGAATTGATTCCGAAGCTGTTATGGAACATAAGTATTGATTACGAATGGATTACATTACAGCCACGAAATTGCAATGTGGGGACCCTTCCACGACAAACACAAAATTTCTCGCCGATTCGACAAACTCCCGCAAACTGTAAAATTTTTTGGGAATCGAATAAGATTTAATTAAGAACTTCTGATTCAGGGTGGTTCGCGATATTCGTGGTCGTAGAGAAAGGGGGGCATTAGCGAGAACATTTTTACGAAAACGGGGGATGGGATATAAAATGTTTAGTTTTTAGTATGACGGCCGGTGGCGCGTGAGATGCAGGGTTTTAGTAAGATGGCAGATGTGTAAAAGATATGAGGGTTTAATTAGATGGCGGATATGGGTCTGTCTCAAAATCTGGAATCTCAATTGTGACATTATTTAAAAAAAATTTATTTTAAAAGACATAATGTTTTTAGGTATTTATATATACCCGTCGGGGTCTTCTTTCATGTTTAATAAGAAAAACATAGCATCTTATTTTAGATGACGAGCAATGTGGAAAACATTAATGACGTGTTAGCAGAAAATATATACAAAACCCAAAACCAGTGAAGTTGGTACTTTATGTAAATCGTGGATAAAAATAGAATACAATGATTTGCAAATCCTTTTCAACTTATATTCAATTGAATACACTGCAAAGACAAGATGTTTAATGTTCAAACTGAGAAACTTTATTTTTTGTTTGCAAATAATCATTAACTTAGAATTTAAAGGCAGCAACACATTGCAAAAAAGTTGGCACAGGGGCCTTTTTACCACTGTGTAACATCGCCTTTCCTTTGAACGACACTCAGTAAACGTTTGGGAACTGAGGAGACCAATTTTTGAAGCTTCTCAGGTGGAACTCTTTCCCATTCTTGCTTGATGTACAGCTTAAGTTGTTCAACAGTCCGAGGTCTCCGTTGTCGTATTTTACGCTTCATAATGCGCCACACATTTTCAACGGGAGACAGGTCTGGACTACAGGCAGGCCAGTCTAGTACCCGCACTCTTTTACTACGGAGCCATGCTGTTTTAACACGTGCAGAATGAGGCTTGGCATTGTCTTGCTGAAATAAGCAGGGGCATCCATTAAAAAGACGTTGCTTGGATGGCAACATATGTTGCTCCAAAACCTGTATGTACCTTTCAGCATTAATGGTGCCTTCACATATGTGTAAGTTGCCCATGCCTTGGGCACTAATACACCCCCATACCATCACAGATGCTGGCTTTTGAACTTTGCGCCTATAACAGTCCGGATGGTTCTTTTCCTCTTTGGTCCGGAGGACACAACATCCACAGTTTCCAAAAACAATTTGAAATGTGGACTCATCAGACCACAGAACACTTTTCCACTCTGCATCAGTCCATCTCAGATGAGCTTGGGCCCAGCGAAGCCGGCGGCGTTTCTGGGTGCTGTTGATAAATGGCTTTCGCTTTGCATTGTAGAGTTTTAATTTACACTTGCAGATGTAGCGACGAACTGTAGTTACTGACAGTGGTTTTCTGGAGTGTTCCTGAGGCCATGTGGTGATGTCCTTTACACACAGATGTCGGTTTTCGATGCAGTACCGCCTGAGGGATCGAAGGTCACGGGCATTCAATGTTGGTTTTCGGCCTTGTCGCTTATACGAGTAGTGATTTCTCCAGATTCTCTGAACCTTTTGACAATATTACGGACCGTAGATGATGAAATCTCTAAATTTCTTGCAATAGCTCGTTGAGGAATGTTGTTTTCAACTGTTCGACAATCAGCTCACGCATTTGTTCACTAAGTGGTGACCCTCGCCCCATCCTTGTTTGTGAATGACTTAGCATTCCAGGGAAGCTGCTTTTATACCCAATCATGGCACCCACCAGTTCCCAATTAGCCCGTTCACCTGTGGGATGTTCCAAATAATTGTTTGATGAGCATTCCTCAACTCTCTCAGTCTTTTTTGCCACTTGTGCCAGCCTTTTTGAAACATGTTGCAGGCATCAAATTCCAAATGAGCTAATATTTGCAAAAAATTACAAAGTTTACCTGTTCGAACATTTAGTAACTTGTCTTTGCAGTGTATTCAATCGAATATAGGTTGAAAAGGAATTGCAAATCATTGTATTCTGCTTTTATTTACGATTTACACAACATGCCAACTTCACTGGTTTTGGGTTTTGTACTTAACATTGTTATCATTATTCTTTTTAAATGTAATCATAAGGTCAGCGGTCCATCAATATTCTTCTTTTTTCTCGGGTTATTTTTTTGTATGCAGATGGTCCTAGAGGTACAACCTTTTTTGCACTGGATTATAAGTCATAACGATATTGATATACAGTTTAAACATGTATATTTGAAATCATTTGCAAAGCCAGTGTCAATTATTGAGTACACTCAAACACTTGAAACACTTTGTCATCACTAACTTAACAAAGAAACATCATCAACGTATGACTCATAGCAGTGGCGTGCACAGACATTATGGGGGGCAAGTGCTCAGGGGGGAGGGGGAGGGCACTTTTTTGCACTCTTGGAACATGTTATTATAGTGTGAGATTAAAAAAATAAAATAAACAGTACACGCACATGTTCAATGCAACTCATGACTACTGTCATTCATTACAAGGAACTTGGGTAGCCTTTATGGGGATATTTCTCTCAGGCAATGGGGAACTGCCTGATTCTTCTTTATGTGCTCATTTATGTTGCCTAACAAAACCTACACAAAAGAAAACGTTCAGCTGAACAGATAGATTTGCAAAGTCGACATTGTTTGTGGTGGTCGTCCTCACGTTATCCATCATTGATTTGGGATATAGCATTAAACTAGCTAATCAGGTGACCAGTCGGCTAAAAAATGCTCAGTTGTTTGGTGCTGTATGAGCAGGGGCGTACCGTCAGATGCCAGGAAGGCCTTCAGTAACATCACCCTTTCCCGGATAATTTCTCTTAAACTGTTTGCGATCAGGTTTGATTGATTAACAATCAAACAGTTAATTAACAGAATAGCCACCACCAATGCGTGACACGTAATGATTAAGAAATGCTAATTACAAAGCGATTGCCTGTTGGCTATGTTGATATAATTGATGTGAATCCGCAAAGATGACAATCTGCAAAAAATCCAAAACTTTCGCGGACTTATACTTTCGCAATTATTTTCGTCTTCACTCAGCTGTGCTTCTTACCTAACAACGCACTTTAGCTGTCACTTTCAGAGAATATAGAACGGATTCTCATGACTGATTGCTCAATGAACGTCGCGAATTAATTTACGCAAATTCAGAAATTATAAAGACGTAGGCTATTGATATTTTTTCGTAGCCATTGGTGTGCGGAAGTAAGTTAAATGCCGTATAATTTCGTACTGCAATGTATAACAAGGCTTTCAAAAACAAGTTAGATTCTCGTCGGTTCCTCCAATCAGTCTGAGCAACGGTTGCTAATCGGGGAGGTAAACTGCGAGAGGTGTCTGTCATTAAGAAGCGAAAGGTGAGGTTATTGCTGGCCCTGTGTTTCTGCCGACGGACCGTCACCGTGTAGGAGACATGCTACTGCACAACAAAATAATTACAGGTTGGGCTGTACGACTTCACTTGATCTGTGTGTTACCTGGCTGGCGGGGCACAAGACTCTGGCTTGCAGTCGCTCAGCTGATATGCTCCTGCAGCGCATCCACAGAGATATAAGAAAACTAGAGTGGACAATCCTGTCATTTCCTAGGCGGCTATTCTGCCGCCAGCGCTTTGGCCCAGCCCACGCGGCGTCCACTCTAGTTTTCTTATATCTCTGTGAGCGCATCTGTATACACTGCGCGCGTGTTCACGTGACAAAGGAAGAGAGGTCGGAAGCTCGTGAGGAGGTGGCCCATTTCGGGGCATTTTTTTCAGTAGTTTTTAATCAGACAGCTTTTCTAAAAGATCATTTCAACATTGGCCCCACTATAGTGTCAATAATAATAATAAAAACAATAATTAAAAAAAAAAAAACGAAGTTTCAAAAGGGCACTTTCATTGATAAAGGGCAAAGAGGCAAGTGCTGTAGCACCACCTAGCGTCTATCTGTGCACGCCTATGACTCATAGGTATGTCTTATGGTTTTTAAGCATTACTTATTAAGGCTTATATTATTCGACGTGTACTCAATTTAATAGCCACTGATCTCAAAATCAATTCGAAAATGACATGAAACAAACCGCTCGATAGTTTCGACAGTCATGTCGAATACGTTTTTATTGAGTAAATAAATGAGTAAACAATACAAACATGGAAGCAAATTGAAAAAATAGGCACAGTTGTTCCATGCATGTGTGGAAGTTTAAACATATTGGGTAAAAAACACCTTTAACGTGTGATTATTGTCGCAGACCAACTTGATAACCGCCGATATCACTCGCGTAACAGCCACCTTACATGCAGAAACATATACAAACATGACCTCTTGCAAGGGGAAATTCCAGTCTCGACACAGAATGTCAACTGATATCCTTCCGCGCAAAAAAGGGACACCTTACAGTGAGAAATTATCACCTAATAATTACATATCCTTTTTAATATGGGAAAAATGGTATACTGTCCTAATATAATATCTAGGAAACATACACAGAACACATACTTCCAGCACCTGGCTGCTACGAAAGACAAAATTGCGTGATTATAACTTAAATTCCATGAAGTGTTGTAATTTTCAATTACAATTTGGATGGCATATATAATATGACATTGACGCTTCTCGTTTGAGTAAATAAACTCTCATTCGTGGGGTAAGACAGGTCAGACAACTGGTCGGACAATCAGTCGTAACGAAACTGATCAAATGTTACGTTGAAGGTTTGGTATGTGGAAACGTCAATATTTCATAGTGTAAAGTAATTAAATAAGATAACTTAGAGGAAAATTGTGAATGTTATAGTCAACATCAAATATTTAAGGCAACAGAAATGTAATTCATGTCACGGTACAAGCAGTCATTTTGCAATTAATTTTGTTCATTGAATTTTTGTTCAATCACAGAATGTAATATTGACTTAAACTACCTGCTTTTGTGTTTACTATTTATTTGATTATCATATTTCAAATACAAACAAACGCCATCATTCAAAACAAAACATTTTATTCACTACTAGTATTTCTAGAGGGGTACCCACTGATGGGCCCAGTTTCTGAGATAGACCCAGATGTGAAAGATATGAGGGTTGAATAAGATGGTGGATGTGTGAAAGATATGAGGGTTTCATAAGATGGCAGATGTGTGAAACAATTGAGGGTTTAATAAGATGGCGGATGTTTGAAAGATATAAGGGTTTAATAAGATGGTGAATGTGTGAAAGATATGAGGGTTTAATAAGATGGCGGATTTATTAAAGATATGAGGGTTTAATAAGATGGCGGGTGTGTGACAGATATGGGGGTTTAATAAGATGGCGGATGTCTGAGTGATATGGGGGTTTAATAAGATGGCGGATGTGTGAGAGATATGGGGGTTTAATAAGATGGCGGCTGTGTGAGAGATATGGGGGTTTAATAAGATGGCGGATGTGTGAGAGATATGGGGGTTTAATAAGATGGCGAATGTGTGAGAGATATGGGGGTTTAATAAGATGGCGGATGTGTGGAAGATATGAGAGTTTAATAAGATGGCGGATGTGTGAGAGATATGGGGGTTTAATAAGATGGCGGATGAGTGAGAGATGTGGAGGTTTAATAAGATGGCGGATGTGTGAGAGATGTGGAGGTTTAATAAGATGGCGGATGTGTGAGAGATATGGGGGTTTAACAAGATGGCGGATGTATGAGAGATATGGGGGTTTGATAAGATGGCGAATGTGTGAGAGATATGGGGGTTTAATAAGATGGCGAATGTGTGAGAGATATGGGGGTTTGATAAGATGGCAGATGCGTGAAAGATATGAGAGTTTAATAAGATGGCGGATGTGTGAGAGATATGGGGGTTTAATAAGATGGCGGATGTGTGAGAGATATGAAGGTTTAATAAGATGGCGGATGTGTGAGAGATATGGGGGTTTAATAAGATGGCGGATGTGTGAGAGTTTTCGTTATGAGGAAGATGACGGTATTCTTCACCTCACCCCCTTCCTGTATCTTCCCATGGCCTCTCCCACCACCCCTTTCCACTGTCATCATCTGTATTTCCCTCCAAAACCTCCTGTATGCCATTGATTCGTCCACGCCCCCCCCAACCCCCCCCCATTCATTCTCCATGTTCTGGTGTAAATTTGCCGGTGTCCACTCCAGGCCCGGGGGACACGGACATCAGCAGTCATTTTGTTTCTTCCTGTTTTTTTAATTATTTCCACACAAATTGACTTTGAAAATTTATTTGATTAAAGACGACAGCTTTTGGTTCCACTACAGTAAGATCCGATGGTGTGGTTCTCTTCCAGGGCTGGAGTGCTCTGTGCTTACACTGCCAATCAAAACCTCACCAACCAGCTCAAAGGCACCCGCAGGCTGGTCAACACCAACATTAAAGACCTGAAGGCCTTCGCCAATGAGACACCAGCAGTGAGTCGTGCTACTTTGAGATTGGTCATTAGCAATGTAGCAGAAAGACAGAGAATGCCATGAATTCAGTCTGATACTTTAATTGTGCTGTGTTTTCATTTGTTTGTATTTGAACTCATGGTATATATACAGTACTGTGCAAACGTTTTAGGCTCATTTAACGCAATGCCATGGGGCGAAGATGCCTCCAAAAATTATTCAATTAAAGGTTTCTAAATCTTGAAAAATCTACGATAAAATGCTGTGAACTGTGATGAACAAACTGAAATAAATATTTGCTCTGACTAACATTTGCCTAAAAATTTGGGACGCTGGTTGCAGTTTTGTAGTTTTATAAGATGACTGACTGTTCACTTTTCCTAAACGTACTGGAGAATATGCCACAACTCCTCTACAGGCTCTCGTATTCCCAGGCAGCCTTGATAGAGCTGAACTCAGGGCCCTGTCATGGCGTAATAATCATATCAAGTGTAATTACTGAAATATGAAGTTTTTTTGAAAATAAACATGCACTGTTTCAAATGTGCTTTTTATAAACACCACCACTTATAAAGAATACAAAAAAATACACATCCAACATCAAATTTTAATAAAAGTGAATTGGGGTGCTTAAGACTTTTGCACAGTAATGTATGTGTGCAAACATGAATATGTATTACTCCGTTAAGCGGGCTCTCTCCTGACCCAAACATCAGGTGTGATGGCTGTATCTCTAATGGCTTACATCTGTCACTAAACGTGCTTTTCAGCTGATGTATGTGTTCATATTTCAGCAAATCGACTATCTCACTGCACAGTACAACACGGCCAAACAGAAAGTCCTGCACGACCTGGACAGTGAGTACATGCACTACATGCTAATGGTCTGGACAGTGAGTACATGCAGTACATGCTAATGGTGTTGACAGTGAGTGCATGTACTACATGCTAATGGTCTGGACAGTGAGTAAATGCACTACATGCTAATGGTGTGGACAGTGAGTACATGTACTACATGCTAAATGTGTGGACTGTGAGTACATGTACTACATGCTAATGGTCTGGACAGTGTGTAGATGCTCAACATACTAATGGTCTGGACAGTGGATGCATGTACTACATGGTAATGTTGTGAAAAGACAGTACATGTACTACATGCTAATGGTGTGGACGATGAGTAAATCTACTATATGCTAATGGTGTGGACAGTGAGTACATATATTACATGCTAATGGTCTGGAAAGTGAGTACATGTATTACATGATAATAGTCTGGACACTGAGTACATGCTCTACATGCTTATGTTCTAGACAGTGAGTATATGCCCTACATGCTAATGGCCTGGACTGTGAGTACATGCAAATTGTGTGGACAGTGAGTACATGCAGTACATACTAATGGTGTCGACTGTGAGAACATGTACCACATACTAATGGTCTGGACAGTGTGTAGATGCTCAACATACTAATGGTCTGGACAGTGGATGCATGTACTACATGGTAATGGTGTGAAAAGACAGTACATGTACTACATGCTAATAGTGTGGACGATGAGTAAATCTACTATATGCTAATGGTGTGGACAGTGAGTACATATATTACATGCTAATGGTCTGGAAAGTGAGTACATGTACTACATGATAATAGTCTGGACACTGAGTACATGCTCTACATGCTTATGTTCTAGACAGTGAGTATATGCCCTACATGCTAATGGCCTGGACTGTGAGTACATGCAAATTGTGTGGACAGTGAGTACATGCAGTACATGCTAATGGTGTTGACTGTGAGAACATGTACCACATACTAATGGTCTGGACAGTGAGTATATTCTCTACATGCTGATGGTGTGGACAGTGAGTACATGCAGTACATGCTAATGGTGTTGATGGTGAGTAGATGTACTACATGCTAATGGACTAGACAGTGAGTACATGCACTACATGTTAATGGTGTGGACAGTGAGTACAAGTAATACATGATAATGGTTTGCACAGTGAGTACATGTAAATGGTATGGACAGTGAGTACATGTACGGGATGCTAATGGTTTGGACAGTGAGTTCATGCACTATATGCAAATGTTTTTGACAGAGAGTTGATGCACTACATGCTAATGGTCTGGACAGTGAGTACATGCACTAGATGCTAATGGTTTGGACAGTGAGTTCATGCACTACATGCTAATGGTTTGGACAGTGAGTTCATGCTCTACATGTTTATGGTCTGGAGACTGAAAATGCTTTGTGAAAATGTTATGGGCAGTATAGGCACCACATTTGAATGATATTGATAAAGCCGATGTATTTTCATGCTACAGAGGCTGCAGATGCTGTTTCCTAATATTTTGAAGACTGCAGAAGCTACATGGTCATGTTACTGAGAGTTAGATGACAGATTTATGGAGGCAAAAAATGCTATATGCTTATGCTTCAAGGAGTGCGGAAATAGCCTTGGGATCTCTGCAATGGCACTTACCCCTTGCCTTCTCTATATACAGTGCACAGCAATCACTAGGCTAGCTAATAGCAGCCTTGGACCCATGACATATGGTAGTGTTAATGAAGGTTTCTTGCGTGATTTTGCACTGCTGCTTTTTTTAATATTTCAGGTATTATCACAGACAGCACACTGAGATGGGTGATGTAGCTTCCATGTACTGGTGTAGGGGATACACCTCTCTGCTGTGGCACTGCTTCCCATCTAACAGAGCATAGTGCAGCTGTATTAGCACTGTGTCACTGCGCTGTCCGGGATGTAATCAGTTGTATTAGCACTGTGTCACTGCGCTGTTCGGGATATAATCAGCTGTATTAGCACTGTGTCACTGCGCTGTCCGGGATGTAATCAGCTGAATTAGCACTGTGTCCTTGTGCTGTCAGGGATGTAATCAGCTGTATTAGCACTGTCTCACTGCGCTGTCCGGGATGTAATCAGCTGTATTAGCACTGTGTCACTGCGCTGTCCCGAATGTAATCACCTGTATTAGCACTGTGTCCCTGTGCTGACAGGGATGTAATCAGCTGTATTAGCACTGTGTCACTGCGCTGTCTGGGATGTAATGAGCTGTATTAGCACTGTGTCACTGCGCTGTCCGGGATATAATCAGCTGTATTAGCACTGTGTCACTGCGCTGTCCTGGATGTAATCAGCTGTATAAGCACTGTGTCCCTGTGCTGTCAGGGATGTAATCAGCTGTATTAGCATTGTGTCCCTGTGCTGTCAGGGATGTAATCAGCTGTATTAGCACTGTGTCCTTGTGCTGTCAGGGATGTAATCAGCTGTATTAGCATTGTGTCACTGCGCTTTTCGGGATGTAATCAGCTGTATTAGCACTGTGTCACTGCGCTGTCCGGGATGTAATCAGCTGAATTAACACTGTGTCCTTGTGCTGTCAGGGATGTAATCAGCTGTATTAGCACTGTCTCACTGCGCTGTCCGGGATGTAATCAGCTGTATTAGCACTGTGTCACTGCGCTGTCCCGAATGTAATCAGCTGTATTAGCACTGTGTCCTTGTGCTGTCAGGGATGTAATCAGCTGTATTAGCACTGTCTCACTGCGCTGTCCGGGATGTAATCAGCTGTATTAGCACTGTGTCACTGCGCTGTCCCGAATGTAATCAGCTGTATTAGCACTGTGTCCCTGTGCTGTCAGGGATGTAATCAGCTGTATTAGCACTGTGTCACTGCGCTGTCCCGGATGTAATCAGCTGTATTAGCACTGTGTCCCTGTGCTGTCAGGGATGTAATCAGCTGTATTAGCACTGTGTCCCTGTGCTGTCAGGGATGTAATCAGCTGTATTAGCACTGTGTCCCTGTGCTGTCAGGGATGTAATCAGCTGTATTAGCACTGTGTCACTGCGCTGTCCGGGATGTAATCAGCTGTATTAGCACTGTGTCACTGCGCTGTCCCGGATGTAATGAGCTGTATTAGCACTGTGTCCCTGTGCTGTCAGGGATGTAATCAGCTGTATTAGCATTGTGTCACTGCGCTGTCCCGGATGTAATCAGCTGTATTAGCACTGTGTCACTGCGCTGTCCGGGATGTAATCAGCTGTATTAGCACTGTGTCCCTGTGCTGTCAGGGATGTAATCAGCTGTATTAGCACTGTGTCCCTGTGCTGTCAGGGATGTAATCAGCTGTAAAAGCACTGTGTCCCTGTGCTGTCAGGGATGTAATCAGCTGTATAAGCACTGTGTCCCTGTGCTGTCAGGGATGTAATCAGCTATATTAGCACTGTGTCCCTGTGCTGTCAGGGATGTAATCAGCTGTATTAGCACTGTGTCACTGCGCTGTCCGGGATGTAATCAATTGTATTAGCACTGTGTCACTGCGCTGTCCTGGATGTAATCAGCTGTATTAGCACTGTGTCCTTGTGCTGTCAGGGATGTAATCAGATGTATTAGCACTGTGTCACTGCGCTGTCCTGGATGTAATCAGCTGTATTAGCACTGTGTCCTTGTGCTGTCAGGGATGTAATCAGCTGTATTAGCACTATGTCCCTGTGCTGTCAGGGATGTAATCAGCTGTATTAGCACTGTGTCCCTGTGCTGTCAGGGATGTAATCAGCTGTATTAGCACTGTGTCCTTGTGCTGTCAGTGATGTAATCAGCTGTATTAGCACTGTGTCACTGCGCTGTCCTGGATGTAATCAGCTGTATTAGCACTGTGTCACTGCGCTGTCCGAATGTAATCAGCTGTATTAGCACTGTGACACTGCGCTGTCCTGGATGTAATCAGTTGTATTAGCACTGTGTCGTTGTGCTGTCAGGGATGTAATCAGCTGTATTAGCACTATGTCCCTGTGCTGTCAGGGATGTAATCAGCTGTATTAGCACTGTGTCCCTGTGCTGTCAGGGATGTAATCAGCTGTATTAGCACTGTGTCCTTGTGCTGTCAGGGATGTAATCAGCTGTATTAGCACTGTGTCACTGCGCTGTCCTGGATGTAATCAGCTGTATTAGCACTGTGTCACTGCGCTGTCCTGGATGTAATCAGCTGTATAAGCACTGTGTCACTGCGCTGTCCGGGATGTAATCAGCTGTATTAGCGCTGTGTCACTGCGCTGTCCTGGATGTAATCAGCTGTATTAGCACTGGGTCCTTGTGCTGTCAGGGATGTAATCAGCTGTATTAGCACTATGTCCCTGTGCTGTCAGGGATGTAATCAGCTGTATTAGCACTGTGTCCCTGTGCTGTCAGGGATGTAATCAGCTGTATTAGCACTGTGTCCTTGTGCTGTCAGGGATGTAATCAGCTGTATTAGCACTGTGTCCCTGTGCTGTCAGGGATGTAATCAGCTGTATTAGCACTGTGTCCCTGTGCTGTCAGGGATGTAATCAGCTGTATTAGAACTGTGTCACTGCGCTGTCCGGGATGTAATCAGCTGTATTAGCACTGTGTCACTGCGCAGTCCGGGATGTAATCAGCTGTATTAGAACTGTGTCACTGCGCTGTCCGGGATGTAATCAGCTGTATTAGCACTGTGTCCCTGTGCTGTCAGGGATGTAACCAGCTGTATTACCACTGTGTCCCTGTGCTGTCCGGGATTTAATCAGCTGTATTAGCACTGTGTCCCTGTGCTGTCAGGGATGTAATCAGCTGTATTAGCACTGTGTCACTGCGCTGTCCGGGATGTAATCAGCTGTATTAGCACTGTGTCACTGCGCTGTACCGGATGTAATCAGCTGTATTAGCACTGTGTCACTGTGCTGTCAGGTATGTAATCAGCTGTATTAGCACTGTGTCCCTGTGCTGTCAGGGATGTAATCAGCTGTATTAGCACTGTATCACTGCGCTGTCCTGGATGTAATCAGCTGTATTAGAACTGTGTCACTGCGCTGTCCCGGATGTAATCAGCTGTATTAGCACTGTGTCCCTGTGCTGTCAGTGATGCAATCAGCTGTATTAGCACTGTGTCCCTGTGCTGTCAGGGATATAATCAGCTGCATTAGCACTGTGTCACTGCGCTGTCTGGGATGTAATCAGCTGAATTAGCACTGTGTCACTGCGCTGTCCCGGATGTAATCAGCTGTATAATCACTGTGTCCCTGTGCTGTCAGGGATGTAATCAGCTGTATTAGCACTGTGTCCCTGCGCTGTCCGGGATGTAATCAGCTGTATTAGAACTGTGTCACTGCGCTGTCCCGGATGTAATCAGCTGTATTAGCACTGTGTCCCTGAGCTGTCAGGAATGTAATCAGCTGTATTAGCACTGTGTCACTGCGCTGTCCGGGATATAATCAGCTGTATTAGCACTGTGTCACTGCGCTGTCCCGGATGTAATCAGCTGTATTATCACTGTGTCACTGTGCTGTCCCGGATGTAATCAGCTGTATTAGCACTGTGTCCCTGTGCTGTCAGCGATGTAATCAGCTGTATTAGCACTGTGTCCCTGTGCTGTCAGGGATGTAATCAGCTGTATTAGCACTGTGTCACTGCGCTGTCAGGGATGTAATCAGCTGTATTAGCACTGTGTCCCTGTGCTGTCAGGGATGTAATCAGCTGTATTAGCACTGTGTCCCTGTGCTGTCAGGAATGTGATCAGCTGTATTAGCACTGTGTCACTGCGCTGTCCGGGATATAATCAGCTGTATTAGCACTGTGTCCCTGTGCTCTCAGGGATGTAATCAGCTGTATGAGCACTGTGTCCCTGTGCTGTCAGGGATGTAATCAGCTGTATAAGCACTGTGTCCCTGTGCTGTCAGGGATGTAATCAGCTGTATTAGCACTGTGTCCCTGTGCTGTCAGGGATGTAATCAGCTGTATTAGCACTGTGTCACTGCGCTGTCCGGGATGTAATCAGCTGTATTAGCACTGTGTCCATGTGCTGTCAGGGATGTAATCAGCTGTATTAGCACTGTGTCCCTGTGCTGTCAGGGATGTAATCAGCTGTATTATCACTGTGTCCCTGTGCTGTCAGGAATGTAATCGGCTGTATTAGCACTGTGTCACTGCGCTTTCCGGGATATAATCAGCTGTATTAGCACTGTGTCCCTGTGCTCTCAGGGATGTAATCAGCTGTATGAGCACTGTGTCCCTGTGCTGTCAGGGATGTTATCAGCTGTATTAGCACTGTGTCCCTGCGCTGTCAGGGATGTAATCAGCTGCATTAGCACTGTGTCCCTGTGCTGTCAGGGATGTAATCAGCTGTATTAGCACTGTGTCACTGCGCTGTCCGGGATGTAATCAGCTGTATTAGCACTGTGTCACTGTGCTATCCCGGATGTAATCAGCTGTATTAGCACTGTGTCCCTGTGCTGTCAGCGATGTAATCAGCTGTATTAGCACTGTGTCACTGCGCTGTCCGGGATGTAATCAGCTGTATTAGCACTGTGTCACTGCGCTGTCTCGGATGAAATCAGCTGTATTAGCACTGTGTCACTGCGCTGTCCAGGATGTAATCAGCTGTATTAGCACTGTGTCCCTGTGCTGTCAGAGATGTAATCAGCTGTATTAGCACTGTGTCACTGCGCTGTTCGGGATGTAATCAGCTGTTTCAGAACTGTGTCACTGCGCTGTCCCGGATGTAATCAGCTGTATTAGCACTGTGTCCCTGTGCTGTCAGGGATGTAATCAGCTGTATTAGCACTGTGTCCCTGTGCTGTCAGGGATGTAATCAGCTGCATTAGCACTGTGTCACTGCGCTGTCTGAGATGTAATCAGCTGTATTAGCACTGTGTCACTGCGCAGTCCGGGATGTAATCAGCTGTATTCGCACTGTTTCCCTGTGCTGTCCGGGATGTAATCAGCTGTATTAGAACTGTGTCCTTGTGCTGTCAGGGATGTAATCAGCTGTATTAGCACTATGTCCCTGTGCTGTCAGGGATGTAATCAGCTGTATTAGCACTGTGTCCCTGTGCTGTCAGGGATGTAATCAGCTGTATTAGCACTGTGTCCTTGTGCTGTCAGGGATGTAATCAGATGTATTAGCACTGGGTCACTGCTCTGTCCGGGATGTAATCACCTGTATTAGCACTGTGTCACTGCGCTGTCCCGGATGTAATCAGCTGTATTAGCACTGTGTCCCTGTGCTGTCAGGGATGTAATCAGCTGTATTAGCACTGTGTCCCTGTGCTGTCAGGGATGTAATCAGCTGTATTAGCACTGTGTCACTGCGCTGTCCGGGATGTAATCAGCTGTATTAGAACTGTGTCACTGCGCTGTCCCGGATGTAATCAGCTGTATTAGCACTGTGTCCCTGTGCTGTCAGGGATGTAACCAGCTGTATTACCACTGTGTCCCTGTGCTGTCCGGGATTTAATCAGCTGTATTAGCACTGTGTCCCTGTGCTGTCAGGGATGTAATCAGCTGTATTAGCACTGTGTCACTGCGCTGTCCGGGATGTAATCAGCTGTATTAGCACTGTGTCACTGCGCTGTACCGGATGTAATCAGCTGTATTAGCACTGTGTCACTGTGCTGTCAGGTATGTAATCAGCTGAATTAGCACTGTGTCCCTGTGCTGTCAGGGATGTAATCAGCTGTATTAGCACTGTATCACTGCGCTGTCCGGGATGTAATCAGCTGTATTAGAACTGTGTCACTGCGCTGTCCCGGATGTAATCAGCTGTATTAGCACTGTGTCCCTGTGCTGTCAGGGATGCAATCAGCTGTATTAGCACTGTGTCCCTGTGCTGTCAGGGATATAATCAGCTGCATTAGCACTGTGTCACTGTGCTGTCTGGGATGTAATCAGCTGAATTAGCACTGTGTCACTGCGCTGTCCCGGATGTAATCAGCTGTATTATCACTGTGTCCCTGTGCTGTCAGGGATGTAATCAGCTGTATTAGCACTGTGTCCCTGCGCTGTCCGGGATGTAATCAGCTGTATTAGAACTGTGTCACTGCGCTGTCCCGGATGTAATCAGCTGTATTAGCACTGTGTCCCTGTGCTGTCAGGGATGCAATCAGCTGTATTAGCACTGTGTCCCTGTGCTGTCAGGAATGTAATCAGCTGTATTAGCACTGTGTCACTGCGCTGTCCGGGATATAATCAGCTGTATTAGCACTGTGTCACTGCGCTGTCCCGGATGTAATCAGCTGTATTATCACTGTGTCCCTGTGCTGTCAGGGATGTAATCAGCTGTATTAGCACTGTGTCCCTGCGCTGTCCGGGATGTAATCAGCTGTATTAGAACTGTGTCACTGCGCTGTCCCGGATGTAATCAGCTGTATTAGCACTGTGTCCATGTGCTGTCAGGGATGTAATCAGCTGTATTAGCACTGTGTCCCTGTGCTGTCAGGGATGTAATCAGCTGTATTAGCACTGTGTCCCTGTGCTGTCAGGAATGTAATCAGCTGTATTAGCACTGTGTCACTGCGCTGTCCGGGATATAATCAGCTGTATTAGCACTGTGTCCCTGTGCTCTCAGGGATGTAATCAGCTGTATGAGCACTGTGTCCCTGTGCTGTCAGGGATGTAATCAGCTGTATAAGCACTGTGTCCCTGTGCTGTCAGGGATGTAATCAGCTGTATTAGCACTGTGTCCCTGTGCTGTCAGGGATGTAATCAGCTGTATTATCACTGTGTCACTGCGCTGTCCGGGATGTAATCAGCTGTATTAGAACTGTGTCACTGCACTGTCCCGGATGTAATCAGCTGTATTAGCACTGTGTCCATGTGCTGTCAGGGATGTAATCAGCTGTATTAGCACTGTGTCCCTGTGCTGTCAGGGATGTAATCAGCTGTATTAGCACTGTGTCCCTGTGCTGTCAGGAATGTAATCAGCTGTATTAGCACTGTGTCACTGCACTTTCCGGGATATAATCAGCTGTATTAGCACTGTGTCCCTGTGCTCTCAGGGATGTAATCAGCTGTATGAGCACTGTGTCCCTGTGCTGTCAGGGATGTAATCAGCTGTATAAGCACTGTGTCCCTGTGCTGTCAGGGATGTAATCAGCTGCATTAGCACTGTGTCCCTGTGCTGTCAGGGATGTAATCAGCTGTATTAGCACTGTGTCACTGCGCTGTCCGGGATGTAATCAGCTGTATTAGCACTGTGTCACTGTGCTGTCCCGGATGTAATCAGCTGTATTAGCACTGTGTCCCTGTGCTGTCAGGGATGTAATCAGCTGTATTAGCACTGTGTCACTGCGCTGTCCGGGATGTAATCAGCTGTATTAGCACTGTGTCACTGCGCTGTCTCGGATGAAATCAGCTGTATTAGCACTGTGTCACTGCGCTGTCCAGGATGTAATCAGCTGTATGAGCACTGTGTCCCTGTGCTGTCAGAGATGTAATCACCTGTATTAGCACTGTGTCACTGCGCTGTTCGGGATGTAATCAGCTGTTGTAGAACTGTGTCACTGCGCTGTCCCGGATGAAATCAGCTGTATTAGCACTGTGTCCCTGTGCTGTCAGGGATGTAATCAGCTGTATTAGCACTGTGTCCCTGTGCTGTCAGGGATGTAATCAGCTGCATTAGCACTGTGTCACTGCGCTGTCTGAGATGTAATCAGCTGTATTAGCACTGTGTCACTGCGCTGTCCGGGATGTAATCAGCTGTATAAGAACTGTGTCACTGCGCTGTCCCGGATGTAATCAGCTGTATTAGCACTGTGTCCCTGTGCTGTCCGGGATGTAATCAGCTGTATTAGAACTGTGTCACTGCGCTGTCCCGGATGTAATCAGCTGTAATAGCACTGTGTCCCTGTGCTGTCAGGGATGTAATCAGCTGTATTAGCACTGTGTCCCTGTGCTGTCAGGGATATAATCAGCTGTATTAGCACTGTGTCCCTGTGCTGTCAGGGATGTAATCAGCTGTATTAGCACTGTGTCCCTGTGCTGTCAGGGATGTAATAAGCTGTATTAGCACTGTGTCACTGCGCTGTCCGAGATGTAATCAGCTGTATTAGCACTGTGTCCATGTGCTGTCAGGGATGTAATCAGCTGTATTAGCACTGTGTCCCTGTGCTGTCAGGGATGTAATCAGCTGTATTAGCACTGTGTCCCTGTGCTGTCAGGAATGTAATCAGCTGTATTAGCACTGTGTCACTGCGCTTTCCGGGATATAATCAGCTGTATTAGCACTGTGTCCCTGTGCTCTCAGGGATGTAATCAGCTGTATTAGCACTGTGTCCCTGTGCTGTCAGGGATGTAATCAGCTGTATTAGCACTGTGTCACTGCGCTGTTCGGGATGTAATCAGCTGTTTCAGAACTGTGTCACTGCGCTGTCCCGGATGTAATCAGCTGTATTAGCACTGTGTCCCTGTGCTGTCAGGGATGTTATCAGCTGTATTAGCACTGTGTCACTGTGCTGTCAGGGATGTAATCAGCTGCATTAGCACTGTGTCACTGCGCTGTCTGAGATGTAATCAGCTGTATTAGCACTGTGTCACTGCGCTGTCCGGGATGTAATCAGCTGTATAAGAACTGTGTCACTGCGCTGTCCCGGATGTAATCAGCTGTATTAGCACTGTTTCCCTGTGCTGTCCGGGATGTAATCAGCTGTATTAGAACTGTGTCCTTGTGCTGGCAGGGATGTAATCAGCTGTATTAGCACTATGTCCCTGTGCTGTCAGGGATGTAATCAGCTGTATTAGCACTGTGTCCCTGTGCTGTCAGGGATGTAATCAGCTGTATTAGCACTGTGTCCTTGTGCTGTCAGGGATGTAATCAGATGTATTAGCACTGGGTCACTGCTCTGTCCGGGATGTAATCACCTGTATTAGCACTGTGTCACTGCGCTGTCCCGGATGTAATCAGCTGTATTAGCACTGTGTCCCTGTGCTGTCAGGGATGTCATCAGCTGTATTAGCACTGTGTCCCTGTGCTGTCAGGAATGTAATCAGCTGTATTAGCACTGTGTCACTGCGCTGTCCGGGATATAATCAGCTGTATTAGCACTGTGTCCATGTGCTCTCAGGGATGTAATCAGCTGTATGAGCACTGTGTCCCTGTGCTGTCAGGGATGTAATCAGCTGTATAAGCACTGTGTCCCTGTGCTGTCAGGGATGTAATCAGCTGTATTAGCACTGTGTCCCTGTGCTGTCAGGGATGTAATCAGCTGTATTATCACTGTGTCACTGCGCTGTCCGGGATGTAATCAGCTGTATTAGAACTGTGTCACTGCACTGTCCCGGATGTAATCAGCTGTATTAGCACTGTGTCCATGTGCTGTCAGGGATGTAATCAGCTGTATTAGCACTGTGTCCCTGTGCTGTCAGGGATGTAATCAGCTGTATTAGCACTGTGTCCCTGTGCTGTCAGGAATGTAATCAGCTGTATTAGCACTGTGTCACTGCACTTTCCGGGATATAATCAGCTGTATTAGGACTGTGTCCCTGTGCTCTCAGGGATGTAATCAGCTGTATGAGCACTGTGTCCCTGTGTTGTCAGGGATGTAATCAGCTGTATAAGCACTGTGTCCCTGTGCTGTCAGGGATGTAATCAGCTGCATTAGCACTGTGTCCCTGTGCTGTCAGGGATGTAATCAGCTGTATTAGCACTGTGTCACTGCGCTGT
This sequence comes from Gymnothorax reevesii, assembly GCA_029721435.1. Lineage (NCBI taxonomy): Eukaryota > Metazoa > Chordata > Actinopteri > Anguilliformes > Muraenidae > Gymnothorax > Gymnothorax reevesii. The sequence goes on along the minus strand of CM056574.1, from coordinate 1,169,514 downwards.
CCGGGATGTAATCAGCTGTATTAGCACTGTGTCACTGTGCTGTCCCGGATGTAATCAGCTGTATTAGCACTGTGTCCCTGTGCTGTCAGGGATGTAATCAGCTGTATTAGCACTGTGTCACTGCGCTGTCCGGGATGTAATCAGCTGTATTAGCACTGTGTCACTGCGCTGTCTCGGATGAAATCAGCTGTATTAGCACTGTGTCACTGCGCTGTCCAGGATGTAATCAGCTGTATTAGCACTGTGTCCCTGTGCTGTCAGAGATGTAATCAGCTGTATTAGCACTGTGTCACTGCGCTGTTCGGGATGTAATCAGCTGTTGTAGAACTGTGTCACTGCGCTGTCCCGGATGAAATCAGCTGTATTAGCACTGTGTCCCTGTGCTGTCAGGGATGTAATCAGCTGTATTAGCACTGTGTCCCTGTGCTGTCAGGGATGTAATCAGCTGCATTAGCACTGTGTCACTGCGCTGTCTGAGATGTAATCAGCTGTATTAGCACTGTGTCACTGCGCTGTCCGGGATGTAATCAGCTGTATAAGAACTGTGTCACTGCGCTGTCCCGGATGTAATCAGCTGTATTAGCACTGTGTCCCTGTGCTGTCCGGGATGTAATCAGCTGTATTAGAACTGTGTCACTGCGCTGTCCCGGATGTAATCAGCTGTAATAGCACTGTGTCCCTGTGCTGTCAGGGATGTAATCAGCTGTATTAGCACTGTGTCCCTGTGCTGTCAGGGATATAATCAGCTGTATTAGCACTGTGTCCCTGTGCTGTCCGGGATGTAATCAGCTGCATTAGCACTGTGTCACTGCGCTGTCCGGGATGTAATCAGCTGTATAAGCACTGTGTCACTGTGCTGTCCCGGATTTAATCAGCTGTATTAGCACTGTGTCCCTGTGCTGTCAGGGATGTAATCAGCTGTATTAGCACTGTGTCCCTGTGCTGTCAGGGATGTAATAAGCTGTATTAGAACTGTGTCACTGCGCTGTCCCGGATGTAATCAGCTGTATTAGCACTGTGTCCATGTGCTGTCAGGGATGTAATCAGCTGTATTAGCACTGTGTCCCTGTGCTGTCAGGGATGTAATCAGCTGTATTAGCACTGTGTCCCTGTGCTGTCAGGAATGTAATCAGCTGTATTAGCACTGTGTCACTGCGCTGTCCGGGATATAATCAGCTGTATTAGCACTGTGTCCCTGTGCTGTCAGGGATGTAATCAGCTGTATTAGCACTGTGTCCCTGTGCTGTCAGGGATGTAATCAGCTGTATTAGCACTGTGTCCCTGTGCTGTCAGGAATGTAATCAGCTGTATTAGCACTGTGTCACTGCGCTGTCCGGGATATAATCAGCTGTATTAGCACTGTGTCCCTGTGCTCTCAGGGATGTAATCAGCTGTATGAGCACTGTGTCCCTGTGCTGTCAGGGATGTAATCAGCTGTATAAGCACTGTGTCCCTGTGCTGTCAGGGATGTAATCAGCTGTATTAGCACTGTGTCCCTGTGCTGTCAGGGATGTAATCAGCTGTATTAGCACTGTGTCACTGCGCTGTCCGGGATGTAATCAGCTGTATTAGAACTGTGTCACTGCGCTGTCCCGGATGTAATCAGCTGTATTAGCACTGTGTCCATGTGCTGTCAGGGATGTAATCAGCTGTATTAGCACTGTGTCCCTGTGCTGTCAGGGATGTAATCAGCTGTATTAGCACTGTGTCCCTGTGCTGTCAGGAATGTAATCAGCTGTATTAGCACTGTGTCACTGCGCTTTCCGGGATATAATCAGCTGTATTAGCACTGTGTCCCTGTGCTCTCAGGGATGTAATCAGCTGTATTAGCACTGTGTCCCTGTGCTGTCAGGGATGTAATCAGCTGTATTAGCACTGTGTCACTGCGCTGTTCGGGATGTAATCAGCTGTTTCAGAACTGTGTCACTGCGCTGTCCCGGATGTAATCAGCTGTATTAGCACTGTGTCCCTGTGCTGTCAGGGATGTTATCAGCTGTATTAGTACTGTGTCCCTGTGCTGTCAGGGATGTAATCAGCTGCATTAGCACTGTGTCACTGCGCTGTCTGAGATGTAATCAGCTGTATTAGCACTGTGTCACTGCGCTGTCCGGGATGTAATCAGCTGTATAAGAACTGTGTCACTGCGCTGTCCCGGATGTAATCAGCTGTATTAGCACTGTTTCCCTGTGCTGTCCGGGATGTAATCAGCTGTATTAGAACTGTGTCCTTGTGCTGGCAGGGATGTAATCAGCTGTATTAGCACTATGTCCCTGTGCTGTCAGGGATGTAATCAGCTGTATTAGCACTGTGTCCCTGTGCTGTCAGGGATGTAATCAGCTGTATTAGCACTGTGTCCTTGTGCTGTCAGGGATGTAATCAGATGTATTAGCACTGGGTCACTGCTCTGTCCGGGATGTAATCACCTGTATTAGCACTGTGTCACTGCGCTGTCCCGGATGTAATCAGCTGTATTAGCACTGTGTCCCTGTGCTGTCAGGGATGTCATCAGCTGTACTAGCACTGTGTCCCTGTGCTGTCAGGGATGTAATCAGCTGTATTAGCACTGTGTCACTGCGCTGTCCGGGATGTAATCAGCTGTATTAGAACTGTGTCACTGCGCTGTCCCGGATGTAATCAGCTGTATTAGCACTGTGTCCCTGTGCTGTCAGGGATGTAACCAGCTGTATTACCACTGTGTCCCTGTGCTGTCCGGGATTTAATCAGCTGTATTAGCACTGTGTCCCTGTGCTGTCCGGGATGTAATCAGCTGTATGAGCACTGTGTCACTGCGCTGTACCGGATGTAATCAGCTGTATTAGCACTGTGTCCCTGTGCTGTCAGGGATGTAATCAGCTGTATTAGCACTGTGTCACTGCGCTGTCCGGGATGTAATCAGCTGTATTAGCACTGTGTCCCTGTGCTGTCCGGGATGTAATCAGCTGTATGAGCACTGTGTCACTGCGCTGTACCGGATGTAATCAGCTGTATTAGCACTGTGTCCCTGTGCTGTCAGGGATGTAATCAGCTGTATTAGCACTGTGTCACTGCGCTGTCCGGGATGTAATCAGCTGCATTAGCACTGTGTCACTGCGCTGTCTGAGATGTAATCAGCTGTATTAGCACTGTGTCACTGCGCTGTCCGGGATGTAATCAGCTGTATAAGAACTGTGTCACTGCGCTGTCCCGGATGTAATCAGCTGTATTAGCACTGTGTCCCTGTGCTGTCCGGGATGTAATCAGCTGTATTAGAACTGTGTCACTGCGCTGTCCCGGATGTAATCAGCTGTAATAGCACTGTGTCCCTGTGCTGTCAGGGATGTAATCAGCTGTATTAGCACTGTGTCCCTGTGCTGTCAGGGATATAATCAGCTGTATTAGCACTGTGTCCCTGTGCTGTCCGGGATGTAATCAGCTGCATTAGCACTGTGTCACTGCGCTGTCCGGGATGTAATCAGCTGTATAAGCACTGTGTCACTGTGCTGTCCCGGATTTAATCAGCTGTATTAGCACTGTGTCCCTGTGCTGTCAGGGATGTAATCAGCTGTATTAGCACTGTGTCCCTGTGCTGTCAGGGATGTAATAAGCTGTATTAGAACTGTGTCACTGCGCTGTCCCGGATGTAATCAGCTGTATTAGCACTGTGTCCATGTGCTGTCAGGGATGTAATCAGCTGTATTAGCACTGTGTCCCTGTGCTGTCAGGGATGTAATCAGCTGTATTAGCACTGTGTCCCTGTGCTGTCAGGAATGTAATCAGCTGTATTAGCACTGTGTCACTGCGCTGTCCGGGATATAATCAGCTGTATTAGCACTGTGTCCCTGTGCTGTCAGGGATGTAATCAGCTGTATTAGCACTGTGTCCCTGTGCTGTCAGGGATGTAATCAGCTGTATTAGCACTGTGTCCCTGTGCTGTCAGGAATGTAATCAGCTGTATTAGCACTGTGTCACTGCGCTGTCCGGGATATAATCAGCTGTATTAGCACTGTGTCCCTGTGCTCTCAGGGATGTAATCAGCTGTATGAGCACTGTGTCCCTGTGCTGTCAGGGATGTAATCAGCTGTATAAGCACTGTGTCCCTGTGCTGTCAGGGATGTAATCAGCTGTATTAGCACTGTGTCCCTGTGCTGTCAGGGATGTAATCAGCTGTATTAGCACTGTGTCACTGCGCTGTCCGGGATGTAATCAGCTGTATTAGAACTGTGTCACTGCGCTGTCCCGGATGTAATCAGCTGTATTAGCACTGTGTCCATGTGCTGTCAGGGATGTAATCAGCTGTATTAGCACTGTGTCCCTGTGCTGTCAGGGATGTAATCAGCTGTATTAGCACTGTGTCCCTGTGCTGTCAGGAATGTAATCAGCTGTATTAGCACTGTGTCACTGCGCTTTCCGGGATATAATCAGCTGTATTAGCACTGTGTCCCTGTGCTCTCAGGGATGTAATCAGCTGTATTAGCACTGTGTCCCTGTGCTGTCAGGGATGTAATCAGCTGTATTAGCACTGTGTCACTGCGCTGTTCGGGATGTAATCAGCTGTTTCAGAACTGTGTCACTGCGCTGTCCCGGATGTAATCAGCTGTATTAGTACTGTGTCCCTGTGCTGTCAGGGATGTTATCAGCTGTATTAGTACTGTGTCCCTGTGCTGTCAGGGATGTAATCAGCTGCATTAGCACTGTGTCACTGCGCTGTCTGAGATGTAATCAGCTGTATTAGCACTGTGTCACTGCGCTGTCCGGGATGTAATCAGCTGTATAAGAACTGTGTCACTGCGCTGTCCCGGATGTAATCAGCTGTATTAGCACTGTTTCCCTGTGCTGTCCGGGATGTAATCAGCTGTATTAGAACTGTGTCCTTGTGCTGGCAGGGATGTAATCAGCTGTATTAGCACTATGTCCCTGTGCTGTCAGGGATGTAATCAGCTGTATTAGCACTGTGTCCCTGTGCTGTCAGGGATGTAATCAGCTGTATTAGCACTGTGTCCTTGTGCTGTCAGGGATGTAATCAGATGTATTAGCACTGGGTCACTGCTCTGTCCGGGATGTAATCACCTGTATTAGCACTGTGTCACTGCGCTGTCCCGGATGTAATCAGCTGTATTAGCACTGTGTCCCTGTGCTGTCAGGGATGTCATCAGCTGTACTAGCACTGTGTCCCTGTGCTGTCAGGGATGTAATCAGCTGTATTAGCACTGTGTCACTGCGCTGTCCGGGATGTAATCAGCTGTATTAGTACTGTGTCACTGCGCTGTCCCGGATGTAATCAGCTGTATTAGCACTGTGTCCCTGTGCTGTCAGGGATGTAACCAGCTGTATTACCACTGTGTCCCTGTGCTGTCCGGGATTTAATCAGCTGTATTAGCACTGTGTCCCTGTGCTGTCCGGGATGTAATCAGCTGTATGAGCACTGTGTCACTGCGCTGTACCGGATGTAATCAGCTGTATTAGCACTGTGTCACTGTGCTGTCAGGTATGTAATCAGCTGTATTAGCACTGTGTCCCTGTGCTGTCAGGGATGTAATCAGCTGTATTAGCACTGTGTCACTGCGCTGTCCGGGATGTAATCAGCTGTATTAGCACTGTGTCACTGCGCTGTACCGGATGTAATCAGCTGTATTAGCACTGTGTCACTGTGCTGTCAGGTATGTAATCAGCTGTATTAGCACTGTGTCCCTGTGCTGTCAGGGATGTAATCAGCTGTATTAGAACTGTGTCACTGCGCTGTCCCGGATGTAATCAGCTGTATTAGCACTGTGTCCCTGTGCTGTCAGGAATGCAATCAGCTGTATTAGCACTGTGTCCCTGTGCTGTCAGGGATATAATCAGCTGCATTTGCACTGTGTCACTGTGCTGTCTGGGATGTAATCAGCTGAATTAGCACTGTGTCACTGCGCTGTCCCGGATGTAATCAGCTGTATTATCACTGTGTCCCTGTGCTGTCAGGGATGTAATCAGCTGTATTAGCACTGTGTCCCTGCGCTGTCCGGGATGTAATTAGCTGTATTAGAACTGTGTCACTGCGCTGTGCCGGATGTAATCAGCTGTATTAGCACTGTGTCCCTGTGCTGTCAGGGATGCAATCAGCTGTATTAGCACTGTGTCCCTGTCCTGTCAGGAATGTAATCAGCTGTATTAGCACTGTGTCACTGCGCTGTCCGGGATATAATCAGCTGTATTAGCACTGCGTCACTGCGCTGTCCCGGATAAAATCAGCTGTATTATCACTGTGTCCCTGTGCTGTCAGGGATGTAATCAGCTGTATTAGCACTGTGTCCCTGCGCTGTCCGGGATGTAATCAGCTGTATTAGAACTGTGTCACTGCGCTGTCCCGGATGTAATCAGCTGTATTAGCACTGTGTCCATGTGCTGTCAGGGATGTAATCAGCTGTATTAGCACTGTGTCCCTGTGCTGTCAGGGATGTAATCAGCTGTATTAGCACTGTGTCTCTGTGCTGTCAGGAATGTAATCAGCTGTATTAGCACTGTGTCCCTGTGCTGTCAGGGATGTAATCAGCTGTATTAGCACTGTGTCACTGCGCTGTCCGGGATGTAATCAGCTGTATTAGCACTGTGTCACTGCGCTGTCCGGGATGTAATCAGCTGTATTAGAACAGTGTCACTGTGCTGTCCCTGATGTAATCAGCTGTATTAGCACTGTGTGATTGTGCTGTCAGGGATGTAATCAGCTGTGTAAACACTGTGTCCCTGTGCTGTCAGGGATGTAATCAGCGGTATTAGCACTTTGTCACTGCGCTGTCCGGGATGTAATCAGCTGTATTAGCACTGTGTCACTGCGCTGTACCGGATGTAGTCAGCTGTATAAGCACTGTGTCACTGCGCTGTCCAGGATTTAATCAGCTGTATTAGCACTGTGTCCCTGTGCTGTCAGGGATGTAATCAGCTGTATTAGCACTGTGTCCCTGTGCTGTCAGGGATGTAATAAGCTGTTTTAGCACTGTGTCACTGCACTGTCTGGGATGTAATCAGCTCTATTAGAACTGTGTCACTGCGCTGTCTCGAATGTAATCAGCTGTATTAGCACTGTGTCCCTGTGCTGTCAGGGATGTAATCAGCTGTATTAGCACTGAGTCATTGCGCTGTCCGGGATGTAATCAGCTGTATTAGCACTGTGTCCCTGTGCTGTCAGGGATGTAATCAGCTGTATGAGCACTGTGTCACTGCGCTGTCCGGGATGTAATCAGCTGTATTAGCACTGTGTCACTGCGCTGTCCCGGATGTAATCAGCTGTTTTAGCACTGTGTCCCTGTGCTGTCAGGGATGTAATCAGCTGTATAAGCACTGTGTCACTGTGCTGTCAGGGATGTAATCAGCTGTATTAGCACTGTGTCACTGCGCTGTCAGGGATGTAATCAGCTGTATTAGCACTGTGTCCCTGTGCTGTCAGGGATGTAATCAGCTGTATTAGCACTGTGTCATTGCGCTGTCCGGGATGTAATCAGCTGTATTAGCACTGTGTTCCTGTGCTGTCAGGGATGTAATCAGCTGTATTAGCACTGTGTCACTGCGCTGTCCGGGATGTAATCAGCTGTATGAGCACTGTGTCACTGCGCTGTTTGTGATGTAATCAGCTGTATTAGCACTGTGTCACTGCGCTGTCCGGGATGTAATCAGCTATATTAGTACTGTGTGATTGCGTTGTCCGCGATGGAATCAGCTGCATTAGAACTGTGTCACTGCGCTGTCCTGGATGTAATCAGCTGTATTAGCACTGTGTCCCTGTGCTGTCAGGGATGTAATCAGCTGTATTAGTACTGTGTCACTGCGCTGTCCCGGATGTAATCAGCTGTATTAGCAGTGTGTCACTGCGCTGTCCGAGATGTAATCAGCTGTATTAGAACTGTGTCACTGTGCTGTCCCGGATGTAATCAGCTGTATTAGCACTGTGTCACTGCGCTGTCCTGGATGTAATCAGCTATATTAGTACTGTGTCACTGCGCTGTCCGGGATGTAATCAGCTGTATTAGCAGTGTGTCACTGCGCTGTCCGGGATGTAATCAGCTGTATTAGAACTGTGTCACTGCGCTGTCCCGGATGTAATCAGCTGTATTAGCACTGTGTTCCTGTGCTGTCAGGGATGTAATCTGCTGCATTAACACTGTGTCACTGCGCTGTCTGGGATGTAATCAGCTGTATTAGCACTGTGTCCCTGTGCTGTCAGGGATGTAACCAGCTGTATTACCACTGTGTCCCTGTGCTGTCCGGGATTTAATCAGCTGTTTTAGCACTGTGTCCCTGTGCTGTCCGGGGTGTAATCAGCTGTATTAGCACTGTGTCACTGCGCTGTACCGGATGTAATCAGCTGTATTAGCACTGTGTCACTGTGCTGTCAGGTATGTAATCAGCTGTATTAGCACTGTGTCCCTGTGCTGTCAGGGATGTAATCAGCTGTATTAGCACTGTGTCACTGCGCTGTCCGGGATGTAATCAGCTGTATTAGCACTGTGTCACTGCGCTGTACCGGATGTAATCAGCTGTATTAGCACTGTGTCACTGTGCTGTCAGGTATGTAATCAGCTGTATTAGCACTGTGTCCCTGTGCTGTCAGGGATGTAATCAGCTGTATAAGCACTGTATCACTGCGCTGTCCGGGATGTAATCAGCTGTATTAGAACTGTGTCACTGCGCTGTCCCGGATGTAATCAGCTGTATTAGCACTGTGTCCCTGTGCTGTCAGGGATGCAATCAGCTGTATTAGCACTGTGTCCCTGTGCTGTCAGGGATATAATCAGCTGCATTAGCACTGTGTCACTGTGCTGTCTGGGATGTAATCAGCTGAATTAGCACTGTGTCACTGCGCTGTCCCGGATGTAATCAGCTGTATTATCACTGTGTCCCTGTGCTGTCAGGGATGTAATCAGCTGTATTAGCACTGTGTCCCTGCGCTGTCCGGGATGTAATCAGCTGTATTAGAACTGTGTCACTGCGCTGTGCCGGATGTAATCAGCTGTATTAGCACTGTGTCCCTGTGCTGTCAGGGATGCAATCAGCTGTATTAGCACTGTGTCCCTGTGCTGTCAGGAATGTAATCAGCTGTATTAGCACTGTGTCACTGCGCTGTCCGGGATATAATCAGCTGTATTAGCACTGCGTCACTGCGCTGTCCCGGATGTAATCAGCTGTATTATCACTGTGTCCCTGTGCTGTCAGGGATGTAATCAGCTGTATTAGCACTGTGTCCCTGCGCTGTCCGGGATGTAATCAGCTGTATTAGAACTGTGTCACTGCGCTGTCCCGGATGTAATCAGCTGTATTAGCACTGTGTCCATGTGCTGTCAGGGATGTAATCAGCTGTATTAGCACTGTGTCCCTGTGCTGTCAGGGATGTAATCAGCTGTATTAGCACTGTGTCCCTGTGCTGTCAGGAATGTAATCAGCTGTATTAGCACTGTGTCCCTGTGCTGTCAGGGATGTAATCAGCTGTATTAGCACTGTGTCACTGCGCTGTCCGGGATGTAATCAGCTGTATTAGCACTGTGTCACTGCGCTGTCCGGGATGTAATCAGCTGTATTAGAACAGTGTCACTGTGCTGTCCCTGATGTAATCAGCTGTATTAGCACTGTGTGATTGTGCTGTCAGGGATGTAATCAGCTGTGTAAACACTGTGTCCCTGTGCTGTCAGGGATGTAATCAGCGGTATTAGCACTTTGTCACTGCGCTGTCCGGGATGTAATCAGCTGTATTAGCACTGTGTCACTGCGCTGTACCGGATGTAGTCAGCTGTATTAGCACTGTGTCACTGCGCTGTCCCGGATTTAATCAGCTGTATTAGCACTGTGTCCCTGTGCTGTCAGGGATGTAATCAGCTGTATTAGCACTGTGTCCCTGTGCTGTCAGGGATGTAATAAGCTGTTTTCGCACTGTGTCACTGCACTGTCTGGGATGTAATCAGCTCTATTAGAACTGTGTCACTGCGCTGTCCGGGATATAATCAGCTGTATTAGCACTGTGTCCCTGTGCTGTCAGGGATGTAATCAGCTGTATTAGCACTGTGTCCCTGTGCTGTCCGGGATTTAATCAGCTGTTTTAGCACTGTGTCCCTGTGCTGTCCGGGATGTAATCAGCTGTATTAGCACTGTGTCACTGCGCTGTACCGGATGTAATCTGCTGTATTAGCACTGTGTCACTGTGCTGTCAGGTATGTAATCAGCTGTATTAGCACTGTTTCCCTGTGCTGTCAGGGATGTAATCAGCTGTATTAGCACTGTGTCACTGCGCTGTCCGGGATGTAATCAGCTGTATTAGCACTGTGTCACTGCGCTGTACCGGATGTAATCAGCTGTATTAGCACTGTGTCACTGTGCTGTCAGGTATGTAATCAGCTGTATTAGCACTGTGTCCCTGTGCTGTCAGGGATGTAATCAGCTGTATTAGCACTGTATCACTGCGCTGTCCGGGATGTAATCAGCTGTATTAGAACTGTGTCACTGCGCTGTCCCGGATGTAATCAGCTGTATTAGCACTGTGTCCCTGTGCTGTCAGGGATGCAATCAGCTGTATTAGCACTGTGTCCCTGTGCTGTCAGGGATATAATCAGCTGCATTAGCACTGTGTCACTGTGCTGTCTGGGATGTAATCAGCTGAATTAGCACTGTGTCACTGCGCTGTCCCGGATGTAATCAGCTGTATTATCACTGTGTCCCTGTGCTGTCAGGGATGTAATCAGCTGTATTAGCACTGTGTCCCTGCGCTGTCCGGGATGTAATCAGCTGTATTAGAACTGTGTCACTGCGCTGTGCCGGATGTAATCAGCTGTATTAGCACTGTGTCCCTGTGCTGTCAGGGATGCAATCAGCTGTATTAGCACTGTGTCCCTGTGCTGTCAGGAATGTAATCAGCTGTATTAGCACTGTGTCACTGCGCTGTCCGGGATATAATCAGCTGTATTAGCACTGCGTCACTGCGCTGTCCCGGATGTAATCAGCTGTATTATCACTGTGTCCCTGTGCTGTCAGGGATGTTATCAGCTGTATTAGCACTGTGTCCCTGCGCTGTCCGGGATGTAATCAGCTGTATTAGAACTGTGTCACTGCGCTGTCCCGGATGTAATCAGCTGTATTAGCACTGTGTCCATGTGCTGTCAGGGATGTAATCAGCTGTATTAGCACTGTGTCCCTGTGCTGTCAGGGATGTAATCAGCTGTATTAGCACTGTGTCCCTGTGCTGTCAGGAATGTAATCAGCTGTATTAGCACTGTGTCCCTGTGCTGTCAGGGATGTAATCAGCTGTATTAGCACTGTGTCACTGCGCTGTCCGGGATGTAATCAGCTGTATTAGCACTGTGTCACTGCGCTGTCCGGGATGTAATCAGCTGTATTAGAACAGTGTCACTGTGCTGTCCCTGATGTAATCAGCTGTATTAGCACTGTGTGATTGTGCTGTCAGGGATGTAATCAGCTGTGTAAACACTGTGTCCCTGTGCTGTCAGGGATGTAATCAGCGGTATTAGCACTTTGTCACTGCGCTGTCCGGGATGTAATCAGCTGTATTAGCACTGTGTCACTGCGCTGTACCGGATGTAGTCAGCTGTATTAGCACTGTGTCACTGCGCTGTCCCGGATTTAATCAGCTGTATTAGCACTGTGTCCCTGTGCTGTCAGGGATGTAATCAGCTGTATTAGCACTGTGTCCCTGTGCTGTCAGGGATGTAATAAGCTGTTTTCGCACTGTGTCACTGCACTGTCTGGGATGTAATCAGCTCTATTAGAACTGTGTCACTGCGCTGTCTCGAATGTAATCAGCTGTATTAGCACTGTGTCACTGCGCTGTCCGGGATGTAATCAGCTGTATTAGTACTGTGTCCCTGTGCTGTCAGGGATGTAATCAGCTGTATTAGCACTGTGTCCCTGTGCTGTCAGGGATGTAATCAGCTGTATTAGCACTGTGTCATTGCGCTGTCCGGGATGTAATCAGCTGTATTAGTACTGTGTCCCTGTGCTGTCAGGGATGTAATCAGCTGTATTAGCACTGTGTCCCTGTGCTGTCAGGGATGTAATCAGCTGTATTAGCACTGTGTCATTGCGCTGTCCGGGATGTAATCAGCTGTATTAGCACTGTGTTCCTGTGCTGTCAGGGATGTAATCAGCTGTATTAGCACTGTGTCACTGCGCTGTCCGGGATGTAATCAGCTGTATGAGCACTGTGTCACTGCGCTGTTTGTGATGTAATCAGCTGTATTAGCACTGTGTCACTGCGCTGTCCGGGATGTAATCAGCTATATTAGTACTGTGTGATTGCGTTGTCCGCGATGGAATCAGCTGCATTAGAACTGTGTCACTGCGCTGTCCTGGATGTAATCAGCTGTATTAGCACTGTGTCCCTGTGCTGTCAGGGATGTAATCAGCTGTATTAGTACTGTGTCACTGCGCTGTCCCGGATGTAATCAGCTGTATTAGCAGTGTGTCACTGCGCTGTCCGAGATGTAATCAGCTGTATTAGAACTGTGTCACTGTGCTGTCCCGGATGTAATCAGCTGTATTAGCACTGTGTCACTGCGCTGTCCTGGATGTAATCAGCTATATTAGTACTGTGTCACTGCGCTGTCCGGGATGTAATCAGCTGTATTAGCAGTGTGTCACTGCGCTGTCCGGGATGTAATCAGCTGTATTAGAACTGTGTCACTGCGCTGTCCCGGATGTAATCAGCTGTATTAGCACTGTGTTCCTGTGCTGACAGGGATGTAATCTGCTGCATTAACACTGTGTCACTGCGCTGTCTGGGATGTAATCAGCTGTATTAGCACTGTGTCACTGCACTGTCCGGGATGTAATCAGCTGTATTAGCACTGTGTCACTGCGCTCTCCGGGATGTAATCCGCTGTATTAGCACTGTGTCACTGCGCTGTCCGGGATGTAATCAGCTGTATTAGCACTGTGTCACCGCGCTGTCCGGGATGTAATCAGCTGTATTAGCACTGTGTCGCTGTGCTTTCAGGGATGTAATCAGCTGTATTAGCACTGTGTCACTGCGCTGTCTGGGATGTAATTAGCTGTATTAGCACTGTGTCACTGTGCTGTCTGCGATGTAATCAGCTGTATTAGCACTGTGTCACTGTGCTGTACGGGATGTTATCTGCTGTATTAGCACTTTGTCACTGTCCTGTTCGGTATGTGATCAGCTGTATTAGCACTGTGTCACTGTGTAGTCCGGGATGTAGTCAGCTGTATATGCACTGTGTGACTGCGCTCTCTGGGATGTAATCAGCTGTCTAAGCACTGTGTCATTGCGTTGTCTGGGATGTAATCAGCTGTATTAGCACTGTGTCTCTGCGCTGTTTGGGATATAATCAGCTGCATTAGCTCTGTGTCACTGCGCTGTCCGGGATGTAATCAGCTGTATTAGCACTGTGTCACTGTGCTGTCTGCGATGTAATCAGCTGTATTAGCACTGTGTCACTGTGCTGTCTGGGATGTAATCAGCTGTATTAACACTGTGTCACTGCGCTGTCCGGGATGTAATCAGCTGTATTAGCACTGTGTCACTGCGCTGTCCGGAATGTAATCAGCTATATTAGCACTGTGTCATTGTGTTGTCCTGGATGTAATCAGCTGTATTAGCACTGTGTCACTGCGCTGTCCGGGATGTCATCAGCTGTATTAGCACTGTGTCACTGCGCTGTTCGGGATGTAATCAGCTGCATTAGCACTGTCTCAATGTGCTGTCCAGGATGTAATCAGCTGTATTAGCACTATGTTACTGCGCTGTCCAGCATGTAATCAGTTGTATTAGCTCTGTGTCACTGCGCTGTCCGGGATGTAATCAGCTGCATTAGCACTGTTTCAATGTGCTGTTCAGGATGTTATCAGCTGTATTAACACTGTGTTACTGTGTTGTCCGGGATGTAGTCAGCTGTATTAGCACTGTCACTGCGCTGTCGGGGATGTAATCAGCTGTATTAGTACTGTGTCATTGCGTTGCCCAAGATTTAATCAGCTGTATTAGCACTGTGTCACTGTGCTCTCCGGGATGTAATCAGCTGTATTTGCACTGTGTCACTGTGCTGTTCGGGATGTAATCATCTGTATTAGCACTGTGTCACTGTGCTCTCCGGGATGTAATCAGCTGTATTTGCACTGTGTCACTGTGCTGTTCGGGATGTAATCATCTGTATTAGCACTGTGTCACTGTGCTGCCCGGGATGTAATCAGCTGTATTAACACTTTTTTGTCCGGGATGTATTCAGCTGTATTAGCACTGTCACTGCGCTGTCGGGGATGTAATCAGCTGTATTAGCACTGGGTCACTGCGCTGTCCGGGATGTAATCAGCTGTATTAGCAGTGTGTCATTGTATTGTCTGGGATGTAGTCAGCTGTATTAGCACTGTGTCACTGCGCTGTCGAGGATGTAATCAGCTCTATTAGCTCAGTGTCATTGCGCTGTCCTGGATGTAATCAGCTGCATTAGCACTGTGTAACTGTGCTGTCCCCGATGTTATCAGCTGTATTAGCACTGTGTCACTGCGCTCGCTGGGATGTAATTAGCTGTATAAGCACTGTGTCATTGCGTTGTCTGGGATGTAATCAGCTGTTTTAGTACTTTGTCACTTCGCTGTCCTGGATGTAATCAGCTGTATTAGCACTGTGTCCCTGCGCTGTTCGGGATATAATCAGCAGCATTAGCTCTGTGTCACTGCGCTGTCCGGGATGTAATCAGCTGTATTAGCACTGTGTCATTGCGCTGTCCTGGATATAATCAGCTGTATTTGCACTGTGTCACTGCGCTGTCCAGCATGTAATAAGCTGTATTAGTACTTTGTCACTGCGCTGTTCGGGATGTAATCAGCTGTATTAGCACTGTGTCACAGCGCTGTCCTGGATGTAATCAGCTGTATTAGCACTGTGTCACTGCGCTGTCCTGGATATAATCAGCTGTATTAGCACTCTGTCACTGCGCTGTCCTGGGTGTAATCAGCTGTATTAGCACTGTGTCACTGTGCTGTCCATGATGTAATCAGCTGTATTAGCACTGTGTCACTGTGCTGTTCGGGATGTAATCACCTGTATTAGCACTGTGTCACTGTGCTGCCCGGGATGTCGTCAGCTGTATAAGCACTGTGTCACTGCGCTGTCCTGGATGTAATCAGCTGTATAAGCACTGTGTCACTGCGCTGTCCGGGATGTAATCAGCTGTATTAGCACTGTGTCCCTGTGCTATCAGGGATGTAATCAGCTGTATTAGCACTGTGTCCCTGTGCTGTCAGGGATGTAATCAGCTGTATTAGCACTGTGTCCCTGTGCTGTCAGGGATGTAATAAGCTGTATTAGCACTGTGTCACTGCGCTGTCCGGGATGTAATCAGCTGTATTAGAACTGTGTCACTGCGCTGTCTTGGATGTAATCAGGTGTATGAGCACTGTGTCCCTGTGCTGTCAGGGATGTAATCAGCTGTATTAGCACTGTTTCACTGCGCTGTCAGGGATGTAATCAGCTGTATTAGCACTGTGTCACTGCGCTGTCCGGGATGTAATCAGCTGTATAAGCACTGTGTCCCTGTGCTGTCAGGGATGTAATCAGCTGTATTAGCACTGTGTCCCTGTGCTATCAGGGATGTAATCAGCTGTATTAGCACTGTGTCCCTGTGCTGTCAGGGATGTAATCAGCTGTATTAGCACTGTGTCCCTGTGCTGTCAGGGATGTAATCAGCTGTATTAGCACTTTGTCACTGCGCTGTCCGGGATGTAATCAGCTGTATTAGCACTGTGTCACTGCGCTGTCCCGGATGTAATCAGCTGTATTAGCACTGTGTCCCTGTGCTGTCAGGGATGTAATCAGCTGTATTAGCACTGTGTCTCTGTGCTGTCAGGGATGTAATCAGCTGTATTAGCACTGTGTCACTGCGCTGTCCGGGATGTAATCAGCTGTATTAGCACTGTGTCACTGCGCTGTCCGGGATGTAATCAGCTGTATTAGAACAGTGTCACTGCGCTGTCCCTGATGTAATCAGCTGTATTAGCACTGTGTGATTGTGCTGTCAGGGATGTAATCAGCTGTTTCAACACTGTGTCCCTGTGCTGTCAGGGATGTAATCAGCTGTATTAGCACTGTGTCCCTGTGCTGTCAGGGATGTAGTCAGCGGTATTAGCACTGTGTCACTGCGCTGTCTGGGATGTCATCAGCTGTATTAGCACTGTGTCTCTGCACCGTCCCGGATGTAATCAGCTGTATTAGCACTGTGTCACTGGGCTGTCCGGGATGTAATCAGCTGTATTAGAACAGTGTCACTGCGCTGTCCCTGATGTAATCAGCTGTATTAGCACTGTGTGATTGTGCTGTCAGGGATGTAATCAGCTGTTTCAACACTGTGTCCCTGTGCTGTCAGGGATGTAATCAGCTGTATTAGCACTGTGTCCCTGTGCTGTCAGGGATGTAGTCAGCGGTATTAGCACTGTGTCACTGCGCTGTCTGGGATGTCATCAGCTGTATTAGCACTGTGTCTCTGCACCGTCCCGGATGTAATCAGCTGTATTAGCACTGTGTCACAGCGCTGTCCGGGATGTAATCAGCTGTATTAGAACTGTGTCACTGCGCTGTCCCGGATGTAATCAGCTGTATTAGCACTGTGTCACTGCGCTGTCAGGGATGTAATCAGTTGTATTAGCACTGTGTCACTGCGTTGTCTGGGATGTAATCAGCTGTATTAGCACTGTGTCACTGCACTGTCCGGGATGTAATCAGCTGTATTAGCACTGTGTCACTGCGCTCTCCTAGATGTAATCAGCTGTATTAACACGGTGTCCCTGTGCTGTCAGGGATGTAATCCGCTGTATTAGCACTGTGTCACTGCGCTGTCCGGGATGTAATCAGCTGTATTAGCACTGTGTCACTGCGCTTTCCGGGATGTAATCAGCTGTATTAGCACTGTGTCCCTGTGCTGTCAGGGATGTAATCAGCTGTATTAGCCCTGTGTCACTGTGCTGTCTGGGATGTAATCAGCTGTATTAGCACTGTGTCACTGTGCTGTCAGGGATGTAATCAGCTGTATTAGCACTGTGTCACTGCGCTGTCCGGGATGTAATCAGCTGTATTAGCACTGTGTCACTGTGCTCTCTGCGATCTAATCAGCTGTATTAGCACTGTGTCACTGCGTTGTCCGGGATGTAATCAGCTGTATGAGAACTGTGTCACTGCGCTGTCCCGGATGTAATCAGCTGTATTAGCACTGTGTCCCTGTGCTGTCAGGGATGTAATCAGCTGTGTTAGCACTGTGTCCCTGTGCTGTCAGGAATGTAATCAGCTGTATTAGCACTGTGTCCCTATGCTGTCAGGGATGTAATCAGCTGTATTAACACTGTGTCACTGCGCTGTCCGGGATGTAATCAGCTGTATTAGCACTGTGTCACTGCGCTGTCCCGGATGTAATCAGCTGTATTAGCACTGTGTCCCTGTGCTGTCAGGGATGTAATCAGCTGTATAAGCACTGTGTCACTGTGCTGTCAGGGATGTAATCAGCTGTATTAGCACTGTGTCACTTCGCTGTCCGGGATGTAATCAGCTGTATTAGTACTGTGTCCCTGTGCTGTCAGGGATGTAATCAGCTGTATTAGCACTGTGTCCCTGTGCTGTCAGGGATGTAATCAGCTGTATTAGCACTGTGTCATTGCGCTGTCCGGGATGTAATCAGCTGTATTAGCACTGTGTTCCTGTGCTGTCAGGGATGTAATCAGCTGTATTAGCACTGTGTCACTGCGCTGTCCGGGATGTAATCAGCTGTATGAGCACTGTGTCACTGCGCTGTTTGTGATGTAATCAGCTGTATTAGCACTGTGTCACTGCGCTGTCCGGGATGTAATCAGCTATATTAGTACTGTGTGATTGCGTTGTCCGCGATGTAATCAGCTGCATTAGAACTGTGTCACTGCGCTGTCCTGGATGTAATCAGCTGTATTAGCACTGTGTCCCTGTGCTGTCAGGGATGTAATCAGCTGTATTAGTACTGTGTCACTGCGCTGTCCCGGATGTAATCAGCTGTATTAGCAGTGTGTCACTGCGCTGTCCGAGATGTAATCAGCTGTATTAGAACTGTGTCACTGTGCTGTCCCGGATGTAATCAGCTGTATTAGCACTGTGTCACTGCGCTGTCCTGGATGTAATCAGCTATATTAGTACTGTGTCACTGCCCTGTCCGGGATGTAATCAGCTGTATTAGCAGTGTGTCACTGCGCTGTCCGGGATGTAATCAGCTGTATTAGAACTGTGTCACTGCGCTGTCCCGGATGTAATCAGCTGTATTAGCACTGTGTTCCTGTGCTGTCAGGGATGTAATCTGCTGCATTAACACTGTGTCACTGCGCTGTCTGGGATGTAATCAGCTGTATTAGCACTGTGTCACTGCACTGTCCGGGATGTAATCAGCTGTATTAGCACTCTGTCCCTGTGCTCTCAGGGATGTAATCAGCTGTATTAGCACTGTGTCCCTGTGCTGTCAGGGATGTAATCAGCTGTATTAGCACTGTGTCACTGCGCTGTTCGGGATGTAATCAGCTGTTTCAGAACTGTGTCACTGCGCTGTCCGGGATGTAATCAGCTGTATTAGCACTGTGTCACTGTGCTGTCTGCGATCTAATCAGCTGTATTAGCACTGTGTCACTGCGTTGTCCGGGATGTTATCAGCTGTATGAGAACTGTGTCACTGCGCTGTCCCGGATATAATCAGCTGTATTAGCACTGTGTCCCTGTGCTGTCAGGGATGTAATCAGCTGTGTTAGCACTGTGTCCCTGTGCTGTCAGGAATGTAATCAGCTGTATTAGCACTGTGTCCCTGTGCTGTCAGGGATGTAATCAGCTGTATTAACACTGTGTCACTGCGCTGTCCGGGATGTAATCAGCTGTATTAGCACTGTGTCACTGCGCTGTCCCGGATGTAATCAGCTGTATTAGCACTGTGTCCCTGTGCTGTCAGGCATGTAATCAGCTGTATAAGCACTGTGTCACTGTGCTGTCAGGGATGTAATCAGCTGTATTAGCACTGTGTCACTTCGCTGTCCGGGATGTAATCAGCTGTATTAGTACTGTGTCCCTGTGCTGTCAGGGATGTAATCAGCTGTATTAGCACTGTGTCCCTGTGCTGTCAGGGATGTAATCAGCTGTATTAGCACTGTGTCATTGCGCTGTCCGGGATGTAATCAGCTGTATTAGCACTGTGTTCCTGTGCTGTCAGGGATGTAATCAGCTGTATTAGCACTGTGTCACTGCGCTGTCCGGGATGTAATCAGCTGTATGAGCACTGTGTCACTGCGCTGTTTGTGATGTAATCAGCTGTATTAGCACTGTGTCACTGCGCTGTCCGGGATGTAATCAGCTATATTAGTACTGTGTGATTGCGTTGTCCGCGATGTAATCAGCTGCATTAGAACTGTGTCACTGCGCTGTCCTGGATGTAATCAGCTGTATTAGCACTGTGTCCCTGTGCTGTCAGGGATGTAATCAGCTGTATTAGTACTGTGTCACTGCGCTGTCCCGGATGTAATCAGCTGTATTAGCAGTGTGTCACTGCGCTGTCCGAGATGTAATCAGCTGTATTAGAACTGTGTCACTGTGCTGTCCCGGATGTAATCAGCTGTATTAGCACTGTGTCACTGCGCTGTCCTGGATGTAATCAGCTATATTAGTACTGTGTCACTGCCCTGTCCGGGATGTAATCAGCTGTATTAGCAGTGTGTCACTGCGCTGTCCGGGATGTAATCAGCTGTATTAGAACTGTGTCACTGCGCTGTCTGGGATGTAATCAGCTGTATTAGCACTGTGTTCCTGTGCTGTCAGGGATGTAATCTGCTGCATTAGCACTGTGTCCCTGTGCTGTCAGGGATGTAATCAGCTGTATTAGTACTGTGTCACTGCGCTGTCCCGGATGTAATCAGCTGTATTAGCACTCTGTCACTGCGCTCTCCGGGATGTAATCCGCTGTATTAGCACTGTGTCACTGCGCTGTCTGGGATGTAATTAGCTGTATTAGCACTGTGTCACCGCGCTGTCTGGGATGAAAACAGCTGTATTAGCACTGTGTCACTGCACTGTCCGGGATGTAATCAGCTGTATTAGCACTTTGTCACTGTCCTGTTCGGTATGTAATCAGCTGTATTAGCACTGTGTCACTGTGTAGTCCGGGATGTAGTCAGCTGTATATGCACTGTGTGACTGCGCTCTCTGGGATGTAATCAGCTGTCTAAGCACTGTGTCATTGCGTTGTCTGGGATGTAATCAGCTGTATTAGCACTGTGTCCCTGCGCTGTTTGGGATATAATCAGCTGCATTAGCTCTGTGTCACTGCGCTGTCCGGGATGTAATCAGCTGTATTAGCACTGTGTCACAGCGCTGTCTGGGATATAATCAGCTGTATTAGCACTGTATCGCTGCGCTGTCCTGGATGTAATCAGCTGTATTAGCACTGTGTCCCTGTGCTGTCAGGGATGTAATCAGCTGTATTAGTACTGTGTCACTGCGCTGTCCCGGATGTAATCAGCTGTATTAGCAGTGTGTCACTGCGCTGTCCGAGATGTAATCAGCTGTATTAGAACTGTGTCACTGTGCTGTCCCGGATGTAATCAGCTGTATTAGCACTGTGTCACTGCGCTGTCCTGGATGTAATCAGCTGTATTAGCACTGTGTCCCTGTGCTGTCAGGGATGTAATCAGCTGTATTAGCACTGTATCACTGCGCTGTCCGGGATGTAATCAGCTGTATTAGAACTGTGTCACTGCGCTGTCCCGGATGTAATCAGCTGTATTAGCACTGTGTCCCTGTGCTGTCAGGGATGCAATCAGCTGTATTAGCACTGTGTCCCTGTGCTGTCAGGGATATAATCAGCTGCATTAGCACTGTGTCACTGTGCTGTCTGGGATGTAATCAGCTGAATTAGCACTGTGTCACTGCGCTGTCCCGGATGTAATCAGCTGTATTATCACTGTGTCCCTGTGCTGTCAGGGATGTAATCAGCTGTATTAGCACTGTGTCCCTGCGCTGTCCGGGATGTAATCAGCTGTATTAGAACTGTGTCACTGCGCTGTGCCGGATGTAATCAGCTGTATTAGCACTGTGTCCCTGTGCTGTCAGGGATGCAATCAGCTGTATTAGCACTGTGTCCCTGTGCTGTCAGGAATGTAATCAGCTGTATTAGCACTGTGTCACTGCGCTGTCCGGGATATAATCAGCTGTATTAGCACTGCGTCACTGCGCTGTCCCGGATGTAATCAGCTGTATTATCACTGTGTCCCTGTGCTGTCAGGGATGTTATCAGCTGTATTAGCACTGTGTCCCTGCGCTGTCCGGGATGTAATCAGCTGTATTAGAACTGTGTCACTGCGCTGTCCCGGATGTAATCAGCTGTATTAGCACTGTGTCCATGTGCTGTCAGGGATGTAATCAGCTGTATTAGCACTGTGTCCCTGTGCTGTCAGGGATGTAATCAGCTGTATTAGCACTGTGTCCCTGTGCTGTCAGGAATGTAATCAGCTGTATTAGCACTGTGTCCCTGTGCTGTCAGGGATGTAATCAGCTGTATTAGCACTGTGTCACTGCGCTGTCCGGGATGTAATCAGCTGTATGAGCACTGTGTCACTGCGCTGTCCGGGATGTAATCAGCTGTATTAGAACAGTGTCACTGTGCTGTCCCTGATGTAATCAGCTGTATTAGCACTGTGTGATTGTGCTGTCAGGGATGTAATCAGCTGTGTAAACACTGTGTCCCTGTGCTGTCAGGGATGTAATCAGCGGTATTAGCACTTTGTCACTGCGCTGTCCGGGATGTAATCAGCTGTATTAGCACTGTGTCACTGCGCTGTGCCGGATGTAGTCAGCTGTATTAGCACTGTGTCACTGCGCTGTCCCGGATTTAATCAGCTGTATTAGCACTGTGTCCCTGTGCTGTCAGGGATGTAATCAGCTGTATTAGCACTGTGTCCCTGTGCTGTCAGGGATGTAATAAGCTGTTTTCGCACTGTGTCACTGCACTGTCTGGGATGTAATCAGCTCTATTAGAACTGTGTCACTGCGCTGTCTCGAATGTAATCAGCTGTATTAGCACTGTGTCACTGCGCTGTCCGGGATGTAATCAGCTGTATTAGTACTGTGTCCCTGTGCTGTCAGGGATGTAATCAGCTGTATTAGCACTGTGTCCCTGTGCTGTCAGGGATGTAATCAGCTGTATTAGCACTGTGTCATTGCGCTGTCCGGGATGTAATCAGCTGTATTAGTACTGTGTCCCTGTGCTGTCAGGGATGTAATCAGCTGTATTAGCACTGTGTCCCTGTGCTGTCAGGGATGTAATCAGCTGTATTAGCACTGTGTCATTGCGCTGTCCGGGATGTAATCAGCTGTATTAGCACTGTGTTCCTGTGCTGTCAGGGATGTAATCAGCTGTATTAGCACTGTGTCACTGCGCTGTCCGGGATGTAATCAGCTGTATGAGCACTGTGTCACTGCGCTGTTTGTGATGTAATCAGCTGTATTAGCACTGTGTCACTGCGCTGTCCGGGATGTAATCAGCTATATTAGTACTGTGTGATTGCGTTGTCCGCGATGGAATCAGCTGCATTAGAACTGTGTCACTGCGCTGTCCTGGATGTAATCAGCTGTATTAGCACTGTGTCCCTGTGCTGTCAGGGATGTAATCAGCTGTATTAGTACTGTGTCACTGCGCTGTCCCGGATGTAATCAGCTGTATTAGCAGTGTGTCACTGCGCTGTCCGAGATGTAATCAGCTGTATTAGAACTGTGTCACTGTGCTGTCCCGGATGTAATCAGCTGTATTAGCACTGTGTCACTGCGCTGTCCTGGATGTAATCAGCTATATTAGTACTGTGTCACTGCGCTGTCCGGGATGTAATCAGCTGTATTAGCAGTGTGTCACTGCGCTGTCCGGGATGTAATCAGCTGTATTAGAACTGTGTCACTGCGCTGTCCCGGATGT
Source organism: Gymnothorax reevesii (assembly GCA_029721435.1). Taxonomy (NCBI): domain Eukaryota; kingdom Metazoa; phylum Chordata; class Actinopteri; order Anguilliformes; family Muraenidae; genus Gymnothorax; species Gymnothorax reevesii. Next base: position 1,146,598 of record CM056574.1, on the reverse strand, counting down.
AATCAGCTGTATTAGCACTGTGTTCCTGTGCTGACAGGGATGTAATCTGCTGCATTAACACTGTGTCACTGCGCTGTCTGGGATGTAATCAGCTGTATTAGCACTGTGTCACTGCACTGTCCGGGATGTAATCAGCTGTATTAGCACTGTGTCACTGCGCTCTCCGGGATGTAATCCGCTGTATTAGCACTGTGTCACTGCGCTGTCCGGGATGTAATCAGCTGTATTAGCACTGTGTCACCGCGCTGTCCGGGATGTAATCAGCTGTATTAGCACTGTGTCGCTGTGCTTTCAGGGATGTAATCAGCTGTATTAGCACTGTGTCACTGCGCTGTCTGGGATGTAATTCGCTGTATTAGCACTGTGTCACTGTGCTGTCTGCGATGTTATCAGCTGTATTAGCACTGTGTCACTGTGCTGTACGGGATGTTATCTGCTGTATTAGCACTTTGTCACTGTCCTGTTCGGTATGTGATCAGCTGTATTAGCACTGTGTCACTGTGTAGTCCGGGATGTAGTCAGCTGTATATGCACTGTGTGACTGCGCTCTCTGGGATGTAATCAGCTGTCTAAGCACTGTGTCATTGCGTTGTCTGGGATGTAATCAGCTGTATTAGCACTGTGTCCCTGCGCTGTTTGGGATATAATCAGCTGCATTAGCTCTGTGTCACTGCGCTGTCCGGGATGTAATCAGCTGTATTAGCACTGTGTCACAGCGCTGTCTGGGATATAATCAGCTGTATTAGCACTGTATCGCTGCGCTGTCCTGGATGTAATCAGCTGTATTAGCACTGTGTCACTGCGCTGTCTGGGATGTTATCATCTTTATTAGCACTGTATCACTGCCCTGTCCTGGATGTAATCAGCTGTATTATCACTGTGTCACTGTGCTGTCTGGGATGTAATCAGCTGTATTAACACTGTGTCACTGCGCTGTCCGGGATGTAATCAGCTGTATTAGCACTGTGTCACTGCGCTGTCCGGGATGTTATCATCTGTATTAGCACTGTATCACTGCCCTGTCCTGGATGTAATCAGCTGTATTATCACTGTGTCACTGTGCTGTCTGGGATGTAATCAGCTGTATTAACACTGTGTCACTGCGCTGTCCGGGATGTAATCAGCTGTATTAGCACTGTGTCACTGCGCTGTCCGGAATGTAATCAGCTATATTAGCACTGTGTCATTGTGTTGTCCTGGATGTAATCAGCTGTATTAGCACTGTGTCACTGCGCTGTCCGGGATGTCATCAGCTGTATTAGCACTGTGTCACTGCGCTGTTCGGGATGTAATCAGCTGCATTTGCACTGTCTCAATGTGCTGTCCAGGATGTAATCAGCTGTATTAGCACTATGTTACTGCGCTGTCCAGCATGTAATCAGTTGTATTATCTCTGTGTCACTGCGCTGTCCGGGATGTAATCAGCTGCATTAGCACTGTTTCAATGTGCTGTTCAGGATGTTATCAGCTGTATTAACACTGTGTTACTGTGTTGTCCGGGATGTAGTCAGCTGTATTAGCACTGTCACTGCGCTGTCGGGGATGTAATCAGCTGTATTAGTACTGTGTCATTGCGTTGCCCAAGATTTAATCAGCTGTATTAGCACTGTGTCACTGCGCTGTCCGGCATGTAATCAGTTGTATTCGCACTTTGTCACTGTGCTGTTCAGGATGTAATCAGCTGTAATTGCAGTGTATCACTGTGCTCTCCGGGATGTAATCAGCTGTATTTGCACTGTGTCACTGTGCTGTTCGGGATGTAATCATCTGTATTAGCACTGTGTCACTGTGCTGCCCGGGATGTAATCAGCTGTATTAACACTTTTATGTCCGGGATGTATTCAGCTGTATTAGCACTGTCACTGCGCTGTCGGGGATGTAATCAGCTGTATTAGCACTGGGTCACTGCGCTGTCCGGGATGTAATCAGCTGTATTAGCAGTGTGTCATTGTATTGTCTGGGATGTAGTCAGCTGTATTAGCACTGTGTCACTGCGCTGTCGAGGATGTAATCAGCTCTATTAGCTCAGTGTCATTGCGCTGTCCTGGATGTAATCAGCTGCATTAGCACTGTGTAACTGTGCTGTCCCCGATGTTATCAGCTGTATTAGCACTGTGTCACTGCGCTCGCTGGGATGTAATTAGCTGTATAAGCACTGTGTCATTGCGTTGTCTGGGATGTAATCAGCTGTTTTAGTACTTTGTCACTTCGCTGTCCTGGATGTAATCAGCTGAATTAGCACTGTGTCCCTGCGCTGTTCGGGATATAATCAGCAGCATTAGCTCTGTGTCACTGCGCTGTCCGGGATGTAATCAGCTGTATTAGCACTGTGTCATTGCGCTGTCCTGGATATAATCAGCTGTATTTGCACTGTGTCACTGCGCTGTCCAGCATGTAATAAGCTGTATTAGTACTTTGTCACTGCGCTGTTCGGGATGTAATCAGCTGTATTAGCACTGTGTCACAGCGCTGTCCTGGATGTAATCAGCTGTATTAGCACTGTGTCACTGCGCTGTCCTGGATATAATCAGCTGTATTAGCACTCTGTCACTGCGCTGTCCTGGGTGTAATCAGCTGTATTAGCACTGTGTCACTGTGCTGTCCATGATGTAATCAGCTGTATTAGCACTGTGTCACTGTGCTGTTCGGGATGTAATCACCTGTATTAGCACTGTGTCACTGTGCTGCCCGGGATGTCGTCAGCTGTATAAGCACTGTGTCACTGCGCTGTCCTGGATGTAATCAGCTGTATAAGCACTGTGTCACTGCGCTGTCCGGGATGTAATCAGCTGTATTAGCACTGTGTCCCTGTGCTATCAGGGATGTAATCAGCTGTATTAGCACTGTGTCCCTGTGCTGTCAGGGATGTAATCAGCTGTATTAGCACTGTGTCCCTGTGCTGTCAGGGATGTAATAAGCTGTATTAGCACTGTGTCACTGCGCTGTCCGGGATGTAATCAGCTGTATTAGAACTGTGTCACTGCGCTGTCTTGGATGTAATCAGGTGTATGAGCACTGTGTCCCTGTGCTGTCAGGGATGTAATAAGCTGTATTAGCACTGTGTCACTGCGCTGTCCGGGATGTAATCAGCTGTATTAGCACTGTGTCACTGCGCTGTCCGGGATGTAATCAGCTGTATTAGCACTGTGTCCCTGTGCTGTCAGGGATGTAATCAGCTGTATTAGCACTGTGTCCCTGTGCTATCAGGGATGTAATCAGCTGTATTAGCACTGTGTCCCTGTGCTGTCAGGGATGTAATCAGCTGTATTAGCACTGTGTCCCTGTGCTGTCAGGGATGTAATCAGCTGTATTAGCACTTTGTCACTGCGCTGTCCGGGATGTAATCAGCTGTATTAGCACTGTGTCACTGCGCTGTCCCGGATGTAATCAGCTGTATTAGCACTGTGTCCCTGTGCTGTCAGGGATGTAATCAGCTGTATTTGCACTGTGTCCCTGTGCTGTCAGGGATGTAATCAGCTGTATTAGCACTGTGTCACTGCGCTGTCCGGGATGTAATCAGCTGTATTAGCACTGTGTCACTGCGCTGTCCGGGATGTAATCAGCTGTATTAGAACAGTGTCACTGCGCTGTCCCTGATGTAATCAGCTGTATTAGCACTGTGTGATTGTGCTGTCAGGGATGTAATCAGCTGTTTCAACACTGTGTCCCTGTGCTGTCAGGGATGTAATCAGCTGTATTAGCACTGTGTCCCTGTGCTGTCAGGGATGTAGTCAGCGGTATTAGCACTGTGTCACTGCGCTGTCTGGGATGTCATCAGCTGTATTAGCACTGTGTCTCTGCACCGTCCCGGATGTAATCAGCTGTATTAGCACTGTGTCACTGCGCTGTCCGGGATGTAATCAGCTGTATTAGAACAGTGTCACTGCGCTGTCCCTGATGTAATCAGCTGTATTAGCACTGTGTGATTGTGCTGTCAGGGATGTAATCAGCTGTTTCAACACTGTGTCCCTGTGCTGTCAGGGATGTAATCAGCTGTATTAGCACTGTGTCCCTGTGCTGTCAGGGATGTAGTCAGCGGTATTAGCACTGTGTCACTGCGCTGTCAGGGATGTCATCAGCTGTATTAGCACTGTGTCTCTGCACCGTCCCGGATGTAATCAGCTGTATTAGCACTGTGTCACAGCGCTGTCCGGGATGTAATCAGCTGTATTAGCACTGTGTCACAGCGCTGTCCGGGATGTAATCAGCTGTATTAGAACTGTGTCACTGCGCTGTCCCGGATGTAATCAGCTGTATTAGCACTGTGTCACTGCGCTGTCAGGGATGTAATCAGTTGTATTAGCACTGTGTCACTGCGTTGTCTGGGATGTAATCAGCTGTATTAGCACTGTGTCACTGAACTGTCCGGGATTTAATCAGCTGTATTAGCACTGTGTCACTGCGCTCTCCTTGATGTAATCAGCTGTATTAACACGGTGTCCCTGTGCTGTCAGGGATGTAATCCGCTGTATTAGCACTGTGTCACTGCGCTGTCCGGGATGTAATCAGCTGTATTAGCACTGTGTCACTGCGCTTTCCGGGATGTAATCAGCTGTATTAGCACTGTGTCCCTGTGCTGTCAGGGATGTAATCAGCTGTATTAGCCCTGTGTCACTGCGCTGTCTGGGATGTAATCAGCTGTATTAGCACTGTGTCACTGTGCTGTCAGGGATGTAATCAGCTGTATTAGCACTGTGTCACTGCGCTGTCCGGGATGTAATCAGCTGTATTAGCACTGTGTCACTGTGCTCTCTGCGATCTAATCAGCTGTATTAGCACTGTGTCACTGCGTTGTCCGGGATGTAATCAGCTGTATGAGAACTGTGTCACTGCGCTGTCCCGGATGTAATCAGCTGTATTAGCACTGTGTCCCTGTGCTGTCAGGGATGTAATCAGCTGTGTTAGCACTGTGTCCCTGTGCTGTCAGGGATGTAATCAGCTGTATTAGCACTGTGTCCCTGTGCTGTCGGGGATGTAATCAGCTGTATTAACACTGTGTCACTGCGCTGTCCGGGATGTAATCAGCTGTATTAGCACTGTGTCACTGCGCTGTCCCGGATGTAATCAGCTGTATTAGCACTGTGTCCCTGTGCTGTCAGGGATGTAATCAGCTGTATAAGCACTGTGTCACTGTGCTGTCAGGGATGTAATCAGCTGTATTAGCACTGTGTCACTTCGCTGTCCGGGATGTAATCAGCTGTATTAGTACTGTGTCCCTGTGCTGTCAGGGATGTAATCAGCTGTATTAGCACTGTGTCCCTGTGCTGTCAGGGATGTAATCAGCTGTATTAGCATTGTGTCATTGCGCTGTCCGGGATGTAATCAGCTGTATTAGCACTGTGTTCCTGTGCTGTCAGGGATGTAATCAGCTGTATTAGCACTGTGTCACTGCGCTGTCCGGGATGTAATCAGCTGTATGAGCACTGTGTCACTGCGCTGTTTGTGATGTAATCAGCTGTATTAGCACTGTGTCACTGCGCTGTCCGGGATGTAATCAGCTATATTAGTACTGTGTGATTGCGTTGTCCGCGATGTAATCAGCTGCATTAGAACTGTGTCACTGCGCTGTCCTGGATGTAATCAGCTGTATTAGCACTGTGTCCCTGTGCTGTCAGGGATGTAATCAGCTGTATTAGTACTGTGTCACTGCGCTGTCCCGGATGTAATCAGCTGTATTAGCAGTGTGTCACTGCGCTGTCCGAGATGTAATCAGCTGTATTAGAACTGTGTCACTGTGCTGTCCCGGATGTAATCAGCTGTATTAGCACTGTGTCACTGCGCTGTCCTGGATGTAATCAGCTATATTAGTACTGTGTCACTGCCCTGTCCGGGATGTAATCAGCTGTATTAGCAGTGTGTCACTGCGCTGTCCGGGATGTAATCAGCTGTATTAGAACTGTGTCACTGCGCTGTCCCGGATGTAATCAGCTGTATTAGCACTGTGTTCCTGTGCTGTCAGGGATGTAATCTGCTGCATTAACACTGTGTCACTGCGCTGTCTGGGATGTAATCAGCTGTATTAGCACTGTGTCACTGCACTGTCCGGGATGTAATCAGCTGTATTAGCACTCTGTCACTGCGCTCTCCGGGATGTAATCCGCTGTATTAGCACTGTGTCACTGCGCTGTCTGGGATGTAATTAGCTGTATTAGCACTGTGTCACCGCGCTGTCCGGGATGAAAACAGCTGTATTAGCACTGTGTCACTGCACTGTCCGGGATGTAATCAGCTGTATTAGCACTTTGTCACTGTCCTGTTCGGTATGTAATCAGCTGTATTAGCACTGTGTCACTGTGTAGTCCGGGATGTAGTCAGCTGTATATGCACTGTGTGACTGCGCTCTCTGGGATGTAATCAGCTGTCTACGCACTGTGTCATTGCGTTGTCTGGGATGTAATCAGCTGTATTAGCACTGTGTCCCTGCGCTGTTTGGGATATAATCAGCTGCATTAGCTCTGTGTCACTGCGCTGTCCGGGATGTAATCAGCTGTATTAGCACTGTGTAACAGCGCTGTCTGGGATATAATCAGCTGTATTAGCACTGTATCGCTGCGCTGTCCTGGATGTAATCAGCTGTATTAGCACTGTGTCCCTGTGCTGTCAGGGATGTAATCAGCTGTATTAGTACTGTGTCACTGCGCTGTCCCGGATGTAATCAGCTGTATTAGCAGTGTGTCACTGCGCTGTCCGAGATGTAATCAGCTGTATTAGAACTGTGTCACTGTGCTGTCCCGGATGTAATCAGCTGTATTAGCACTGTGTCACTGCGCTGTCCTGGATGTAATCAGCTATATTAGTACTGTGTCACTGCGCTGTCCGGGATGTAATCAGCTGTATTAGCAGTGTGTCACTGCGCTGTCCGGGATGTAATCAGCTGTATTAGAACTGTGTCACTGCGCTGTCCCGGATGTAATCAGCTGTATTAGCACTGTGTTCCTGTGCTGTCAGGGATGTAATCTGCTGCATTAACACTGTGTCACTGCGCTGTCTGGGATGTAATCAGCTGTATTAGCACTGTGTCACTGCACTGTCCGGGATGTAATCAGCTGTATTAGCACTGTGTCACTGCGCTCTCCGGGATGTAATCCGCTGTATTAGCACTGTGTCACTGCGCTGTCCGGGATGTAATCAGCTGTATTAGCACTGTGTCACCGCGCTGTCCGGGATGAAAACAGCTGTATTAGCACTGTGTCGCTGTGCTTTCAGGGATGTAATCAGCTGTATTAGCACTGTGTCACTGCGCTGTCTGGGATGTAATTAGCTGTATTAGCACTGTGTCACTGTGCTGTCTGCGATGTAATCAGCTGTATTAGCACTGTGTCACTGTGCTGTACGGGATGTAATCTGCTGTATTAGCACTTTGTCACTGTCCTGTTCGGTATGTAATCAGCTGTATTAGCACTGTGTCACTGTGTAGTCCGGGATGTAGTCAGCTGTATATGCACTGTGTGACTGCGCTCTCTGGGATGTAATCAGCTGTCTAAGCACTGTGTCATTGCGTTGTCTGGGATGTAATCAGCTGTATTAGCACTGTGTCCCTGCGCTGTTTGGGATATAATCAGCTGCATTAGCTCTGTGTCACTGCGCTGTCCGGGATGTAATCAGCTGTATTAGCACTGTGTCACAGCGCTGTCTGGGATATAATCAGCTGTATTAGCACTGTATCGCTGCGCTGTCCTGGATGTAATCAGCTGTATTAGCACTGTGTCACTGCGCTGTCTGGGATGTTATCATCTTTATTAGCACTGTATCACTGCCCTGTCCTGGATGTAATCAGCTGTATTATCACTGTGTCACTGTGCTGTCTGGGATGTAATCAGCTGTATTAACACTGTGTCACTGCGCTGTCCGGGATGTAATCAGCTGTATTAGCACTGTGTCACTGCGCTGTCCGGGATGTTATCATCTGTATTAGCACTGTATCACTGCCCTGTCCTGGATGTAATCAGCTGTATTATCACTGTGTCACTGTGCTGTCTGGGATGTAATCAGCTGTATTAACACTGTGTCACTGCGCTGTCCGGGATGTAATCAGCTGTATTAGCACTGTGTCACTGCGCTGTCCGGAATGTAATCAGCTATATTAGCACTGTGTCATTGTGTTGTCCTGGATGTAATCAGCTGTATTAGCACTGTGTCACTGCGCTGTCCGGGATGTCATCAGCTGTATTAGCACTGTGTCACTGCGCTGTTCGGGATGTAATCAGCTGCATTAGCACTGTCTCAATGTGCTGTCCAGGATGTAATCAGCTGTATTAGCACTATGTTACTGCGCTGTCCAGCATGTAATCAGTTGTATTAGCTCTGTGTCACTGCGCTGTCCGGGATGTAATCAGCTGCATTAGCACTGTTTCAATGTGCTGTTCAGGATGTTATCAGCTGTATTAACACTGTGTTACTGTGTTGTCCGGGATGTAGTCAGCTGTATTAGCACTGTCACTGCGCTGTCGGGGATGTAATCAGCTGCATTAGCACTGTTTCAATGTGCTGTCCATGATGTAATCAGCTGCATTAACACTGTGTCATTGTGTTGTCTGGGATGTCGTCAGCTGTATAAGCACTGTGTCACTGCGCTGTCCAGGATGGAATCAGCTGTATTAGTACTGTGTCATTGCGTTGCCCAAGATTTAATCAGCTGTATTAGCACTGTGTCACTGCGCTGTCCGGCATGTAATCAGTTGTATTCGCACTTTGTCACTGTGCTGTTCAGGATGTAATCAGCTGTAATTGCAGTGTATCACTGTGCTCTCCGGGATGTAATCAGCTGTATTTGCACTGTGTCACTGTGCTGTTCGGGATGTAATCATCTGTATTAGCACTGTGTCACTGTGCTGCCCGGGATGTAATCAGCTGTATTAACACTTTTTTGTCCGGGATGTATTCAGCTGTATTAGCACTGTCACTGCGCTGTCGGGGATGTAATCAGCTGTATTAGCACTGGGTCACTGCGCTGTCCGGGATGTAATCAGCTGTATTAGCAGTGTGTCATTGTATTGTCTGGGATGTAGTCAGCTGTATTAGCACTGTGTCACTGCGCTGTCGAGGATGTAATCAGCTCTATTAGCTCAGTGTCATTGCGCTGTCCTGGATGTAATCAGCTGCATTAGCACTGTGTAACTGTGCTGTCCGCGATGTTATCAGCTGTATTAGCACTGTGTCACTGCGCTCGCTGGGATGTAATTAGCTGTATAAGCACTGTGTCATTGCGTTGTCTGGGATTTAATCAGCTGTTTTAGTACTTTGTCACTTCGCTGTCCTGGATGTAATCAGCTGTATTAGCACTGTGTCCCTGCGCTGTTCGGGATATAATCAGCTGCATTAGCTCTGTGTCACTGCGCTGTCCGGGATGTAATCAGCTGTATTCGCACTGTGTCATTGCGCTGTCCTGGATATAATCCGCTGTATTAGCACTGTGTCACTGCGCTGTCCAGCATGTAATAAGCTGTATTAGTACTTTGTCACTGCGCTGTTCGGGATGTAATCAGCTGTATTAGCACTGTGTCACAGCGCTGTCCTGGATGTAATCAGCTGTATTAGCACTGTGTCACTGCGCTGTCCTGGATATAATCAGCTGTATTAGCACTCTGTCACTGCGCTGTCCTGGGTGTAATCAGCTGTATGAGCACTGTGTCACTGTGCTGTCCATGATGTAATCAGCTGTATTAGCACTGTGTCACTGTGCTGTTCGGGATGTAATCACCTGTATTAGCACTGTGTCACTGTGCTGCCCGGGATGTAATCAGCTGTATCAACACTGTGTCACTGTGTTGTTCGGGATGTAGTCAGCTGTATTAGCACTGTCACTGCGCTGTCGGAGATTTAATCAGCTGCATTAGCACTGTTTCAATGTGTTGTTCAGGATGTAATCAGCTGTATCAACACTGTGTCATTGTTTTGTCCGGGATGTCGTCAGCTGTATAAGCACTGTGTCACTGCGCTGTCCTGGATGTAATCAGCTGTATAAGCACTGTGTCACTGCGCTGTCCTGGATGTAATCAGCTTTATTAGCACTGTGTCACTGCGCTGTCCTGGATGTTTTCAGCTGTATTAGCACTGTGTCACTGCGCTGTCCGGAATGTAACAGATGTATTCGCACTTTGTCACTGTGCTGTCCAGGATGTAATGAGCTGTATTAGCAGTGTATCACTGTGCTCTCCGGGATGTAATCAGCTGCATTAGCACTGTTTCAATGTGTTGTTCAGGATGTAATCAGCTGCATTAACACTGTGTCATTGTTTTGTCCGGGATGTCGTCAGCTGTATAAGCACTGTGTCACTGCGCTGTCCTGGATGTAATCAGCTGTATAAGCACTGTGTCACTGCGCTGTCCTGGATGTAATCAGCTTTATTGGCACTGTGTCACTGCGCTGTCCTGGATGTTTTCAGCTGTATTAGCACTGTGTCACTGCGCTGTCCGGAATGTAACAGATGTATTCGCACTTTGTCACTGTGCTGTCCAGGATGTAATCAGCTGTATTAGCAGTGTATCACTGTGCTCTCCGGGATGTAATCAGCTGCATTAGCACTGTTTCAATGTGTTGTTCAGGATGTAATCAGCTGCATTAACACTGTGTCATTGTTTTGTCCGGGATGTCGTCAGCTGTATAAGCACTGTGTCACTGCGCTGTCCTGGATGTAATCAGCTGTATAAGCACTGTGTCACTGCGCTGTCCTGGATGTTTTCAGCTGTATTAGCACTGTGTCACTGCGCTGTCCGGAATGTAACAGATGTATTCGCACTTTGTCACTGTGCTGTCCTGGATGTAATCAGCTGTATTAGCAGTGTATCACTGTGCTCTCCGGGATGTAATCAGCTGTATTAGCACTGTGTCACTGTGCTGTCTGGCATGTAACAGTTGTATTCGCACTTTGTCACTGTGCTGTCCAGGATGTAATTAGCTGTATTAGCACTGTGTCACTGTGCTGTTCGGGATGTAATCGTCTGTATTAGCACTGTGTCACTTTGCTGCCCGGTACGTAATCAGCTGTATTAACACTGTGTCACTGTGTTGTCCGGGATGTTATCAGCTGTATTAGCAGTGTGTCATTGTATTGTCCGGGATGTAGTCAGCTGTATTAGCACTGTGTCACTGCGATGTCCCGGATGTAATCAGCTGTATTTGCAATGTGTCACTGCGCTGTCCGGGATGTAATCAGCTGTATTACCACTGTGTCACTGTGCTGTCCGGGATGTCATCAGCTGTATTAGCACTGTGTCACTGTGCTGTCCGGGTTGTAATCAGCTGTATTAACACTGTGTCACTGCGCTGTCCGGGATGTAATCAGCTGTATTAGTACTGTGTCACTGCGCTGTAGAATTGACACTGGTCTAATAGATTCTCATATTTGTCCTACTGTTCTTCTTGAACAAGGGGAGTACCCTGGCCCTTTTCATCTCAGTTGGAACCTTACCTAGTTGTTCGGTCAAATTTAAAATATATGCAATAACCTTATCCACAGCATTAGCACTATTCTTCAGGAATCTGGCTGGAATGTGATCCATGCCAGTAGCTTTGTTAGTAGATAACATTTCCATTATCTTCTCCTCAGATACTGGCCTCAGATCAAACGTATCTGGTATAACATCTTGATGAATGGAGTTCAGAAAGGATATCCCAAACTTTCCTGATCCTGTTGGTAGATGTGAAGCCAAGTTGGTAGCAACAGTAGTAAAAAATAAGTTGAAATGATATCACCTTTCTGTCAAGGCAAACAGCAATATCAATGTCAATCCCAGTGTTACAGCGGTTCCTGTTTGTTTCGCTGCTGCTGTGTCTTTCAGGAGTTTCTATCATTTCTTTGGTTGGTGAATATTCTCTGCCACTGTTTCAGCGCAGCAGTTAGCCTTAGCCTTCTTTTGTATGATATCTTGCTTGGTTTCAGTTATACATGAATTTACCAAAATCAGCTTGTAGATTTGACTTCTTATACTTTCTGAAAAAGTGATCTCCAGTTAAATCAATAATTTCAGTTGTCATCCATTTGACTCTTTTCTGTTTCACTCTTATTTCTCTTATTGGTGCAGCCATATGAAGTACAGTTAAGAACTTCCCCTTAAACAGTTCCCATCCCTGGTCTGCATTATTACTGTCAGTAACTGCACTCCAATCCTCTTCAGCCAGTTTACATTCAAATGCCTCCTTGGAATATTGTTTTGTATCTTAATTTTATGGAATCATGAGACCCTGACCCGATTTTATCTTTTGAAATTTTGCGAGTTCAGGAAATAACTTTATGATCACTGATACCAATGTCCAAGACCCCAGAAGAGCTGATCTTTTGCTGTCAGTAACCAGCAGGAAATGGAGAATAGATTTAGTGCACGTATTTACTCTGGTTGGCTCCATTATGAGTTGCTTCAGACCAAGCACCTTACAGAAATATAAGAACTTTTTAAAAAGCCCATTTTTAGAGATCATCAGCAGAGTCGTAACAAAATAAGCTAAAACAACACGTTCTTTTTCCATCAACACATTACTGTCAATACATGCTGATTCTAAAAGTTCATAAAAGTCATTTTGTTTGGGGGGTCTGTTACACACGCCTAAAACAATGGGCTTTGTTTTAGGGAGTTGAATTTCGACCCAGGCAACTTCCAGTGTCTCTATCTGTAATTCCAGGCGTGTGATAAATGCCAACTCAGTGGTAATGAAGTGACATACCCCTCCTCCGTTCCTGTTGCGGTTTTTCCAGTGGCCGGAGAAGCCTGGCAGTTCAACTTCCTTGTCCTCAATGCAGTTGTTCAACCACGTCTCTCTCACGGCAATCACCACAGCTTTTGTCCTTGAGGCGAACTGACCTTATTTCATCCATTTTGGGAAGTAAGCTCCTTGCTTTCAGAAGAATAAAATTAAGTCGTTTTTGGTTTAAAAATTCCAGGGACATTTCGTCTGTGATCATTCGACCTGAAATATGTATCCGCTGGTTTATATTCCAGGATATCAGGGAGCACATCTCCATAACGCAACAGGGATTACACACCAGCTGAACGTTTGCCTCAGCTTTGATGGCCAAGATGTATGTTTTACAATCTATGTTTGCACATTTTATGTGAACAAACTCGTGATATAAATCGCAAGCAATCTCATTCTCTCTCACAGTCGTTCGACAGTTCAGGCATGCACGCCTCGGTGTTTTACAGATGGGTGGCCCAGGGCACGGGTGAACATCCCCGCACAGAAGCAAACTCTATGAAAACCAGTCGCATAAAATGTAAAAAGGAAAAATCCTTTCCCCAATAATAATAATCCTCCTGTTGCATTTGGTATTGCGTTGTTTTTGGACTTCATGATGGAACGGTCCAATTAATTTGTTAAACAGTTCATGGCGTCCAATACATATTAGGCTGGAAAGTTTGTTTCCGGCATTCCCAGCCAATTCAACAGACCAACCTACTTCCACAGCTTTTCTGGCCACAGATGAGTTATACATTACCACGATTTGACAAATAGTTAGCAGGAACAATACAACAAACTGTCTGTTTGCCATTTCACTGTTTCAACCTTACGGGGCAGTCTAGAACCTTAGAGCTTCACCGAGAGCTGCGTGCAGCCAGTAAGCGGAAGCATCATGGGTGATGGATGAGTGATGCAACCTGTGACATGCAAATGCACATAACGCAGTGATGATGTCGTATTCTGCTTTCGCATCCATTCCTCCTCTTGCTTCTGCCCTTTCAGACATTCACCAGCTGCTTGGAGCTAAAATACAAGATCAGCTGGGGAAAGAGGTACTTCCTGCCCTGGATACAGCCCTCAGCAGGACCTCAGGTACACACTGTCCTGGTAGAACTCATCTGACTGTTTTCCTCTTAAATGCATTTTTTCTGTTCTTCATTCTTTTTGTTTTGGTTTTGTTTCAGGAAAAGTGGAAAGAGCCACCAAAGGTGGGAACTACAGCCCCTCGTTCAGACACCCCCCCCCCCTCCCCCCACATCGGTTCAGCTGTGCCTCTGCTGGGCCCGAATGACTGCTCTCCTCACTGTGTTTATGCATTGTGTGCGTCTCTGTGCGAGAGTGTTTGTGCATGCGTGCGTGAGTTTGTGTGTGTGTCACGGAGTGTGTATATCTGTATATAGTGCACAGTGTGATGGTATGTGAAGCGTGTAGCGTGTGTGCGCTTTACAACGTGTTTGTATATATGTTTGACTGTTTGTGTGTGTGTGTATGTGAGTGTGTGATATCTGTGTGCATCCAAGAGTATATGTGTGTGTGTGTGATGTCTGTGTGTGTGTGTGTGCGTGTGTGTGTGGGTGTGTGAAGTGTGTGTGTGTGTGTGTGTGTGTGTGTGTGTGTGTGTGCGTGAGTGTGTGTGTGTGTGAGATGTGTGTGTGTGTGTGTGTGTGTGCGTGTGTGTGGGTGGGTGTGTGAAATGTGTGTGTGTGTGTGTGTGTGTGTGCGTGAGTGTGTGTGTGTGTGTGTGTGTGAGATGTGTGTGTGTGTGATGTCTGTGTGTGTGTGTGTGGTGTGTGTGCGTGTGTGTGTGTGTGCGTGTGTGATGTCTGTGTGTGTGTGAGATGTGTGCATGTGTGTGTGTGTTGGTGTCTGTGTGTGTATGATGTCTCTGTGTGTGTGTGTGTGTGAGATATGTGTGTGCATCCAAGAGTTTGTATGTATGTGTGTGTGTGTGTGTGTGTGTGTGATGTGTGTGTGATATGTGTGTGCATCCAAGAGTTTGTATGTGTGTGTGTGTGTGTGTGTGTGTGATGTATGTGTGTGTGTATGTAGGTGTCTGTGTGTGTGTGCGTGAGAGTGTGTGTGTGTGAGATGTGTGTGAGATGTCTGTGTGTGTGTGTGTGTGAGATGTGTGTGATGTGTGTGTGTGTGAGAGATGTGTTTGTGTGTGTGTGTGTGTGTGTGTGTGTGTGTGTGTGTGATGTGCGTGTGTGTGTGTGTGTGTGTGTGTGTGTGTGATGTCTGTGTGTGTGCATTGACCCTGGTTTCTCTGTGCAGCGCTCCGGGAGACTAAGGAGTCCCTAGAGAATGTTATTGCTGCACTGGACAGCCTGCAGGGCGGCAGCACTGAGTTACAGAACAGTCTGAATAGGGTGAGGTCCAGCCTGGGAAACACACTCAATGACCCAGCATGCGCTAATGGAGCCGTCTCACACACCTGCAACACCATCCGCGGCACTCTGAGCCAGCTGGGCATCAGTGCCGACTTCTCTAAGGTGTGTGACTCTAGCCTTTTGCCTAACATTAACCATTCCTAACACTAATCCTAAAATGAACCCTAACATTAACCCTATCTAACATTAACCCTTAAGGGTCAATCCATTTCAAATCACCAGAGCTCCCCTGAAAATGGTGTCATATTTGCTGGATTTTGATATATTTTGTAGCCTGTGGTGATAGGAGTAAAATGCAACTGGTTTCAAGTCAAAATCTTTTTCTGTTTTGATTTCAGAGGGGTTTGAAAAAGGGGGCATGTCTGCATTAACCCTCTGTGTGCCATTTGTAGCCATCTTTAGGTGGCTAGCAATCAAAAACTAAGACAGGTAGCTGCTTCATTTTTTCAGAACTTGTTTATCCTGTCTTGAAGTTTATGAAAAATGTATAATTGAGCAGATTAACCCCCTGGTGGCCATGCAATAATTGACCAAAAAACCAGAAATCTGCCAAACCGTTCCTAAAACAGGCCAAAGTCATGCTGCATTTTAACCAATATGCCTCATGATTTGCCAAATGAAATTTGGCAGTGTGATAGCCCCCACAAAGGGCTTCCCATGGAAGCCAAGAGTTGCTCCATATCTTCATTGGGAGTGGCCCAGTATTAACCCCTTTCCGGTCACTTCAGCCGGACACGCCCTTTTGGCGCCCTCTGTTGGGCATGTGGGCACACTTTGGTATTTGATTTCTTAGTCTTAAATGAAAGGGCTTGATGAGAACTTCAAATTAAACCCAATGCTGACTTCTAACTAGGTGGCCTGATGGGAAAACGTAAACACTCAACCAACGAGTCTCACGTGATTCCACGGCAAGTCCTTCGGAAACTTGACACCAGCTAGCGTTTTGGCGGCTAATTGTATCGCGGCTCAGCATGATGCAAATGACCTCAACGCAGAACTTTGAAGGGTTCAGGACGGCGTCAAGGCGACGGCGTGCCCTTTGCGTGGAGTCGCTGCAGAACCATAAATCCAGCTTTGCAGTGCTGTGATGTGTGACGCTGACGGTCTCTTGTGTTTCAGTTGCCTGATGTAGGTGAGCAGCTGGAGCGAGTGAGCGATGTACTGAAGACTGACCTCAGTAATATTGTGCAGAAGGTGACTGAGGATCTTTCATACAACCACACACTCACGCCTGCATGTGGACACACACACACACACACACACACACACACACACGCGCACACGTGAAATATGCATTTATGCCCACATGAAAAGAGTACAAGGGTTCCTGTAAAAGGGACATAAATACTACCAATGCAGATGACAATAGGAATCAGTCGGTTAGCGCCTGGGCGACTGAACACTAATACATATATGATGTCATACAGGTCAGGCTCACGCACGCACGCACACACACACTCACACACACACACACGCACGCACGCACACACACACACACACTCACTCACACACTCACTCGCACACACACACACACACACTCACTCACACACTCACTCGCGCACACACACACACACACACACACACACTCACACACACACTCATTCGCACACACACACACACACACACACACACACACGCACACGCACACATACACATACGTTGAGTACTTCTATGTTTGTGAGGACAAAAAAAAATTATTTTGTCAAAATTTCCTATCCTCAATCAAACCCTTCTCTATCCCTTTCCGAACCCTTAAGGCCCTTACACATCGGAAGTGTAACAAATCAACAACACGAAAATGCAAAATGTTTGCATACAAAATGTACGTATCGAAAGTCTTTGGACCGGCTCCATCTGAAATTTGCGAGAGAAACTCTGGAAAACAAATTTACGAAGTTTTGACGGCTCACACCGAGGAAGAACAGGGAGGATGAGGTAAAAATGGACTCGTCCTCTTGTGACAAAGATCTTTTCCTTGACCGAGAGGCTATTGAGCCGGAGCAACGTCTTGCAGTTCGTCTGAAGTAGGCAAGTTCTTCAAATATGATTGGTTGATGCTTTGCTCGCAGTGCGAATGTTTGCAAAAATGGAACTCTATCCGAAAAATAAAGGTTTGCTTTTACGCAGCGTGATAATTGCATTCTGTGTGTAAAACTTCATGCCCAATCAGCGGTTTGAAATATATATTTTTGTGCAAATTATTCGCACGAAAGAAACGCATCTGGTGTGTCAGGGCCTTTATGCTAACCTTAACACATATCCTCACCAGAACCTACCAATCCCCCTAATTGAACCTAATTGTAACCTTAATTTGACATATGACCCTAAACTACAATCTAAATTTGTTGAGCACAATCACTATTTTTACCCAGGACCTAAACCCTGGGCCCAAAATAAACCTGTACCCACAGAGGACCTGGGAAATATTGCCATAAGGGGTTAAAGGGGTTAAACTCCTCCACAGGCTTTTTTGTCCCCGGACTCTTTGTCCTTGAGGACTTTTTGTCCCCAAATTTTCCGTCCCCCAATAATAAAACATATGGCATCATTGTTGACAAGGATGGAGCAACGGAGGACGGACATGTCATCATGATATAAGGGTGAGGGTTGAGGACAGAGATAGGGACAGGGGTCGTGTTATAATGCAGGAATAGGCCAAAGGGCACTGATAGAGACAGGGGTCGTGTTATAATGCAGGAATAGGCCAAAGGGCACTGATAGGGACAGAGGTCGTGTTATGATGCAGGAATAGGCCAAAGGGCACTGATAGAGACAGAGGTCGTGTTATGATGCAGAAATAGGCCAAAGGGCACTGACAGGGACAAGGGTCGTGTTATAATGCAGGAATAGGCCAAAGGGCACTGATAGAGACAGGGGTCGTGTTATGATGCAGGAATAGGCCAAAGGGCACTGATAGGGACAGGGGTCGTGTTATAATGCAGGAATAGGCCAAAGGGCACTGATAGGGACAGGGGTCGTGTTATGATGCAGGAATAGGCCAAAGGGCACTGATAGAGACAGGGGTCGTGTTATGATGCAGGAATAGGCCAAAGGGCACTGATAGGGACAGGGGTCGTGTTATAATGCAGGAATAGGCCAAAGGGCAGTGATAGAGACAGAGGTCGTGTTATGATGCAGGAATAGGCCAAAGGGCACTGATAGGGACAGGGGTCGTGTTATAATGCAGGAATAGGCCAAAGGGCACTGATAGGGACAGGGGTCATGTTATAATGCAGGAATAGGCCAAAGGGCACTGATAGGGACAGGGGTCGTGTTATAATGCAGGAATAGGCCAAAGGGCACTGATAGGGACAGGGGTCGTGTTATAATGCAGGAATAGGCCAAAGGGCACTGATAGTGACTGGGGTCGTGTTATAATGCAGGAATAGGCCAAAGAGCACTGATAGGGACAGAGGTCGTGTTATAATGCAGGAATAGGCCAAAGGGCACTGATAGAGACAGGGGTCGTGTTATGATGCAGGAATAGGCCAAAGGGCACTGATAGGGACAGGGGTCATGTTATAATGCAGGAATAGGCCAAAGGGAACTGATAGGGACAGGGGTTGTGTTATAATGCAGGAATAGGCCAAAGGGCACTGATAGGGACAGGGGTCGTGTTATGATGCAGGAATAGGCCAAAGGGCACTGATACTGACAGGGGTCGTGTTATAATGCAGGAATAGGCCAAAGGGCACTGATAGGGACAGGGGTCGTGTTATAATGCAGGAATAGGCCAAAGGGCACTGATAGAGACAGGGGTCGGGTTATAATGCAGGAATAGGCCAAAGGGCACTGATAGAGACAGAGGTCGTGTTATGATGCAGATATAGGCCAAAGGGCACTGACAGGGACAAGGGTCGTGTTATAATGCAGGAATAGGCCAAAGGGCACTGATAGGGACAGGGGTCGTGTTATAATGCAGGAATAGGCCAAAGGGCACTGATAGGGACAGGGGTCATGTTATAATGCAGGAATAGGCCAAAGGGCACTGATAGGGACAGAGGTCGTGTTATGATGCAGGAATAGGCCAAAGGGCACTGATACTGACAGGGGTCGTGTTATAATGCAGGAATAGGCCAAAGGGCACTGATAGAGACAGGGGTCGTGTTATGATGCAGGAATAGGCCAAAGGGCACTGATAGGGACAGGGGTCGTGTTATAATGCAGGAATAGGCCAAAGGGCACTGATAGGGACAGGGGTCGTGTTATGATGCAGGAATAGGCCAAAGGGCACTGATAGAGACAGGGGTCGTGTTATGATGCAGGAATAGGCCAAAGGGCACTGATAGGGACAGGGGTCGTGTTATAATGCAGGAATAGGCCAAAGGGCAGTGATAGAGACAGAGGTCGTGTTATGATGCAGGAATAGGCCAAAGGGCACTGATAGGGACAGGGGTCGTGTTATAATGCAGGAATAGGCCAAAGGGCAGTGATAGAGACAGAGGTCGTGTTATGATGCAGGAATAGGCCAAAGGGCACTGATAGGGACAGGGGTCATGTTATAATGCAGGAATAGGCCAAAGGGCACTGATAGGGACAGGGGTCATGTTATAATGCAGGAATAGGCCAAAGGGCACTGATAGGGACAGGGGTCGTGTTATAATGCAGGAATAGGCCAAAGGGCACTGATAGGGACAGGGGTCGTGTTATAATGCAGGAATAGGCCAAAGGGCACTGATAGTGACTGGGGTCGTGTTATAATGCAGGAATAGGCCAAAGAGCACTGATAGGGACAGAGGTCGTGTTATAATGCAGGAATAGGCCAAAGGGCACTGATAGAGACAGGGGTCGTGTTAAGATGCAGGAATAGGCCAAAGGGCACTGATAGGGACAGGGGTCATGTTATAATGCAGGAATAGGCCAAAGGGAACTGATAGGGACAGGGGTTGTGTTATAATGCAGGAATAGGCCAAAGGGCACTGATAGGGACAGGGGTCGTGTTATAATGCAGGAATAGGCCAAAGGGCACTGATAGGGACAGGGGTCGTGTTATAATGCAGGAATAGGCCAAAGGGCACTGATAGGGACAGGGGTCATGTTATAATGCAGGAATAGGCCAAAGGGAACTGATAGGGACAGGGGTCGTGTTATAAAGCAGGAATAGGCCAAAGGGCACTGATAGAGACAGGGGTCTTGTTATAATGCAGGAATAGGCCAAAGGGCACTGATAGGGACAGGGGTCGTGTTATAATGCAGGAATAGGCCAAAGGGCACTGATAGAGACAGGGGTCGTGTTATGATGCAGGAATAGGCCAAAGGGCACTGATAGGGACAGGGGTCGTGTTATAATGCAGGAATAGGCCAAAGGGCACTGATAGGGACAGGGGTCGTGTTATGATGCAGGAATAGGCCAAAGGGCACTGATAGAGACAGGGGTCGTGTTATGATGCAGGAATAGGCCAAAGGGCACTGATAGGGACAGGGGTCGTGTTATAATGCAGGAATAGGCCAAAGGGCACTGATAGTGACTGGGGTCGTGTTATAATGCAGGAATAGGCCAAAGAGCACTGATAGGGACAGAGGTCGTGTTATAATGCAGGAATAGGCCAAAGGGCACTGATAGAGACAGGGGTCATGTTATAATGCAGGAATAGGCCAAAGGGCACTGATAGGGACAGGGGTCATGTTATAATGCAGGAATAGGCCAAAGGGCACTGATAGGGACAGGGGTCGTGTTATAATGCAGGAATAGGCCAAAGGGCACTGATAGGGACAGGGGTCGTGTTATAATGCAGGAATAGGCCAAAGGGCACTGATAGTGACTGGGGTCGTGTTATAATGCAGGAATAGGCCAAAGAGCACTGATAGGGACAGAGGTCGTGTTATAATGCAGGAATAGGCCAAAGGGCACTGATAGAGACAGGGGTCGTGTTAAGATGCAGGAATAGGCCAAAGGGCACTGATAGGGACAGGGGTCATGTTATAATGCAGGAATAGGCCAAAGGGAACTGATAGGGACAGGGGTTGTGTTATAATGCAGGAATAGGCCAAAGGGCACTGATAGGGACAGGGGTCGTGTTATAATGCAGGAATAGGCCAAAGGGCACTGATAGGGACAGGGGTCGTGTTATAATGCAGGAATAGGCCAAAGGGCACTGATAGGGACAGGGGTCATGTTATAATGCAGGAATAGGCCAAAGGGAACTGATAGGGACAGGGGTCGTGTTATAAAGCAGGAATAGGCCAAAGGGCACTGATAGAGACAGGGGTCTTGTTATAATGCAGGAATAGGCCAAAGGGCACTGATAGGGACAGGGGTCGTGTTATAATGCAGGAATAGGCCAAAGGGCACTGATAGAGACAGGGGTCGTGTTATGATGCAGGAATAGGCCAAAGGGCACTGATAGGGACAGGGGTCGTGTTATAATGCAGGAATAGGCCAAAGGGCACTGATAGGGACAGGGGTCGTGTTATGATGCAGGAATAGGCCAAAGGGCACTGATAGAGACAGGGGTCGTGTTATGATGCAGGAATAGGCCAAAGGGCACTGATAGGGACAGGGGTCGTGTTATAATGCAGGAATAGGCCAAAGGGCACTGATAGTGACTGGGGTCGTGTTATAATGCAGGAATAGGCCAAAGAGCACTGATAGGGACAGAGGTCGTGTTATAATGCAGGAATAGGCCAAAGGGCACTGATAGAGACAGGGGTCGTGTTAAGATGCAGGAATAGGCCAAAGGGCACTGATAGGGACAGGGGTCATGTTATAATGCAGGAATAGGCCAAAGGGAACTGATAGGGACAGGGGTTGTGTTATAATGCAGGAATAGGCCAAAGGGCACTGATAGGGACAGGGGTCGTGTTATAATGCAGGAATAGGCCAAAGGGCACTGATAGGGACAGGGGTTGTGTTATAATGCAGGAATAGGCCAAAGGGCACTGATAGGGACAGGGGTCATGTTATAATGCAGGAAT
Source organism: Gymnothorax reevesii (assembly GCA_029721435.1). Lineage (NCBI taxonomy): Eukaryota > Metazoa > Chordata > Actinopteri > Anguilliformes > Muraenidae > Gymnothorax > Gymnothorax reevesii. Next base: position 1,124,617 of record CM056574.1, on the reverse strand, counting down.
AGGCCAAAGGGAACTGATAGGGACAGGGGTTGTGTTATAATGCAGGAATAGGCCAAAGGGCACTGATAGGGACAGGGGTCGTGTTATAATGCAGGAATAGGCCAAAGGGCACTGATAGGGACAGGGGTTGTGTTATAATGCAGGAATAGGCCAAAGGGCACTGATAGGGACAGGGGTCATGTTATAATGCAGGAATAGGCCAAAGGGAACTGATAGGGACAGGGGTCGTGTTATAAAGCAGGAATAGGCCAAAGGGCACTGATAGAGACAGGGGTCTTGTTATAATGCAGGAATAGGCCAAAGGGCACTGATAGGGACAGGGGTCGTGTTATAATGCAGGAATAGGCCAAAGGGCACTGATAGAGACAGGGGTCGTGTTATGATGCAGGAATAGGCCAAAGGGCACTGATAGGGACAGGGGTCGTGTTATAATGCAGGAATAGGCCAAAGGGCACTGATAGGGACAGGGGTCGTGTTATGATGCAGGAATAGGCCAAAGGGCACTGATAGGGACAGGGGTCGTGTTATAATGCAGGAATAGGCCAAAGGGCACTGATAGTGACTGGGGTCGTGTTATAATGCAGGAATAGGCCAAAGAGCACTGATAGGGACAGAGGTCGTGTTATAATGCAGGAATAGGCCAAAGGGCACTGATAGAGACAGGGGTCGTGTTAAGATGCAGGAATAGGCCAAAGGGCACTGATAGGGACAGGGGTCATGTTATAATGCAGGAATAGGCCAAAGGGAACTGATAGGGACAGGGGTTGTGTGATAATGCAGGAATAGGCCAAAGGGCACTGATAGGGACAGGGGTCGTGTTATAATGCAGGAATAGGCCAAAGGGCACTGATAGGGACAGGGGTTGTGTTATAATGCAGGAATAGGCCAAAGGGCACTGATAGGGACAGGGGTCATGTTATAATGCAGGAATAGGCCAAAGGGAACTGATAGGGACAGGGGTCGTGTTATAAAGCAGGAATAGGCCAAAGGGCACTGATAGAGACAGGGGTCTTGTTATAATGCAGGAATAGGCCAAAGGGCACTGATAGGGACAGGGGTCGTGTTATAATGCAGGAATAGGCCAAAGGGCACTGATAGAGACAGGGGTCGTGTTATGATGCAGGAATAGGCCAAAGGGCACTGATAGGGACAGGGGTCGTGTTATAATGCAGGAATAGGCCAAAGGGCACTGATAGGGACAGGGGTCGTGTTATGATGCAGGAATAGGCCAAAGGGCACTGATAGAGACAGGGGTCGTGTTATGATGCAGGAATAGGCCAAAGGGCACTGATAGGGACAGGGGTCGTGTTATAATGCAGGAATAGGCCAAAGGGCAGTGATAGAGACAGAGGTCGTGTTATGATGCAGGAATAGGCCAAAGGGCACTGATAGGGACAGGGGTCGTGTTATAATGCAGGAATAGGCCAAAGGGCAGTGATAGAGACAGAGGTCGTGTTATGATGCAGGAATAGGCCAAAGGGCACTGATAGGGACAGGGGTCATGTTATAATGCAGGAATAGGCCAAAGGGCACTGATAGGGACAGGGGTCATGTTATAATGCAGGAATAGGCCAAAGGGCACTGATAGGGACAGGGGTCGTGTTATAATGCAGGAATAGGCCAAAGGGCACTGATAGGGACAGGGGTCGTGTTATAATGCAGGAATAGGCCAAAGGGAACTGATAGTGACTGGGGTCGTGTTATAATGCAGGAATAGGCCAAAGAGCACTGATAGGGACAGAGGTCGTGTTATAATGCAGGAATAGGCCAAAGGGCACTGATAGAGACAGGGGTCGTGTTAAGATGCAGGAATAGGCCAAAGGGCACTGATAGGGACAGGGGTCATGTTATAATGCAGGAATAGGCCAAAGGGAACTGATAGGGACAGGGGTTGTGTTATAATGCAGGAATAGGCCAAAGGGCACTGATAGGGACAGGGGTCGTGTTATAATGCAGGAATAGGCCAAAGGGCACTGATAGGGACAGGGGTTGTGTTATAATGCAGGAATAGGCCAAAGGGCACTGATAGGGACAGGGGTCATGTTATAATGCAGGAATAGGCCAAAGGGAACTGATAGGGACAGGGGTCGTGTTATAAAGCAGGAATAGGCCAAAGGGCACTGATAGGGACAGGGGTCGTGTTATGATGCAGGAATAGGCCAAAGGGCACTGATAGGGACTGGGGTCATGTTATAATGCAGGAATAGGCCAAAGGGCACTGATAGAGACAGGGGTCGTGTTATGATGCAGGAATAGGCCAAAGGGCACTGATAGTGACTGGGGTCGTGTTATAATGCAGGAATAGGCCAAAGGGCACTGATAGGGACATGGGTCGTGTTATAATGCAGGAATAGGCCAAAGGGCACTGATAGAGACAGGGGTCGTGTTATAATGCAGGAATAGGCCAAAGGGCACTGATAGTGACTGGGGTCGTGTTATAATGCAGGAATAGGCCAAAGGGCACTGATAGAGACAGGGGTCGTGTTATAATGCAGGAATAGGCCAAAGGGCACTGATAGTGACTGGGGTCGTGTTATAATGCAGGAATAGGCCAAAGGGCACTGATAGGGACAGAGGTCGTGTTTTGATGCAGGAATTAGCCAAAGGGCACTGATAGACACAGGGGTCGTGTAATTATGCAGGAATAGGCCAAAGGGCTCTGATCGAGACAGGGGTCGTGTTATGATGCAGGAATAGTCCAAAGGGCACTGATAGAGACAGGGGTTGTGTTATGCTGCAGGAATAGGCCAAAGGGCACTGATAGGGACAGGGGTCGTGTTATAAAGCAGGAATAGGCCAAAGGGCACTGATAGGGACAGGGGTCGTGTTATAAAGCAGGAATAGGCCAAAGGTCACTGATAGGGATGAACTAAACTTTTGTCGCTTGGACAAAAACTCTCTGGAGATTATGAGTCCTGAAGCCCTCATTAGGCTACAACTATAGTGCTCACTCTTTCTTCTGCTGGGTTACCGTACTGTAGTGCTCACTCTTTCTTCTGCTGGGTTTCTGTGCTGTAGTGCTCACTCTTTCTTCTGCTGGGTTACTGTACTGTGGTGCTCACTCTTTCTTCTGCTGGGTTTCTGTGCTGTAGTGCTCACTCTTTCTTCTGCTGGGTTACTGTACTGTGGTGCTCACTCTTTCTTCTGCTGGGTTTCTGTGCTGTAGTGCTCACTCTTTCTTCTGCTGGGTTACTGTACTGTGGTGCTCACTCTTTCTTCTGCTGAGTTACTGTACAATAGTGCTCACTCTTTCTGCTGCTGGGTTACTGTACTGTAATGCTCACTCTTTCTTCTGCTGGGTTACTGTACTAGTGCTCACTCTCTCATGCTGGGTTACTGTACTGTAGTGCTGACTATTTCTTCTTCTGTGTTACTGTACTCCAGTGCTGACTCTTTCTTCTGCTGGGTTACTGTGCTGTAGTGCTCAGCCTTTCTTCTGCTGGGTTACTGTACAGTTGTGCTCACTCTTTCCTCTGCTGGGTTACTGTACTGTAGTGGTCACTTTTTCTCATGCTGGGTTACTGTACTGGAGTGCTAACTCTTTCTTCTACTGGGTTACTGTACTAGTGCTCACTCTTTCTCATGCTTGGTTACTGTGCTGTAGTGCTCAGTCTTTCTTCTGCTGGTTTACTGTACTGTAGTGCTCACTCTTTCTTCTGCTGGGTTACTGTACTATTGTGCTCACTCTTTCTCCTGCTGGGTTACTGTACTGTACTGCTCACTCTTTCTTCTGCTGGGTTACTGTACTATTGTGCTCACTCTTTCTCCTGCTGGGTTACTGTACTGTAGTGCTCACTCTTTCTTCTGCTGGGTTACTGTACTATAGTGCTCACTCTTTCTCCTGCTGGGTTACTGTACCATAGTGCTCACTCTCTCTTCTGCTGGGTTACTGTACTGTTCAGCTCACTCTTTCTTCTGCTGGATTACTGCACTATTGTGCTCACTCTTTCTCCTGCTGGGTTACTGTACTGTAGTGCTCACTCATTCTCATGCTGGGTTACTATACTGTAGTGCTCACTCTTTCTCCTGCTGGGTTACTGCACTATAGTGCTCACTCTTTCTTCTGATGGGTTACTGTACTGTAGTGCTCTCTCTTTCTCATGCTGGGTTACTGTACTATAGTGCTCACTCTTTCTTCTGCTGGGTTACTGTACTATAGTGCTCACTCTTTCTTCTGCTGGGTTACCGTACTGTAGTGCTCACTCTCTCTTCTGCTGGGTTACCGTACTGTAGTGCTCACTCTTTCTTCTGCTGGGTTACTGTTCTGTAGTGCTCGCTCTTTCTTCTGCTGGGTTACTGTTCTGTAGTGCTCGCTCTTTCTGCTGCTGGGTTACTGTACTGTACTGCTCACTTTTTCCTCTGCTGGGTTACTGTACTAGTGCTCACTCTTTCTCATGCTGGGTAACTGTGCTGTAGTGCTCCGTCTTTCTTCTGCTGGGTTACTGTACTGTAGTGCTCACTTTTTCTCATGCTGGGTCACTGTACTGTAGTGCTCACTCTTTCTCATGCTGGGTTACTGTACTGTACTGCTCACTCTTTCCTCTGCTGGGTTACTGTACTAGTGCTCACTCTTTCTCATGATGGGTTACTGTACTGTAGTGCTCACTCTTTCTTCTGCTGGGTTACTGTACTGTTGTGCTCACTCTTTCTTCTGCCGGGTTACTGTAGTGCTCACTCTCTTCTGCTGGGTTACTGCACTAGTGCTCACTCTTTCTCATGATGGGTTACTGTACTGTAGTGCTCACTCTTTCTTCTGCTGGGTTACTGTGCTGTAGTGCTCCGTCTTTCTTCTGCTGGGTTACTGTACTGTAGTGCTCACTTTTTCTCATGCTGGGTCACTGTACTGTAGTGCTCACTCTTTCTCATGCTGGGTTATTGTACTGTAGTGCTCACTCTTTCTTCTGCTGGGTTACTGTACTGTTGTGCTCACTCTATCTTCTGCCGAGTCACTGTACTGTAGTGCTCACTCTCTTCTGCTGGGTTACTGTACTAGTGCTCACTCTTTCTCATGATGGGTTACTGTACTGTAGTGCTCACTCTTTCTTCTGCTGGGTTACTGTACTGTAGTGCTCACTCTCTTCTGCTGGGTTACTGCACTAGTGCTCACTCTTTCTCATGCTGGGTTACTGTACTGTAGTGCTCACTCTTTCTTCTGCTGGGTTACTGTACTGTAGTTCTCACTCTCTTCTGCTGGGTTACTGCACTAGTGCTCACTCTTTCTCATGCTGGGTTACTGTACTGTAGTGCTCACTCTTTCTTCTGCTGGGTTACTGTACTGTTGTGCTCACTCTTTCTTCTGCCGGGTTACTGTACTGTAGTGCTCACTCTCTTCTGCTGGGTTACTGTACTAGTGCTCACTCTTTCTCATGATGGGTTACTGTACTGTAGTGCTCACTCTTTCTTCTGCTGGGTTACTCTACTACTGCTCACTCTTTTTTCATGCTGGGTTACTGTGCTGTAGTGCTCACTCTTTCTTCTGCTGGGTTACTGTACTGTTGTGCTCACTCTATCTTCTGCCGAGTCACTGTACTGTAGTGCTCACTCTCTTCTGCTGGGTTACTGTACTAGTGCTCACTCTTTCTCATGATGGGTTACTGTACTGTAGTGCTCACTCTTTCTTCTGCTGGGTTACTGTACTGTAGTGCTCACTCTCTTCTGCTGGGTTACTGCACTAGTGCTCACTCTTTCTCATGCTGGGTTACTGTACTGTAGTGCTCACTCTTTCTTCTGCTGGGTTACTGTACTGTAGTTCTCACTCTCTTCTGCTGGGTTACTGCACTAGTGCTCACTCTTTCTCATGCTGCGTTACTGTACTGTAGTGCTCACTCTTTCTTCTGCTGGGTTACTGTACTGTTGTGCTCACTCTTTCTTCTGCCGGGTTACTGTACTGTAGTGCTCACTCTCTTCTGCTGGGTTACTGTACTAGTGCTCACTCTTTCTCATGATGGGTTACTGTACTGTAGTGCTCACTCTTTCTTCTGCTGGGTTACTCTACTACTGCTCACTCTTTTTTCATGCTGGGTTACTGTGCTGTAGTGCTCAGTCTTTCTTCTGCCAGGTTACTGTACTGTAGTGCTCACTCTCTTCTGCTGGGTTACTGCACTAGTGCTCACTCTTTCTCATGATGGGTTACTCTACTGTAGTGCTCACTCTTTCTCATGCTGGGTTACTGTACTGTAGTGCTCACGTTTTCTCATGCTGGGTTACTGTACTTTAGTGCTTACTTTTTCTTCTGCTGGGTTACTGTACTGTTGTGCTCACTCTTTCTTCTACTGGGTTACTGTACTGTTGTGCTCACTTTTTCTTCTGCTGGGTTACTGTACTAGTGGTCACTGTTTTTTCTGCTGGGTTTTTGTACTGTGGTGCTCACTTTTTCTCATGCTGGGTTACTGTACTCTAGTGCTCACTCTTTCTCATGCTGGTAAACTACTGTAGTGCTCACTCTTTCTCATGCTGGGTTACTGTACTGTTGCACTCATTGTTTCTCCCGCTGTGTTACTGCTCAGTAGCACTCATTTTTTCTCCCGCTGGGTCACCCTACAGTCGCACTCATTGTTTTTCCCTCTGGGTCACTCGACTGTAGCGCTCATTGTTTCTCCAGCTTGGTCACTCTACTGTAGCACTCATTGTTTCTCCCACTGGGTTTCTCTTTGGTCACACTCCTTGTTTCTCCCGCTGGGTAACTCCTCTGTAGCACTCATTATTTTACCGCTGGGTCACTCTACTGTAGCACTCATTGTTTTTCCCGCTTGGTTACTCCTCTGTAGCACTCAATGTTTTTCTTGCTGGGTCACTCTACTGTAGCACTCATTGTTTCTTCCGTTGGGTCACTCTACTGTAGCACTCGTTGTTTCACCCGCTGGTTACTCCACTGTAGCACCCGTTGTTTCTCCCGCTGGGTTGCTGCACTGTAGTGCTCGTTGTTTCTCCCATTGGGTTACTCCACTGTAGGACCCGTTGTTTCTCCCGCTGGGTTACTGCACTGTAGGACCCGTTGTTTCTCCCGCTTGGTTACTGCACTGTTGGACCTGTTGTTTCTCCCGCTGGGTTACTGCACTGTTGGACCTGTTGTTTCTCCCGCTGGGTTACTGCACTGTAGCGCTCGTTGTTTCTCCCGCTGGGTTACTCCACTGTAGGACCCGTTGTTTCTCCCGCTGGGTTACTGCACTGTTGGACCTGTTGTTTCTCCCGCTGGGTTACTGCACTGTTGGACCTGTTGTTTCTCCCGCTGGGTTACTGCACTGTAGCGCTCGTTGTTTCTCCCGCTGGGTTTCTCCACTGTAGGACCCGTTGTTTCTCCCGCTGGGTTACTGTACTGTAGTGCTCGTTGTTTCTCCCGCTGGGTTACTGTACTGTAGTGCTCATTGTTTCTCCCGTTGGGTTACTTCATTGTAGCACTCACTCTCTCTCCTGCTGTGTGGTGCAGGGTTATTCCTCCTTTAACAACACTCCTGGTATGGTGAAGGAACAGACTCGGGAGGTGGTGTCAGGTGAGACGCTGGAGATTCATCTGTTACTCCTGCAGCAGTCTGTGATGCTGCTCACTGCTCATGAGAACACTGTTTGGTTCACTGATGTACTCATTAGTTTGCCTGCTGTCTGATTGTGCATGTTTGATATATGTCACTCACTGTGCACCTTTTTTTCTCTTATTTTTGTTCTGACTCGCAGCCTTGCCTCGTAAGTGATGCTGAATCGAGGATGTGTGTGCATGTGGTTTGAATATAGCGCGTATGTCAGTGCACAGTGTGAAGTGTGTGTATGTGACTGATACAGCCGGCGACTGTGTATGTGCTGTGTTGTACAGGTGTGTGTTTGTGTGTGTAGAGCTGTGCCTGTGTGTCAGTATATAGCATATTGTGTGTGTGTGTGTGTGTGTGAGAGATGCTATCTCAGTGTGCTTGTATGTTAGGTTAAATTAAACACAGATCCGTCCTCTCGCTCAGCCGCACCAAATTATTACCCCCCTGGATTCCCTTGCTGGGCAGACTGGGGTCCCCCACAACATCAGAGAACGAAAGTTACGGATGTCACTACGGTTCTATGAATCCTGGAATCTCTGGCGGTGCTTTAAGCACTGGATATTCCGCTTTGCGCATGCGCAGGTCGAGTATGTATACCAACAAAGTCACCCATGGCCCAGGAGAGGCTATATCTTCTGGTGTCAGCAGAGGATCTGTTGCTCCAGAATCTTCTCGCGAGCACATGAGGATTCTGAGTGACTGAGCGCTCTGGCGGTCATCCAGGATTCATAGAACCGAAGTTACATACATAACTTTTGCTCTATTTCATCCCTCTTGACCACCAGAGGCGGTGCTTTAAGCACTGGATGACTAATACCAAAAAGGTCACAAGGAATCCTGAGCACCCGCCTCATTGGGTAGAACCAGTGGATTGTGATGAGAGGACCGCACTCAGTGGATGGGGAGTGGCCACATTACCACTGTAGAACCTGGAAAATGTATTCAAAGAACCCCATGAGGCCGTGGCACTCCTCTCCAAGCTGCCCATGATGCGGAAACACTCCTAGTGGAGTGGCACTTCACACCAGATGGCATTAGGCAGCCACTCATCTCATATGCATGGCAAATGGCATCCACAGTCCAATGGGAAAGGCACTGTTTGGAAAGAGCGCAACCTTTCTTAGGTCCATCATAGCACACAAACAGCTGCACTGATTGCCGTATTCTCGCTCTAGCCGCAGTATAGCTTCTCAGAGCCCGCACCAGGCACAACAGCTCAGGCTTCTCATCCCCATCTCCTGGTGGGGGTTCATAAAGAAGAATTACTGACATGCAGACATGCATGCAGCTCACCGACACGCTTTGCAGAAGTGATAGCCAGGAGAAATGCAGTCTTTGAAGACAGCCACTTCAGCTCTGCCTGTGCCAAGGGCTCAGAGGGAGGCTGGCACAGAGCAACCGACATCTGGGGCAGGTCCCATGCAGGAGCCCCTACCTCCGGGCTCCCCTCAAGATGAGGGATATTAAGTTGTGGCACCCTACCGTATTGTTGTCAACCTTGGCATGCCCACACAAAATCACAGCCACATACACTCTCAGAGTAGTGGGAGACCTACCTTTTCCAGGAGGGACTGCAGGAATTCGAGAATCATCGGCACTGAGCAAAGCATTTAGTCTTCATTCTGGGCCGCACACCAGTCCGAGAACAGCTTCCACCGGTTTTCATACTGGGAACGAGTGGATGGTGCCCTGGCATGCATGATAGTATGCCTGACAGATGCTGCGCAGCTGCTCAGGAGCACTCTAGGCCCTTAAGCGGCCAAACCCACAGTTGGAAGTGGTGAGGACTGGGATGCCAGATTCGACCACCCAGCTGAGACAGAAGGTCTTTCCTGTAGGGGAGGCTCCAGGGCAGGCTGCAGCAGAGACTGCTAGCAGGGGGAACCATGTCCTTACTGGCCAAAAGGGGGCCACTAGCAGAACTCTGTGGCCTTATTGGAGAACCCTCTGAAGCATTGGAAAGATTAGAGGGAGGGGTGGGAAAGCATAGAGGAGACCCTCTGGCCAGGAATGAGCCAGCGCATCCTGACCCAAGGGCTAGTCGTCTCTGCCAAAGAAAACCAAACGGGACAGTGGACTGACGCTTTTGTGGGAAACAGGTCTACGTCTGCCTTGCCAAAGAGACTCCAGATGGTGTGCACCACCTCTGGATGAAGGCGCTACTCCCCTGGAGGGGGCTTGTGACGGGAAAGAAAATCTGTAACTTGGTTCCGTGCCCTCGGTAAGTACATTGCCTGCAGACTGGTCAGACGGGGGGCAGCCCACGTCAGGAGGTCCCGAGACACTTGGAGCAACTACCTGGATTTTGTGCCTCCCTGATGATTTATTTGGAAAACAGCAGAGGTGTTGTCCGTCCATATGAGAACATGCTTCCCTCTCAGGTATGGCAGGACGTGCTTGAGAGCCCTGTGCACAGCCTGGATCTCCAGCACATTGACTGCACCTAAAGCGACACCTCCCATGATGTAGAACCTCTCCCTCTATGGGGCCAGGGTGACAAGGCAAAGTGGCAAAGTTTTCCCAAGAGATGGAGGAAAATGATATAGGGCAGCAAACTCCCTCTTCAAAAAAGGGGGAGGAGGTGTAGGACGTCATCCACATGCTGGGGGGATGGACAGGCCCTCATAGAGGTTGTGTCCAAGGTTACACCTATGAAGGTTATTGTTCGGGAAGGGTGCAAGCAACTCTTTCCCAGTTCACCCTTAGAACTAAGCGGGCAACATTTTCCATAACACAGGCCGTGTCTTCAGCTGCCTGGCACCGGGATGGAGCACAAATTAGTCAATTGTCCAGGTACGGCATTATCTGGATGCCCTGAGACTGCAGGGGTGATAAAGCTGCTGCCACGCATCTTGTGAACTCTCGCGGAGAGGGGGAAAGTCCGAATGGAAGCACCCTGCACTGAGAGTGGCGACCTCTGTAGGCAAAACACAGGAACTGCCTGTGGCGAGGCGCAATCAGCACATGAAAGTAGGTGTCTTTCAAGTCGATGGAGGTGAACCATTCCCCCTTTGCTACTGCCTGAAGGACATCGACAGTCCTTAGCATGTGAAAGAGCAAGACCTTGAGGAACTTGTTGAGTCCCTTTAAATCTAGAATTGGCTGGAATCTGACAGTCTTTTTCTTTACTAGGAAGTATGTTGAGTAGAACCCCTTGGGGTGTGACAGGGGCTCTTCAGGCTCGATAGCAGCTTTGTTCAGGAGGGCGGATAGCTCCTGATGCAGCGCAAGAGCTTTTGCCAGGTCTTTGGTGGTGGTCACCTTGAGCCGGCTAAAGGTTGGGGGCCGGCGTCCGAATCGAAGATTGTACCCCTGGGTTAAGGTGGAAATCACCTAAGGGTCCATAGTTTGAGCAGCCCAGAACTTGAGCTGCTCCCGAGAGAAATAACCGACAGCCGGCCCCAAGCCCTCAGTCTTTAGCACCCTGGCCCTTGGGGGCCTGAAGGGACGTCAAAATTCATGAAAAGTGCGAGGTTGCCCGGAGGCGGAACCACGAAAATTGCGGCCTGGCCTCTGGGCAGGGCGCTGAAGCTACTGATCAGGGTGCTGAGGCACCTGGCGCGCACTGGACTGACCCCGTGGTGGGGCGCGGATTTGGGTGTTTGAGGGTGGCATTTGTCTATGAAGACTGAAAATCTGCTGCCTAGTCTGTTTAGCTTGAACAGACTGCTCAAGGGCTACCTGGTTCTACCGAGACACTACAGAGCGTTCTCCTACACACTTTCGTCAGGGGAGACTGAGCCACCCAAACCTAACAACGAGTCTGGACCAAAGGGGATAGCAAATCTCCAAGCTCCCTTAACATGAAGGCAAAGGCTTGCAATGACGCATTGCTGGTTCCGCTAGTTCTGACTGCTGTGGTACGTACATCCAACTGCAGGCGAGCTCGGGCCATGCGAATAATAGCTTGCATGGAGGTGACCTCGAATTGCTATGGGAGCTCACGGCTGAGGAACGGGCGCCCAGGGCTGAGGCTTGGGGGGTGTCCTCTCTCTCATAATCAAAGAAAGTGGCCGAAGCCGCCATAGTGAGAATGTCCTCCTCTGGCTCCAGATCAACCACGGCTGGGACAGGAGTCACCACATTCTTTACATGAACCCCAGAATGGCAGGTCATGAGGAGATTTTCATCTGGGCTAATTCAGCGATTAGTGGATCCATCCTAGATGAGAGCTCGATCCCAGACATAGCCCTTTTTTTGGAGGGGGTAGCCGCAGCAGCAGATGCTCCCCGACACTTGGTGCGGCGAGGTCGAGTCTGAGGCAGCTCATCGGATGGGGAGGGGTCGCCCATACCCGTACTGTGCTCCACCTCGGCCAGCCTACCAGCTCTCAATGCTCGAGGCATATAACTGCAGTTAATGCAAGGGTTGTCAGAAAGACCTTCCCTCAAATGCTCAAGACCAAGACAAGAGGGGCAAAGATCATGGCCATCATTAAGCTGAGGAGCGACCGAAAAGTCAGCACAGCAGTGAGCAATATTCGTCGTTGACACTCAAAACCAAAGAAAAAACACTACACGAACGAACAATGCGGTAAACTCAGCAAAAGCATAGTTAAAACTGTAGGTGAGCCATGCAAGGTTAGAATAGCGAATGCGCCTTGTTACTAATGAAGCTGAAATATAGCAGTTATCAAAATATCATACCAGTGTTTGGAGCAAGGGCAAAAGCACAGCCTTCAGCAACACCAGTTGCATAATAGCATCCAGTTAATTAAGCGTTCTTAACAAAGTTGATAATAACGCACCTTATTTTTGGAGCGAGAACACAGCCTTCATCAGAAATCAAGTTCAGGTGGCACAGTGGTTAGCACTACTGCCTCACAGCAAGAAAGTTGTGGGTTTGAATCTGGCCTGGGGCCTTTCTGTGTGGAGTTTGCGTGTTCCCGTGGGTTTTGTCCGGGTACTCCGGTTTCCCCCACCCACAAAACATGCAATATAGGGACACTCTGGTATGGCTGTGTGTGAATGTTTGATGGTGGTCGGAGGGGCCGTAGGCGTGTACTGGCAGCCACGTTTCCGTCAGTCTGCCCCAGGGCAGCTGTGGCTACAGAAACGTAATTTACCACCATCAGAGCGTGAATGTGTGAGTAAATGAATAATGTACCCATTGAGAAGCGTCTTTGAGGGCCCAGAAAGCAGAAAAGCGCTATATAAAATTGATGCATTATTATTATTAAAAGTATTAAGTTAGCTAGAGCTAGAGCACTACCACCAATTTAGTGAACTCAGGGATGTTGGGAAACAACGCACCAGACGCTGGGAGCGGGAGCGAAAACACAGCCTTCACAAACACTAGTCACGTCGGAGCACTAAGTTAGCTTGAGCAAAAACACCGCTACCAACTTAGCAAACTTATAGAAGTTGGAAAACAATGTGCTTTATGCTGGTAGCGGGAGCGAGAACACCACCCACACACCAACTACAAAGTCGTCGTCAACTCCAAAGTCGAAAGAAGCAAACACTTGCAAAAAAGGTGAATGCTCCGATCCCTTTCTGGCGAGGGATAGCCGTTGCAGCTTCAGAAGGGCGGAATCCGTGGCTCCGACCAATGTATGGTCACGAGGCTACAGGTGACGGCTCAAGATTAATAAATGAAATTGCTACGCTAAAGCTATAAGTATAGCAGACCTGCGAAGCAAGAAGATGAAAAGAACAGATCCTCTGATGACACCGGAAGATATAGCCTCTCCGGGTCATTCAGGGGTCACGGGTGACTTTATTGGTATACATACTTGACCTGCGCATGCACCAAGTGGAATATCCAGTGCTTAAAGCACTGCCTCTGGCGGTCAGGAGGGATGAGATAGAAACACGTCTGCTTGTACCCCAACATTAATCTCTTACTCGAAACCTATGCCCTAACCCAACCCTATTCCCTAACACTAATCCTCTCTGAAACAGGGGTTAAAGGTATACTCGACAACATTGGTGGAAACATTACTGCATTCGCCAAAATGTTTGCGGTGCAGGATTCTCTGGCCAACTTCACCGCCTTCCTCACGGAGAAGCAGATGATGATGGAGGCGTTTTACCCACAGATTGATCAGATGGACTTTTACCGGTACTTTACCTAAGACCCTCCCACACACACTGCCCTGCACCTAATGCCCCTCACAGACTGTCCTGTACCTAACACCTCCCCACACACTGTCCTGTACCTAACACACCCCCACACACTGTCCTGCACCTAACACACCCCAACACACTGTCCAGCACCTAACACCCCCCACAGACAGTCCTGTACCTAACACCTCCCCACACATTATCCTGTACATAACACACCCCCACACACTGTCCTGCTCCTAACACCCCTCACAGACTGTCCTGTACCTAACACCCCCCCCACAGACTGTCCTGTACCTAACACCTCCCCACACACTGTCCTGTACCTAACACACCCCCACAAACTGTCCTGTACCGAACACCCCCTCCACACTGTCCTGTACCTAACACTTCCCCACACACTGTCCTGTACCTAACACACCCCTCACACACTGCCCTGTACCTAACACACCCCTCACACACTGTCCTGTACCTAACACACCCCTCACAGACTGTCCTGTACCTAACACCTCCCCACGCACTGTCCTGTACCTAACACACCCCCACAAACTGTCCTGTACCTAACACCCCCTCCACACTGTCCTGTACCTAACACCTCCCCACACACTGTCCTGTACCTAACACACCCCTCGCACACTGTCCTGTACCTAACACATCCCTCACACACTGTCCTGCACCTAACACACCCCTCGCAGACTGTCCTGTAGCTAAGACCCCCCTCACACACACTGTCCTGTACCTAACACCTCCCCCCCACACATAGTGTTCTGTACATAACACCCCCCCACTCACACCATCCTGTATTCAGCAACACCCACACATTGTCCTGTACCTAACACCACCCCACACACACTGTCCTGTACCTAACATCACGCCACACACACTGTCCTGTACCTTACACCTCCCCACACACACTGTCCTGTACATAACACCACCCCACACACACTGTCCTGTACCTAACACCCCCCTCACACACTGTCCTGTACCTAACCCCCCCTCACACACACCATCCTGTACCCAACACCCCCCCAACACACTGTCCTGTACCTTACACCCCCCCACACACACTGTCCTGTACATAACACCCCCCCACACACACTGTCCTGTACCTAACACCCCCCCAACTCACTGTCCTGTACTTTACACCCCCCACACACACTGTCCTGTACCTAACACCCCCACACACACTGTCCTGTACCTAACACCCCCCCTCACACACTGTCCTGTACCTAACACCCCCTCACACACACCATCCTGTACCTAACACCCCCCCCAACTCACTGTCCTGTACTTTACACCCCCCCACACACACTGTCCTATACATAACACCACCCCACACACACTGTCCTGTACCTAACACCCCCACAAACACTGTCCTAAACATAACACCACCCCACACACACTGTCCTGTACCTAACACCCCCCTCACACACTGTCCTGTACCTAACACCCCCTCACACACACCATCCTGTACCTAACACCCCCCCAACTCACTGTCCTGTACTTTACACCCCCCCACACACACTGTCCTGTACCTAACACCCCCACACACACTGTCCTGTACATAACACCACCCCACACACACTGTCCTGTACATAACACCCCCTCACACACTGTCCTGTACCTAACACCCCCTCACACACACCATCCTGTACCTAACACCCCCCCAACACACTGTCCTGTACATAACACCACCCCACACACCCTGTCCTGTACCTAACACCACCCCACACACACTGTCCTGTACCTAACACCCCCACACACACTGTCCTGTACATAACACCCCCCCTCACACACTGTCCTGTACCTAACACCCCCACACACACTGTCCTGTACATAACACCCCCCCCCCTCACACACTGTCCTGTACCTAACACCCCCACACACACTGTCCTTTACATAACACCACCCCACAGACACTGTCCTGTACATAACACCCCCCCTCACACACTGTCCTGTTCCTAACACCCCCTCACACACACCATCCTGTACCTAACACCCCCCCAACTCACTGTCCTGTACCTAACACCCCCCAACTCACTGTCCTGTACATAACACCCTCCCTCTGCAGGTGGATTGGTTGTGTGGCGATGGGTCAATGACAGGGTTAAGGGGTTTGAATAAGGATTGTGGCTCTCTGTCTCCCTCTGCAGGTGGATCGGTTGTGTGGTGATGGGTTAATGACAGGGTTAAGGGGTTTGAATAAGGATTGTGGCTCTCTGTTTCCCTCTGCAGGTGGATCGGTTGTGTGGCGATGGGTCATTGACAGGGTTAAGGGGTTTGAATAAGGATTGTGGCTCTCTGTCTCCCTCTGCAGGTGGATTGGTTGTGTGGTGATGGGTCAATGACAGGGTTAAGGGGTTTGAATAAGGATTGTGGCTCTCTGTCTCCCTCTGCAGGTGGATTGGTTGTGTGGTGATTTGCTGTATGGTGGTTCTGATCCTGGCCTTTAACTTCCTGGGAGTTCTGTGTGGAAGCTGCGGATATGATAAACAGGCCACACCCACAACGCGCGGCTGCCTATCAAACACTGGCGGTATTTTGCTGATGGCGTGAGTGCACCTGTCAATCATAAGCACCCCACCCATCATATAAAACATGCTCACAATTATAAAACACACCA
The DNA here is from genome assembly GCA_029721435.1 of Gymnothorax reevesii. Taxonomy (NCBI): domain Eukaryota; kingdom Metazoa; phylum Chordata; class Actinopteri; order Anguilliformes; family Muraenidae; genus Gymnothorax; species Gymnothorax reevesii. The sequence goes on along the minus strand of CM056574.1, from coordinate 1,108,406 downwards.
CCCATCGTATAAAACACACACACTATCATAAAACACCCCGCACATCATATAAAACACACACAATCATAGAGCACCCCACCCATCATATAAAACACGCTCACAATCATAAAACACCCCGCCCATCATATAAAACACGCTCACAATCATAAAACACCCCACACATCATATATAACACACTCACAATCATAAAACACCCCGCACATCATATAAAACACACACACAGTCATAAAACACCCGGCCCATCATATAAAACACACTCACAATCATAAAACACCCCACACATCATATAAAACACACACACAGTCATAAAACACCCGGCCCATCATATAAAACACACTCACAATCATAAAACACCCCACACATCATATAAAACACACACAATCATAGAACACCCCACACATCATATAAAACACACACACAGTCATAAAACACCCGGCCCATCATATAAAACACACTCACAATCATAAAACACCCCACACATCATATATAACACACTCACAATCATAAAACACCCCACACATCATATAAAACACACACAGTCATAAAACACCCGGCACATCATATAAAACACACACAATCATAGAACACCCCACACATCATATAAAACACACACACAGTCATAAAACACCCGGCCCATCATATAAAACACACTCACAATCATAAAACACCCCACACATCTTATAAAACACACACACAGCCACAGTCATAAAAGACCCCGCCCATCATCTAAAACACACTCACACACACACAGTCATAAAACACTCTTCCTGTGAACTCAAAATGTGACCTTAGTTTGAGGTATGTGATCTCTCACCTTTTCCCTGAATGAGCAATTTAACGAAACTACCCTACACTGAGTGTGGGATTTGAACTAAAGCCCTTCCTCTCTCTGCTGCAGTGGTGTTGGGTTCAGCTTCATCTTCTCCTGGGTTCTGATGGCTTTGGTCACCGCAACCTTCTTCATTGGGGGAAATGTGGAGAAGCTTGTCTGTGAGCCTTTTGAGAGCAGACAGATCTTCAAGGCAAGTCTTCAAGAATGTGAGACAGTGAGAGAGAGAGAGAGGGAGAGAGAGGAAGAGAGAGAGAGAGAGAGAGAGAGAGAGGGAGAGAGAGGCCAGTGCTGTATCATGAGCAACAGAGAACAGGGAGAGGGCGTCATTTCTGCAAAATATTCAACTAAGCAGGTTTTTACAGCCCCAGTGTTGCATGCAACAGAGCAGTGGTTTACACTCACAGTGTAACATGCAACACAGCAGTGTTTTACACTCACAGTGTAACATGCAACAGAGCAGTGTTTTACACTCACAGTGTAACATGCAACACAGCAGTGTTTTACACTCACAGTGTAACATGCACAAGAGCAGGTTTTAATACCTGCTGTGTTATAAATAACAGGACATTACAAAGACAGTGGAATCACACAAAACCATTTTACAACATGAGCTGTTGAGGAGAGTTTAAGTGAGAGGCTGGTTTCCCCTGTCTGACTCCCGAAGAGTCGTCTATTCTTACTCATTCCTGTCTGAGTCTGTCCCCAACCGTCCCTCCATCCCTCTATCCTTCCATCCCTCATTCCATCCCTCCATCCCTCCATCCATCCATTCATCCCTCCATCCCTCGTTCCATCCCTCCATCCATCCATTCATCCCTCCATCCCTCCATCCTTCCATCGCTCCCTCGATCCATTCATCCCTCCCACCATCCATCCATCCCTCCCTCCATCCCTCCATCCATCCATCCATCCATCCATCGCTCCCTCCATCCATCCATCCCTCCCACCATCCATCCATCCATTCATCCGTCCATCCATCCATGTGTATAACGTCAGTCTCAGGAGCTCAGTCCACTGACACTGTTCTGTGTTTTGACGACTGGTGTAATGATTCTCTCCTTGAGGCCGGACATATTCTCTTGTGCTGAATTCACTGTTTCTCTCATTTCTTCTAACAGATGTTTTTCATTGGAAACAGATTTTTGAAAGTAAAAAATATCCTGTGACAAAGCACTTCCATTTAATTCCCTGTAAAATGGAGGTGCACAGCTGACGTTGAGGAACAGGACTACATCTCCCATATCCCCCTTCACTTGTGTTCTGTATAAGTATATAATCTCATCTACAGGTCTGCCTCTCATTTCTCATTTTCTCTCGCTGACTCCTCTACAACGTATGCGGCGGTTCATTCAGTCCACAGGGGAGCTCTTCTAAACAAGTTGCCACATGAGAGGTTTTCCACAGCACAATATTTTTAAAAACCTGATTTCAGCGCTCTAAGGGTTAATAACTCCAGTGCCTGGTGAGGAGCTTTAACAGAACAGGACACATCCTCCTCAGGCAGCTGGGGAAGATTTTTACGCGGATTTTAAAGGTCTTGTCTTTCCTTGGGCCTTCATCCTGGGTCTCATCAGCGCTGCTGATATTGGCGTGTTGTGAATACTGGAAATGCCGAAGAATACTTGCGTAACTTGCATAAGCACACAGGGGCTGTTGTTCGTGTGTGTGGAGCAGCATTGTACACATACACTACAGACTCTGCGCTCTGACAGCTGCAGAACAGACCGGTTTGTGTCCCACATCATGTAACTGTTCCCTGGTCTCGCTGCCAAGTGTTGTGTCTCCTGACAGATCATGGACACCCCGTTTATGGTGAACCCTGGCGCACGAAACATCCTCCCAGCCATGCTGTTTGGGAAACCAGACCTTGACCTCACCATAGAAAGTGTTTATCGGTGAGCTAAACTAAACTAGATCTCATTCTACCATAGAGAGTGTTTCCTTGCAAAAAGAAAGTAGCAAATGAGCTGACTGCCCTCTTTCCTCATTAAATGGAAAATTTGGGCATTCCTTGTCATGGCTAATAGCCAAACTATTTCTAGTTCATGTCTGTGAGCCAGGAAGGTTCCTGCTCTATAGAAGTTATATATTTTATATATATAGAGCTCTATAGAAGATTCCTGCTCACTCAGCCACATCTCTTTCTCATCATAGACAGTGTTCACCCATAAGCTAAATAAGATCTCATTCCAAACTTTGTGAGTGTTTTCTAATAAGCTGCACTAATTTAATTTTCAGTCTATGGAACATTTATTCATAATCTGAATGACATCTCATTCTCACTGTAAAGAGTGTTTACTGGTGAGCTGAACTAGATCTCAGCCTTCCCCCAGGATTCATGCATCAGAACTGGATCTCGTTCTCACCATAGATAGGCCGTACCAGTAAACCAAAAGCGGTCTGAACCTCACCACAGAAATCATTGCAGCCTGTTTCCATCAAACTAAGCAGGATCTGCACCTCTACATCGTTAGTGATGATCAGAATGAGACACAAAAACCCTCTTTTCATCCACTGACAGAGTGTGTTTTAATTCCCCTTCTCAGGAGCTGTAAGGAGAATAAAGGTCTGTACTCTGTGCTGAAGTTGGACAATATCTTCAGTGTGCATGCGTTCCTGAATAACAGTGTGGTGAGTCAGTGAGTCCTCGTGCGGATACTATCATTACACTCATGTTTTATTGCTGCAGATCTCATACCCATTTAATGGCTTCTTTATCTCCAGTACACAAAGGATTTGACAAAACTGTTTAAAGAGGTGAAGGTGGATTTCCGGGGGACGGTGCTGTTGGACTCTGCTGGACGAGAGAAGCTGATGAGCTTTGCTAACAGCGGCATCGGAGACATCAGCTATGCAGTGTACCTGGCAGAGGTGAGAGAACGAAGACAAACATGCCCTCTTCTTCTGTCCCTTTGCAGTATACATAGAAAGACTCATAACTACGTATATACACTATATATAAATACATATAACTGCATATATTCAGAACTTTAATACATTAACTTAATATACTTTGTCCATGTAACTTCATATAACTGTGACTGTATTCAAAGCACATATAAATACAAAATACAATATATAAATACAAATTACAGGTGACTAAGGGCTGTTTCTCGGTCCCATGCTACAGGTGAATAAGGGCATGACGTTGGTGGATCTGCTGTCATTCGCCAATGAGCTGGAGGCCCAGGCTGACCAGTTGGTGAGTCCAAGTAAATCAATAAGATAAAATCAATAAAATCGAACTGCGTAATTCAGTATCAGTTGAATATTCCTAACTTGGTATCATCTGGAAATTTTACCAATTTGCTTTCCATGTTCCTGTCGAGGTCATTAATGTACCATATATGTAGCTAAGCAGTGGTCCCAGCACTGATCCCTGTGGGACACCATTTACTGCAGTGCCCTGCTCAGATAAAATCCTGCAAACCACTACTCTTTGTGTTCTATCCCATAATCAGTTTAGAGTCCATGCTAAAACTTTATGGCCACCTGCCTAATATACTGTTGGTCCTCTGTGCACTGCTTAAACTGCAACATTAAATTAGCTTCTGCAAAAATTCTTGGGCCAAGTGTTTCCCAGCGGAACATTTCCTGGGGTCCTGCAAGCCCCCCACCAGCTTGTCTCTTTCCCACACTGCATATCACTGCCGTCCCTTTATTGTGTAAATCACATGCACATGCCAAGCTGTTGAAGATGATGTAAAAGAAAATAGGACTCGCTGGATCAGGCAACCTTCTTCAAGTGCTCCAAAGTCTAGTTTTATGTTCACATGCCCGTTATAGGCACTGTCGGCAGTGGACCAAGGATAGAACGGTCATTACCACTGGAGCTACAAAGCGCTGCACATGGCAGGGTGTGATGCACTGTATGTTGTGGCACATTTCTCATGTATGTATAATCAAGTTCTCCGCGACCTGTGCCACAGTAGCCCTTCTGTCAGTTAGGACCAGACAGGATGGTGCTTCCGTCAGCCCTGCACCCTGTCACTGGTTCGCAGTTCATTCCTCCTCTGCCTACTTTTGGCTGGTGCTCACCACAGCTGACTGGGAGCCTTTCTACTACAGAGATGATCCCATCCAGCCATCTGGCCTTAACGATTTGGCCCTTGACTAAGTCTCTAAGGTCCCCTTTCTCCCAAATGCAACATGTCGATAAAATGAATCAACCATTTCCTTACTTTCTCAGGTCTGTCCGCATGTGACAGACATGCGCCGTTATGGGATCTGTGATGTTTCCTTCATGTCTGAGGACAAACCAGACATCAAACACAACATACTTCAGATAATGTGCATTGGGCGTATTATTCAGCACCTGCTGATCATGATGTAGTATTGATCTTTCGTACTTCAATACTCTTGGGTGTATGCCTTCAGGGCCAATGGCGTTAGTTGTCTCTGTTTAACCCCTTTCTGCAGATGTAGATGCCCGCGTCTATAGACCTGCAAATTAGAAGCACGCTGTTACTGTACTCGATCACTAGATGGCACCCCCGGATCAGTTATTGAATGTTCACAAGCAAGCAGACCTCGAACGCGGTTCTGAATACGGTGAAGTTCACTCCACTCCCTGTTTTTCGAGAGCTGCATGAATTAAACTCCTCAGCTAAGCCTGATGTGCAAACTGGTCTTTATCCTTGCCCATAGTGTCGATTCAGCAGTTTAAAAAAACGATATCTTGACACAGAAAAAATCGTTATCCTTTGTAGCAACCAGTTTAGCCACAGTGAGCTAACAGTATTCCAATTAGTAGTTCAGAAAAATCAGTTTTCTGAGGCAAAAAAATCGACATGGTATTGATTCTCTCATATTCTATTGCCTATTACAGTTGTCCCTTACAAAAAAATTTGTAGTTCCCTACCGTGGATTTACGCGTAGATTCCTTCATTGACAAATCCAGCGCTTCCTTATATCCATCCGAGTACTGGCGTTGATAGCCAATCACTCAACCATACACTCAAGCTCTTCTGCGTATTTGTAGAGTTACACTTCTTGGCCTCGTGAAGTTTCCCTGGTAACAATGTATTGATTGGCTCGTTTCTTATCCAATTCCCGAGTGTTTAAACATTTTAGAGTAAGTGAAACACATTGATTGGACAAACACAGAGCATACAAACCTATGCGTATCAGCAGGCTCGGTTGTATCCTGTCTACGTTATGCACATTACGCGGCTAAAATAGACGGGATTTATAGAAAATCGGTTCGCAAAACTGGCCTTGAAGTGTTCAGTTACATTACAGGATTTAAATGAGAACGATATGCTCCATTGGAATTATTTCGAATGAAACAGGAGGGTTCCTGCTACTGGATACATCGGTCTCTATTTTATACAGTCAATGTCTCTGAAGGAGGGATTCACGAAAAAGGTCAGGCTGCTATTTTTGTTTGTTTTTTTTTTCTGTTTCGGAATGTATATGTACTCAACAAAGCCGAATGTCGAGGTTTTTTTCCTGTTTAAAAGGCGAACTGCCCGTGCATTTTGGTGTGGACCCCCCGGTACGTTCATTGCACGTTTCTTTTGAATCGGGAGAGGCAATGGATTTGATATTCCCTGAAAGTGGAGTGTCTGTTCAGTTAAAATAAGGTATATTTCAGAATTCAGATATTACTGAGTTAGTGAGGTGTACTTGCTCCTTATAAGCGTTGAAATGGGTTCGTGAGCTTTGAAGAGGGAACTGGTAGCTTTCATTACAGGGTGAATGTTCTGACCTTTTAATTAGCAGTTTATTTAATGCGTGTTTGTGCTGGCTTTGAAGAAAAATGGCCAAAACTCTAAACTTTATCATGGAGAAAAGGCATGTTTCGTATTTGGAGAGGTGACTGTGACCACTGATATTCAACTGCACTGATATTGATAAATTCATACTAAACTCAACCAGAAAATCATTCGTTCATATTAAATTTCATGCCTTAAAGCTTTAATTGTGTTAAATACATGATTTTTTTAATGATTTGACAGCAAATCATTTTGAGACTTTGGGGAGACACTTGGGTAGCTGTATAATTTGGCTAATAGCATGTAGGTAATCGAGAATGTAATGTTGACGATGAATTCTACTTGTGCTCAAGGAGTTTATGATACCAGAAATGTATAGTTTTAATCCCCAGCAGTTTTTCAATCGTCAGAATTATTTTTTTTGCAATTTCAATGGTGAATTCTCTTGAAGATTTTTTATGTTTGCTGCTCATTTCCTCTACCAAAATTATGAAAATAGACTGAAATACAATGTAATTCTAAATGCTGTAAGTGTCTTTCCTGAATTGAGCCACATTTTTCCTCTTTGTGAAGCTTAAATCTTGAATTATACAGCATTAAAGTGGGTAACCCATAAATAGCCAAATTTGGCTTCTGCACAAAGGGGTTAATTGACGCTTGGCTTTGGTTGTGTAGAAGCTTTGCCGTTTTTCCCTGAGTGAGCGGCGAGGAGCCGCAGTGTTTGCAGAGATGAGTGTGTCTTTATGAATGGCGAGATTGCTGAGAATAGTGTAAAATGTGTGAATGATATAAATGGTGTGAACATTACAAAGTATAAATGGTGTAAATGGTGTCATGTGTGAAAGTTATGCAGTTTAAATGAGCTGATTTCCTCTGGGTTTCGGGCTCTCATATGAGCATCTTTCATCATTCATGTAAATGTTTTTACAACAGCAGCACGATCACCTCCCACACGTGTCCGTTACCGGTCTCCGTCTTTCACAGATTTCTCTTTCCCTCCCTCTCCTCCCCTCTCTCGCTCTCAGCCGCGCGGCGCGCTGGAGAACGCTCTCAAAGGCCACGCCAGCAGCATCAGGCTGATCCACAGTCAACAGGTCGTCCCCATGGAACAGGCCATGGTAATCATGCCGCCCCACTGCATGCTGGGAAGCAACACCTTGGCCCTTAAGTTCTGAAGACCTGGCACTTTCTGACCAGCTAACTGTCTCGTTGTAATTTGCTTGTTTTGATTTTTGACATGCAGTCGACAAAAAAAGAACATTTTTTAAAAATTACCGCTGGAGTGTGTCAACCATCCCACCTACACAGCAGGCGACTCCACGGCTGGTCACAGTTTGTGATGTTGTGCGGTGAAGCCTTGAGAATCTGAGCTCTTAGAGAGAAACACCGCTGTGATGCAGCCCCCTGTCTGCGCTCCTGTAATGGCAGCAGTCCAGTCCAGCCTCTCCTCTCCTGCAGTACAGGCTGCGCTTCGGTGTTGGGCTGTGTGCTTAGTGAGAGGCAGATGACAGATTTTATTCCAGCGCCAAGTTAAACACTCACTGATTTGCCCCTTACATAACCTGACATGATCAAAGCTGGTCCACTGGGTTTGACGCAGTCATGGCTATTTGTGTAATCTAAAAAAAAAAAACGCAAGACATCACACACAAATTGAAGGGCAGCCTGTGTTTTTATGCTCTAATTTGTGATCTACTGCTAACAATTTTAATCACATATCTTTTCGCTCATTCATGCTTTATACATCCTTGCTGATGCTGGACTTATTTTATTTTTTTAAATGAAGTCAAACAGCAGTTGCGAATCCGTAGAGGTACTGTAGAGGTCACTGTTTTCTCTTTTCCTGTTCTGCTATCCCAAAACTGCCGCGGCTCTGAAGAAATTTGTTCGAGCGAGGGTAAGAGTGTGTATAGTGTGGCTGTGTGTATCTGAGTGAACGTAAATGTGTGACAGTGTCTGTGTGCATACGTGTGTGTGTGTGTGTGTATACATTTGGTGTGTGTGTGTTCATTGTGAGCGTTGTGTGAATAATGTGTAATTCTGTTGTCTAATAGAGCACACTGAGTCAGAGCATTCGACAGCTACAGAGATCAGCTACTACCTTGCCTGTGAGTGTCTCAGCCCTAACCTCCATCCTTAACCCGCTCCCAAAATCCTAACCCTCCCCTTATTGCCTATTATAAATCCGAACCCTACCCCCTTTGTAAACACTAGTGCTACCCTCAGATCATGAGCCATGACCTTACTCCTCTGTTATAAACCTGATGAGAAAACACCACTCATCATTCTGTTTGTTTACTCAGTGTTGTTTCTCATTCTCAGGACAAAGTCAACGATGTCCTGAGTGCTATCAATGCCGCAGAATACCTCATCAGCCAGAACGCATCCTTTGTGGTCATGCAGGTAACTCAGATCAGATCGAAACTGATCGGAAACGCAGAATCTGCATATGAAAACTCAGCTCAGTAACTCAATACAGTTTCTTAATACAGAACTCAGTACAGTGACTCACTACTGAATCTCAGTATAATAATTATACTTATTATTGTTATTATACATTTAATTTGTAAGCACCTTTCAAAACACACAAGGAGACTGTACAAGATAAAAGCAATAAAACACCAGATAAAAGCACAGAATAAAAATGGACAATGCAGATCACAACGAGTGGGCTGAATTCATAGTGTAGTAATTCAATGCAGTGATTCAGCTGAGTTACTCAAAAGAAAAAGTCTGTACAGTGACTCAGTAGAGAAACTCAATATTGTTGCTCAATACAGTGACCATAGGGCAGTAACTCAATACAGTAAGAGGAGAGTAATTTAATACTGTAAGTCAACACTGTAACTCAGTACTGAAACTCAGTGTTGTAATTTAATGCAGTGATGCTGTGCAGAATCCAGTATACTAACTCAGTACAGAGTCAACACAGTACCTGAGTGCAGTAATACAGTAACTCAACACTCTAACTCAGTACAGAAGCACAGCACAGTAACTCAGTACAGTAATTCAGCACAGAAACACAGTGCAGTAACTAAGTACATAAAATCAGTATAGTAACATTACAAAAAGTCACTCAGTACATTTACCCAGTAATGTCACTCAGCACAGAAACTAAATACAGAAACTCAGTGCAGTAAGTCAACTCACAAACTCAGTGTAGACAGTCAGTGATGGGGAAAAACTAAGATTCTTGGAGAATTTTAATGGCTTCTGGTCCTTGTGGAATCGCAGGAACACGTGGTGTGTGTGTGCAGCGCAGATGTGTTTGCACTGAACACACATGGTGTTTGCGTTCTTTCCTTGTACAGGAAACTCTGAAGTACATGCAGAACATTGGAGGCTACTTCAGGCAGTACATGGACTGGGTCAAATCTTCAGTAAGCGATTCGTCATCTCACCATAGACAGATCCAGTCTATGCTTTTATTCTATTCTGGGGACCAAAATTTAAATGAAGATAGAGAAGCTCTAGAAAAAGTTCAGAGAAGAGCCACTAAGCTAATTCCAGGTATAAAAGATGAAAGCTATGAGAAGAGGCTGAAGATCCTGTTAGCAGAACTCAGGGTCACAAATGGAAGTTGACCAAAGGTAAATTTAGTGCTGATATTCAGAAATCTTTCTTCACCGAAAGAGTAATTTCAATGTGGAATAGCTTGCCTGACCATATTGTTGAGGCAGAAACCTTGGGGGTTTTCAAGAGCAGGCTTGTCTCAAAGCTAGATACCATTGAGTCATTCAGTATCTGAAGGGATATATTCACAGTAGTATAAAGAAACTGGTGAGCGTAGTTGGGCTAAACGGCCTTTTCTGGCCACTCATGTTATGTTATGTTATTCATGCGAAGGATCAAATTTTTAATATCCATCCATTCATTGGTGATAACATACACAATTATTAAAAGTTAATGTTTATCATTGCAAGGTTTAAACAATTAGAAGTGGTGGTAGCACTTTATATAAATGAGTGATTTCTGCGGCATTCTCAATGACATTGACCCCTCAAACTCTGGCATTTCACTGAAGTTTCCCTTTAAGTCGGTCAAAGTAAAAAAAAAAAGCTTTTTTTCCTCATATTTTAGGACAGTGAGACATTCAATGTCTGTATCTGCTGATTGCAGTGCTCCACTGAAATTGCATCACACTTATATTGGGAGAAATACTCAAACCCAGGCAGCCATGTTTTTATGGCCACAGCATTACTGCAAACAGAAAGTATCTCGACCTTGACCACCATTTTAGACACATTTCCCTGATTACGAGGCTCCCAGTATGTTTTAAAGTTTCCCGGTTTTCTTTCCTTTAGTGAACTTGCACATGAATTATCAACATGCAGCAGTTCCGCTTTACTTTGAATTAACGGGAGTCAACTTTGGCTCCACACCGAAGCAGAATGATCTATTTGTGGGAAACCCTGCATATTTGGGATTGTTGGGAACCTCGGGTTCTGCACCAGAATAAAAAGTAGCCCTGAAGTTACAAAGGTTGAATACAGCAGCTGCATTTTATGGACTCAGATTTTAAAAATCTAATTCTGTTGTTATATGGCTTTAACGCGTCGCTTGTGTATCATTTAATGCATGCTACTTGTTTTAAGATTTGGGTTATATGTTTTAACATCCATGGTAGATGTTTTAATAGGGGTGTTCCATGTTTTATGGCATATATTACGCGGTATTACATGCTTTAAAACATGTGATACTTGTTTTTATGTGCATGCGCATTATTTGATTCATTGTTTTACGTGTTTTGAGATGCATGTAATATTTTGAATGTTTATGTTAGGTGTTTTATCATTTAATGTGTGTTATGTTTTATGATGCATGTTTTACCATTTGTGTGACATGCTGTATGTGTATGCACGTCACATGATTTATTGTCTGTGTTACGTGTTTTAACATGTGTGTGACATGTGACTCTGTGCAGCTGGATTTGGAGGTAGCTCCCTGTAAGCCGCTCAGTAACATCCTGGACAGTATGGAGATCGTGGGCTGCAGCTTCATCGTGGACTCGCTGGTGAGAGGCAGAGCAGCTAACTGCACCCCCACTCCCCCTCGGGGGTACAGAGTACACAAACCCACGCACAGTGTCCCCCCATATACACACACCCCCTCCCTCCCTCTCTCAAACCCAGATCAGAGGTGGTGGAACACTCGCCCTGTGTTTGCAGCAAGCCCTGCAGCAGAGAGGCAAAGCCTGGCTGTTTATGGAGGGGTGGGCGGAGTGGCACTGTGTGTGTGGGGGTTAAAGGTCATGCATATCACACATACTGTGGGGGTTAGTGTGTGTTCAGGATGGGCTGTGGGGAGGGGGGGGGTGGAGTCACGGGGCTAAATTAGCCTCAACAGTGATGTGTTTGTTACCAGGACCCATGTATTCCTCACTGAGCACCGCCAAAGTCATGCCTGCAACTGCAACCATGAATATAGCAAATACACAAATGAGCATCGCAAATGCACTAATGAACATGGCAGATGCACTAATGAACATAGCAAATACATTAATGAACATTGCAAATGCACAAATGAACATAACAAATACACTAAGGAACATAGCAAATACACTAATGAACATTGCAGATGCACTAATGAACAGAGCAAATACACTAATGAACAGGGCAATTGCACGAATGAACATAGCAAATACATTAATGAACATTGCAAATGCACAAATGAACATAGCAAATACACTAAGGAACATAGCAAATACACTAATGAACATACCAAATATGTTAATGATCTTAGCAAATCCACTAATGAACATCGCAAATGCACAAATGAATATTGCAAATACACTAATAAGCATAGCAAATGCACAAATGAACATAGAAAATACACTAATGAACATCACAAATGCACTAATGAACATGGCAAATACACTGATGAACATAGCAAATGCACTAATGAACATACCAAATACGCTAATGAATATAGCAAATGCACTAATGAATATGACAAATGCACAAATGAACATGACAAATGCACAAACGAACATGACAAATGCACTAATGAACATCACAAATGCACTAATGAACATAGCAAATACACTATTGAACATCACAAATGCACTAATGAACATGGCAAATACACTGATGAACATAGCAAATGCACTAATGAACATACCAAATACGCTAATGAATTTAGCAAATGTACTAATGAATATGACGAATGCACAAATGAACATCATAAATGAACATGTCAAATGCACAAATGAACATGGCAAATGCACTAATGAACATGGCAAATGCACTAATGAACATCACAAATGCACTAATGAACATGGCAAATACACTAATGAACATGGAAAATGCTCTAAAGAACATAACAAATGCACTAATGAACATGGCAAATGCACTAAGGAACATAGCAAATGCACTAATGAACATCACAAATGCACTAATGAACATGGCAAATACACTAATGAACATGGCAAATACACTAATGAACATGGCAAATGCACTAATGAACATGGCAAATGCACTAATGAACATCGCAAATGCACTAATGAACATATCAAATGCGCTAATGAACATAGCAAAAGCACTAATGAGCATAGCAAATGCACTAATGAACATAGCCAATACACTAATAAACATTTAAAATACACAAATGAACGTATAAAATATACTATGCACACTAATCAAGATAGCAAATGCACATAGCAAATGCACTAATGAGCATCGCAAATTCACTCATGAACATAGCAAATGCACAAATTGATTTAGCAAATGTTTTAATGAACATAGGAAATAATGGAGACAACACGTGCTGATCATGGTAGAATGTCTCTGGGTGAATGAACTGCATGTTTTAATGAACATCACAAATGCACAAATGAACATGTCAAATGCACAAATGAACATGGCAAATGCACTAATGAACATCACAAATGCACTAATGAACATGGCAAATACACTAATGAACATGGAAAATGCTCTAAAGAACATAACAAATGCACTAATGAACATGGCAAATGCACTAATGAACATAGCAAATGCACTAATGAACATCGCAAATGCACTAATGAACATATCAAATGCGCTAATGAACATAGCAAAAGCACTAATGAACATATCAAATGCGCTAATGAACATAGCAAAAGCACTAATGAGCATAGCAAATGCACTAATGAACATTGCGAATACACGGATGAACACAGCAAACACACTAATGAACATAGCCAATACACTAATAAACATTTAAAATACACAAATGAACGTATAAAATATACTATGCACACTAATCAAGATAGCAAATGCACATAGCAAATACACTAATGAGCATCGCAAATTCACTCATGAACATAGCAAATGCACAAATTGATTTAGCAAATGTTTTAATGAACATAGGAAATAATGGAGACAACACGTGCTGATCATGGTAGAATGTCTCTGGGTGAATGAACTGCATGTTTTAATGAGCACAACGCATTTGCGATTGAGCATTGCCAATTGGCTAATAAATGTAGAGCATATCCTTGTGAGGGTATTGCATGTACTATTGAACAGTTCACACACCAACAAAGGTTACACCTGAACAATGAGTTTAGAGAATGTGCTAATGAACTTAGTGCATGAGCTATCCGGTAAAATAACAAGTGTTAAACTCTTGAGTTGGGGTGATGGATCAAATGTACTGGCAACATTTAGTGTGGGCACGTGACTGATAAAAGTAGCTGGCTGCGGTAAAATGTTATGTTAGTGTTTGATTAAAATGTTCCCACTCCTGACAGAATATCATACTCAGTAACAGGTTCTGCTCACAGAATCCCCTGTGCAATTTACACAGGATCTCTGGAAGGAACTCATTCATTTTAGTGAAACAAGTTATTTCTGCCCATGAAATCACCTTGTCCATTATCGTTGAAGGGCTGCTGTAAAAATTGGACAAATACTGTTCAGACATGACAAGAAATAAGCATTTTCTGAGAGAAAAAGTGACTGTGATTTCTGATATAAATATCAGTTGCAGCTGGTGAACTGGCGTTAGGGGAGGCTCAAAACAATCCTTTAAAATGAGTGATTGGTCATGACCTGTTTTCAATCATTCATTTAAATTACCATTACAGAAACTCTGAAAACTCTCAACATTATCAGATGTGACCAGTTTTCATTTATAACGCATTTATACTGATTATGACTCTGGACTTCACACATTTTTCTTTATTCAGCGATTGGAAGCGATACATGTGTTTTGTGATTGTTAAAATGAAATAAGATCATTTGAAACGTCTTTATGCAATTCCATTGCTTCCAACCCCTCCTGTGCACAAGGATTTCAGTTCCGTGCGAGAATCTCTTACATATGTGTTGAATAATTGCTGACTACAGCAGAGAAACGTAAATATGCCACTTAAACTCATAAAAACTGAAAACTGGCCACACCTGATAATGTTGAGAGTTTTCGGAGTTTCTGTAATGGTAATTTAAATGAATGATTGAAAACTGGTCATAACCAGTCATTAATTTGAGCTTCCTCTATTGCCAGTTCACCAGCCGCCGCTGAGATACAGCGCCCTCCATAATTATTGGCACCCCTGGTTAAGACATGTTCCTCAGCTTCTAATAAATTCAGTTTTTTTTCTAAATAATATAGGACCTCAATGAAAAAAAGAGGAAAATCCAACCTTTAACTCAAGTGCATTTATTCAGTGGGAAAAAATCCCACATTAAGAAATTATTATTTTACATCAAATCATGTGTGCCACAATTATCAGCACCCCTGATGTTAATACTTCGTACAACCCCCTTTTTGCCAATAAAACGGCACCTAATCTTCTCCTATAATGTTTCACAAGACGGGAGAATACAGAAAGAGGGATCTTTGACAATTCCTCTTTGCACAATCTCTCTAAATCATCCAGCAACCTGGGTCCTCTCCTCTGCACTCTCCTCTTCTGCTCACTCCACAGGTTTTCAGTGAGATTGAGGTCTGGGGACTGAGATGGCCATGGGAGGAGCTTGATTAGGTGTCTGGTGAACCATTTCTGTGTAGATTTGGCCACATGTTTGGGGTCATTATCTTGCTGAAAGACCCAGTGACAACCCATCTTCAGCTTTAGGGCAGAGGCCACCAGATATTGATTCAAAATGTCCTGGTATTTCAAAGTGTTCATGATGCCATGCACCCCAGGGCCTCTGGAAGAGAAACAGTCCCACAGCATCACCGATCCTCCCCCATACTTCACAGTGGGCATGAGGTGCTTTTCTGCATACTCATCTTTTGTGTTCCGTGTTTATTGACAATAAGCTCTATCTTGGTCTCATCTGACCAAAGCGCACAGTCCCAGTTGAAGTCCCAGTACCGCTTAGCGAACTCCAGACGTTCGCGTTTATGATTGTGAGTGAGAAAAGGTTTTTTCAGTGCATGCCTCCCAAACAGCTTGTTGGCATGTAGATAGCACCTGATGGTTGTTTTGGAGACTTTGTGACCCCAAGATGCTACCATTTGTTGCAATTCTTTAAAAGTGAGCTTCGAAGAACTTTTTATTTCCCTTACCATCCTCCTCACTGTGTGTGGTGGCAAAATAACCTTGTATCCTCCTCCAGGCTTGTTTACCACTGTTCCAGTTGTTTTAAACTTCTTAATGATTCCTCTGACAGTAGATATGGGCAGGTGCAGGCGAGTGGCTATTTTCTTGTAGCCATTGCCTGACTTGTGAAGGTCGACACACATCTGCCTTACTTGAATGGTGTGTTCCTTTGTCTTTCCCATGTTGAAGAGTGGATGAGAGAAATGGCCTCTGTGTCACGTCATATTTATACCCCAGGGAAACAGGAAGTGATGAATTACTAATTAAATGTTCCTAGATACTCTGATCAACTTTGTAAACTACTGTAGAAATGACAGAAATACTTCAATTATATTTAATTCATAGGAATTTTTAGGGGTGCCAATAATTGTGTAACAGGTGATTTTATGAAAAATTATTGTTTCTTAGTCAGGGATTTTTTCCTCCTTAAAATTCACTTGAGTTGAAGGTTACATTTTTCTGCAATTCTCTGTGTGAGAGTATGCTTCTGCAATAAAAATTGAATTTATTTTAAGGCTTTTAACACATCTTAACCAGGGATGCCAATAATAATTGAGGGCGCTGTGTATATATATATATATATATATATATATATACACATAAAATTAGGAAATTTCCCAACCAATAAATGATAAATTTCTCAGAAATTTATAAAGACAAGTATGGCAGCCTGCCAATCCAAGGGAACTGCATCCAACATCCATGCGATTGATCTGTGATCAGAGTTATTGCGATTGATCTGTGATCAGAGTGATTGCAATTGATCTATGATCAGAGTGATTGCTATTGATCTATAATCAGTGTGATTGCGATTAATCTGTGATCAGAGTGATTGCGATGGATCAGTGATCAGAGTGGTTGCGATGGATCTGTGATCAGAGTGGTTGCGATTGATCTGTTGAATAGGTTTGTCTGCCCAGACAGCCCAACTACATCCAGGGTCTTCAGCGTCTCAAGACAAATCCTCTCGTTCTCCAGTGACTTCCCACTGCGGAGCCTTTTGACTACCGCAGTGACGACCACTGGGGAAATGGGCCGAGACTCACCCAAGTTTTCTATCTCTGCCTCCCCAACGGACGGCGAATCTGTCGGATTCAGGAGTTTCTGAAAGTGCTCCTTCCTCTGCCAAATAACATCCTCAGTGGAGGTCAGCAGTTCCCTGGGTGGAGCCTTGCCGCCCCTTCCTGAGTTGTCTGACAGTGTGCCAGAACCTCTTCAGGCCACCCAAAAGTCTTTCTCCATGGCCTCCCCGAATTCCCCTCAACCCTGGGGTTCTGCTTCTGCAACCACTGTGGCTGCAGTCCTTCTACCCTGTCGATACCGGCCTGTCCAGTCAAGAGTCCCCTGGGCCTACTGGGCCCGAAAGGCCACCTTCCTCAGCTTGACGGCCTTCCTCACCGCCGGTGTCCACTAACAGGTTCATGGGTTGCCAACAACCTTCAGGCCATAGCCCACAGCTGCCGCTTCCACAATGGAGCCTTTCAACAGGGTCCAGTCAGACTCCAGACCTCCCAGGGAATGCCCGAGGCCAGGGTGCTGGAAAGAAGACTCCACCCGATTGTCGAACCTCAGATTCAACAAGAGCAATGTGGGTTCAGTTCTGGCTGTGGAATTGTTGACCAACCTTTTTCCCCTTTCACAGATACTGGAGGGGACATGGGAGTTTGCCTGTCCAGTCTACATGTGTTTTGTGGGCTTGGAACAGGCTTATGAATGTGTCATACATGGTATTCTGTGAGGGGTGGTTTGGGAGTATGGGGCTCCGTGCCCCTTAGTTTGAGCCATTCGATACCTGTACAACCAAAGCCAGAGTGGTGTCCACATTCTCAGTATTTAGTCAAACTAATTTCCAGTTGGTGTTAGCCTTCGCCGAGGGTGTGCCTTGTTACCTATTCTGTTCATGATTTTCATGGACAGGATATTAAGGCGCAGCCGAGGTTTGGAGGGAGTCCAGTTTGGTGGCCTCAGGATTTCATCTCTGCTGTTTGCAGATGATGTGGTCCTGTTGGCTTCATCACGCTGTGACCTCCAGTGCACACTGGAGCGGCTCGCAGCTGAGTGTGAAGAGGTCAGAATGAGGATCATCACCTCCAAATCTGAGGCAATGGTTCTTTGTCAGAAAAAGGTGGATTGTCCCCTCTGAGTGGGATGAGTCGTTACCCCAAATGAAGGAGTTAATGTATCTTGGGGTTTTGTTCATGACTGAAGGTAGGATGGAGCGGGAGATTGACAGGCTGATCGGTGCAGCATCTGCAGTGAAGCGGGCGTTGCACTGGTCCACCGTGGTGAAGTAGGAGTTGAGCCTAAAGGCGAACACATCTATGTTCCAACCCTCATTTATGGTCACTAGCCTTGGGTAGTGACGGAAAGAACAAGATTGCGAATACAAGTGGCCAAAATGGGCTTTCTTCACAGGATGGCTGGGCTGACACTTAGGGACAGGAATAGGAGCTGCTCCTGCATGTTTAGAGGAGTTACAGTAGTTGAGGTGGTTTGGGCATTTGGTTTGGATGCCTTCTGGACACCTTCCTTTAGAGGTTTTCTTGGCACATCCAATCAAGTGGAGGCCCTAAGGCTGACAAAAGAAACACTGGAGGGACTATATCTCCCGGCTGGCCTGGGAATGGCTTGTCGTACCCCAGGAAGAGTTGGAGGAAGTGGCTGAGGAGGGTAGTTGCCTGGAAATCTCTGCTTATCCGCTATCCCTGCGATCGGGCTCCGGCATATTTTGTCAGTTGTTTGCTCTTAAAACCTCAAAAACTGTAGGATGAGTGATGTGTCGAATAATGAGAGGGATAAGTGTGGTCAGAAAGTGTTTAGTTTGAAGAGTGTTTGGTGTGATGAGTGTTTGGCTTTGTCAGATGACAGTTTAGTGATTGTTTGGTAGTCGGCAGTTTTGATGTCATTTCATTAATTTGTGGACTATTCCAGAACACCTTCTGGTTTGGCCTTGGCTGCTGTACAGTTTTCCTCATCCCCAGTATAATCTTCTCTGTGAAGCTGGCGAAATTCTACCGCCGGATGGACACAGAGGATGTTTATGATGAGTAAGTATGGATATGAGGCCCTTTCCTTATGGTGATGTCCCATCTAGGAAATAACTAAAACAGTGCTGGATTTTTAATCTTTTCATTCTTCTTCTACATCCTGACTTGGCCTCCTTGGCTGCTTATTTTTACTTTGAGCTGCTCCCATACGAGTTGGAGGAAAGCTCTTCATTTGCTGTTTAACAGATACAAATGCAGAAAAAGCTTTGTTGTTCAGTATCTGCTGTTTTTAGCTCACCGGCCAATAGGCAGACTGAGCTGTTGGGGTCAAGCAGCCTTCAGGGTCATTGCGGTCATGATTGTGTTCCACTACCAAAGTGTATCGGTCTTCTCCAAAATCATTGGCCAGATTCACTCGATATTTTGTATGAGCCTCCTTGGGACCATGTCTCTAAAGTGTGTCCGTAGTTTATAAAAGTGGTTATTTTTGGTTTGTTAACATCATTTTTTTAAAATAATTAACATTTCCCCATGGAGAAAGTATGCCTTGTTAAATAATAGGTAAAAGCGATTCAACTGTGCCCTCTAGTGGCTGATCAGCACGCTTTGACATAGACTCAGGACGGTTTTGTCCAGTCTGGTTTTGAATGCTGGCAGATAAGCTACAGCGCCATTTTCACGTTTTCTTTAAGCTGTGGTCTGTATGATTTTGGCCAGTAAAGAACTGATGATTTGGCTGGTGGTATTTTGTCAGTTCAAAGTGTGATTTATCTAGAGTAACTGAATTATTCAGAATAATTCGGCTGAAATGACTTTGTTCTTCTTGAGAGTGAATCAGCTGGAATGATTCTGTTTCTGCAGAGTGATTAGGCTGGATTGTCTGTGTTATAAAGAGTGATTAGGCTGGATTGTCTGTGTTATAAAGAGTGATTAGGCTGGATTGTCTATGTTATAAACAGTCATTTGGCCAGAGTCAATCTTTTGTGCTTGAGAGTGATTTGGCTGGCGTCATTGAGTTTTTATTTGGAGTAATTTGGCTGGAGTGACTCTGTTGTTAAAATGATATTGGTGAGGTGACTGCTGCCGTGAAGAATGTTTTGGATGGAGTCACTCTGTTTTTGTTAATTTGTTAACCATTAGCCAGTTTAGCGGCCACATAGAAAATGTGAAATGCTCGAAAACCGGCCTCCAAACATATGACTTTGATCACATGACTTTTGTTTGTCATGTGACGTTGTTTACAATCAACAGGTTTCCCCGTCACAGTAGGCTGTGTTTCAGTGTAGGTGTAGGTCACAACCACTTTATGTAATGCAGGGTTGAAAGGGTGAAGAGTGAATTGACTGGGGTGACCTGTCGTTATAGGGAGTGATCGGTTGTTATGTGGAATGATCTGTTGTTGTGTGGAGGGATCTGTTGTTGAGTTGTATGAATGGCAGTACTCTGTGTGGGCTCTCCTGTGGGATGCGGTTTCTCCTGCTCTGATCCTGGTTTCTCTCCTACAGTGGCGCTGAAACCTGGAGCTGATCCAGAATAATGGTGAGGCTGTAGAAAGTTTGTACTTTAATCCCCACTGTTATAAATCTCGATATATTCTTTATTCATATAGATGTTCATGTGATGTAAACAGTGATTATCATCTGATATTTTCTTTACATTTTCTTAGAAATAAGGACCAAAGAAGCTCCTGAAGAACTGTCTTATCAATCCAGAATCCAGAACACCATCTCACCTGCCGAACACCACCTAACCTGCCGAACACCACCTAACCTGCCGAACACCACCTCACCTGCCGAACACCACCTCACCTGCCGAGCATCATCTCACCTTCTGAACACCATCTCACCTGCCGAACAGCACCTCACCTGCCGAACACTCCTTCTCCTGACGAACACCACCTCACCTGCAGAACATCACCTCACCTGTCGAACGCTCTCTCACCTGCCGAACACCACGTCACCTGCCGAACATTCCCTCATCTGCCGAACACTCCCTCTCCTGCCGAACACCACCTCACCTACCGAACACCACCTCACCTGTCGAACACTCCCTCACCTGCCGAACACCACCTCACCTGCCGAACATTCCCTCACCTGCCGAACACTCCCTCTCCTGCCGAACACCACCACACCTGCCGAACACTCCCTCACCTGCCGAACACCACCTTATCTGTGGAACACTCCCTCTCCTGCCAAACATCACCTCACCTGCCGAACACTCCCTCACCTGCCAAACACGACCTCTTCTGCTGAACACTCCCTCACCTGCCAAACACCACCTCACCTGCCGAACACTCCCTCACCTGCGGAACACCACCTCACCTGCTGAACACCACCTCATCTGCCGAACACTCCCTCACCTGCTGAACACGCCCTCTCCTGCCAAAAACCACCTCACCTGCCGAACACTCCCTCACCTGCAGAACACTCTCTCACCTGCCAAACACCGCCTCACCTGCTGAACACTCCCTCACCTGCCGACCACCACCTCACCTGCCGAACACCACCACTCCTGCCGAACACTCCCTCGCCTGCCGAACACCACCTCACCTGCCGAAAACTCCCTCACCTAGCTAACACCACCTCACCTGCCGAACACTCCATCACCTGCCGAACACTCCCTCACCAGCCGAACACCACCTCACCTGCCGAACACTCCATCACCTGCCGAACACTCCCTCACCAGCCGAACACCACCTCACCTGCCGAACACTCCCTCACCTGGCAAACACCACTTCTCTAGACTGAGGCACCTTCTTCTGGTTAGCATCACCCCACCTGGGTAGCATAACCTCGCCTGGGGGGGTCACCTCACCTGCTCCCATCATCAGGCTGCTCCATCTCTCAGATCTTCCCTTTTAATTTCACTTTCTCACAAAATCAAATTTCTTTGATGGTGTTTTTTTAATGGTCTGATTCCTCTTCAACATTTTTGTTACAAAAAAAAACTTGAAGCTTTGTTATGGCACTCCTTGGCAACTACACTAGATATGTCAAATCATAGATGTTTATGAAACCTAATTTTCCAATGTAAGTTATACATTCACGATTTTAGTGATTGTGTGAATTTTTTTTTATGCTTTCAAAACTTTTTAGGTTTTATATCTTTTTTGTTAATGTTTGTTTTATGAAGTATGTTGTAAGTCTTTTTTCTTTACGTATCGGAGACACACTTCTCATGTTTCTCCAGGTTCAGGTGAAAGTGTACGACTCAGGAATGGATTGTGCTCTCGCCCTCTCAGCTGCTGAGGTATATCTGCAGTGTTGGAACATCATTCAGATAAATTCAGTCACATTACGTTGAACCAATGAAACGGTGAAAGGCATTAACGTGTGCCGTCTGCAGGAGATGGCAGTCTGTGAAGGATGTGTGTAATAATTGGTAATATTATTTTATTGCATTCAGTGCTCTCACGCTGATTATCACTACATTGGGTAATATTATTATGCTGGGTAATATTATAATGAAAGGGTAACATGACAAACACAGGGTAACATTATAAATGCCGGGTAATATGAAAAAGAAAGGGTGATATAAACACAGGAAAATAAACGAATGGTAATGTATTATGATCACTGGGTTATAGTGAAAACACTGTGTGATATCAGAAAAAAAGGGTTATATTATAAACACAGACGAGACATTCCTGAAGAGGCTTCGTTGTGCTTCTGCATTTATGTTGTTTCAGGTGTTGTCATCTGTTCCAGTGACAGTTAAAGGCCTCTGATAATGTTTTTTCAGCAGTGTTACTGAGTAGGCACCTGCAATTATGCAGGGCATGTGTAGAGATGATTGTGAAATAGATAATCGTGTGTGCTGGCAGCGTTCACACCGGAAGTTACTCTCGGACCAAACATGGTGTAAAAATTGTGAATAAAAAATGAACATTTTCCAGGCCAGCATGGGGTCTTGCAGTGATAATTCTGCAATTACATGTGAAATGTCAAACAGTATTTCCGGAGTTTACTGTACCATTAAAATCTATTTATTACACTTTGGTGGTGAATGACCTGCAACAATGGTTTTTCCTGGACCTGTCTAACCCATAATCCATCACTGCTCCACCAGTTTAAAATACTCCATCACTGCTCCACCAGTTTAAAATACTCCATCGCTGCCTCACCTGTGTGAAATTCTCCATCACTGCCTCACCTGTGTGTGAAATACTCCATCACTGCCTCACCTGTGTGTGAAATACTCCATCACTGCTCACCTGTGTGTGAAATACTCCGTCACTGCTCACCTGTGTGAAATACTCCATCACTGCTCACCTGTGTGAAATACTCCATCACTGCTCACCTGTGTGAAATTCTCAATCACTGCCTCACCTGTGTGAAATACTCCATCACTGCCTCACCTGTGTGTGAAATACTCCGTCACAGCCTCATCTGGATAAAATACTCAATCATTGCCTCACCTGTGTCAGATACTCCATCACTGCCTCACCTGGATGAAATACTCCATCGCTGCCTCACCTGTCTGTGAAATACTCCGTCACTGCCTCACCTGTCTGTGAAATACTCCGTCACTGCCTCACCTGTGTGTGAAATACTCCTTCACTGCTCACCTGTGTGAAATTCTCAATCACTGCCTCACCTGTGTGAAATACTCCATTGGTGGCTCACCTGTGTGAAATTCTCCATCACTGCCTCACCTGTATGTGAAATACTGCATCACTGCTCACCTGTGTGAAATACTCCATCACTGCTCACCTGTGTGAAATTCTCAATCACTGCCTCACCTGTGTGAAATACACCATCACAGCCTCTCCTGTGTTTGAAATACTCCATCACTGCCTCACCTGGATAAAATACTCCATTGATGCCTCAGCTGTGTGAAATACTCCATTGGTGGCTCACCTGTGTGAAATTCTCAATCACTGCCTTACCTGTGTGTGAAATACTCCATCACTGCCTCACCTGCGTCAAATACTCCATCACTGCCTCACCTGTGTCAAATATTCCATCACTGCTTCACCAGTGTAAAATGCTTCATCACTGCCTCACCTGCGTCAAATACTCCATCACTGCCTCACCTGTGTCAAATATTCCATCACTGCTTCACCAGTGTAAAATGCTTCATCACTGCCTCACTTGTGTCAAATACTCCATCACTGCCTCACTTGTGTCAAATACTCCATCACTGCATCACCTGTGTCAAATACTCAATCACTGCCTCACCTGTGTCAAATACTCCATCACTACCTGACCTGTGTAAAATACTTCCTCACTGCCTCACCTGTGTAAAATACTCCATCGATGCCTCAGCTGTGTGAAATACTCCATTGGTGGCTCACCTGTGTGAAATTCTCAATCACTGCCTTACCTGTGTGTGAAATACTCCATCACTGCCTCACCTGCGTCAAATACTCCATCACTGCCTCACCTGTGTCAAATACTCCATCACTACCTCACCTGTGTAAAATACTTCCTCACTGCCTCACCTGTGTAAAATACTCCATCACTGCCTCACTTGTGTCAAATACTCCATCACTGCCTCACCCGATTCGAACAAGGACGGGACTGAAGACTCTTGTGCAGATAATTATACACTTCCATTACTTAATACGTGATCAGGCTCCTGGTCAGACAATCTGCGTCACTATGAAGCAGAGAACATGAAGCTCAGATGCACAAATCCAGATCAGGGTCAATGTTTAGTCTGAGCTTCTACATTCAAACGGTCAGAATGCCGGGGTGAAGCGAAATCCAAATCATGAATCAGTCAGTCAGTCGTCATGCACAACACTCAATGCATGGATGAGTAGGCCGTCTTGCATACCGTATAACCAATAGGAAATCATAACTAGAGAATCAGAAATCTCAAAAGATTCAGCATTCATAAATGACTCAGAAATTAGGCAACAAATTTGCAAAGAAACAAATACAAAGGGGCTCCACATGAAGGGAGAATCTGAGAGGGTGTGAATGGGAATCATCTGTGCAGGGATGACAAAGCATGACAAGGGGTGCGGTCACAAACAAGGGAACTGAAAGGAAGTGATTAACAGACTGTGATAGCCCTTGTGTTTTATTAATGGTCTCCTTCCCTTTTACAGCAGCCTTTTAGAGCCTTTAGTCTTCTAGAGATTTTGTATCCCTCATGAAGTTGGTGTCCAGTGTGCCTCCTGTTGCCCAGGTATAATCCATCTGTTCGCCCGATTCCCTTGTGTTCCTCTGCTGTATATCAGCCTTAGTTCTGAGTTTTAGTGGTGCTGGATTATCATTTCAATAACATAACATAACATAACATGGATGACGAGAACAGGCCTTTCAGCCTAACTAAGCTCACCAGTTTCTTTATACGATTGTGAATATATCCCTTCAGATACTCAATGTCTCAATGGTATCTAGCTTTAAATCAAGCCTGCTCTTGAAAACCCCCAAAGTCTCTGCCTCAACAATATGGCCAGGCAAGCTGTTCCACATTGAAATAACTCTTTGGGTGAAGAAATATTTCTGAATATCAGTGCTAAATTTACCTTTGGTCAACTTCCATTTGTGACCCCGAGTTCTACTCGCAACACTTAGTTGAAGGAATCCTACATAATTCACTTTGTTAATCCCTTTAACATATTTAAAGACCTCAATCAAATCACCCCTGAGTCTCCTTTTCCTAAGACTAAAGAGATTAAGGATCATTAGCCTTTTCTCATAGCTTTCATCTTATATACCCAGAATTAGCTTAGTGGCTCTTCTCTGAACTTTCTTTCAGCCTCTATATCTTTCTTATAGTATGATCCCAAGAATTGTACACAATACTCTAAATGTGGTCTGACAAATGTGTTGTACAAAAGAAGCATCACCTCCTTAGATTTGTACTCAATACTTTTGGCAATGTATACCAGCATTCGACTGGCTTTTTTAACTGCTACGGCACAATGGCTAGAGCCTGTGAGGGTTTGGTCAACAATCACTCCCAGATCTTTCTTGTGTGGAGCACATTCCAGTTTTAAACCTCCCATCAAGTAATCCCGTCTAATGTTTTTATTATCTACATGTACAACTTTACATTTCGCTGCATTAAATTTCATTTGCCACATTTCTGCCCAATTCTGGATTCTATCCAAATCATCCTGAATCACTTTAGTGGACCCTAAACTATTTGCCAAACCTCCCAATTTGTTATCATCTGCAAATTTAACTAATCTGCTCTCAATATTCATATCAAGGTCATTAATGTAGATGAGAAACAGCAGGGCTCCCAACACCGATCCCTGGGGGACGCCACTCCCC
Organism: Gymnothorax reevesii; assembly: GCA_029721435.1. NCBI lineage: Eukaryota > Metazoa > Chordata > Actinopteri > Anguilliformes > Muraenidae > Gymnothorax > Gymnothorax reevesii. The sequence continues at coordinate 1,082,106 of CM056574.1, read as the reverse complement.
ACCATACCTAGCTCAGATGAGACACCACTGACCACCACTCTTTGTGTTCTGTCTTGCAACCAGTTTTGAATCCACTCCAGAATACCTCCTATAACTCCAGTAGAGCTCATTTTAAAAATTTGTCTCTTATGCGGTACTGGGTCAAATGCTTTCTGAAAATCCAAGTATATGATGTCATAAGCCCTGCTCTGGTCATAAGTCTTGGTGACCTCTTCAAAAAATTCCAGAAGGTTTGTCAGGCATGACCTCCCCTTACGAAAACTATGTTGGCTATCCCTCAAGATATTCTTACGTTCAAGAAATAAGTCCAGCTCATCTTTTATGATATATTCCAATATTTTGCACGCAATGCAAGTTAAACTGACTGGCCTGAAATTTCCTGGCTCGGTACGGTCCTCTTTCTTATATATTGGTATTATATTGACCTGTTTCCAATCATTTGATATTTCTCCAGTTTCTAAAGACCGTCTGAAGATGGCGCATAGAGGCTTAAAGATGATCTCACTAACTTCCCTGAGCACTCTAGGATATAAGCCATCAGGACCCGCCGCCTAATCTGCCTTAAGTTCATGCAACTTGTCTAATACTTTGTTATCCCTAACCTCAATTTCCGCTAAATAATCTTGAACATTGGACATGCCGTCTGGCCGAATAAAGACGCGCTCTAAGGAAAAATTCTCAACAAAGTAACTGTTTAAGGCATCCGCAATATCCTTGTTATCATATAGCAGCGATCCATTTTTATTCTTTATGCACTTAACCTGCTCTTTAACTTTCCTTTTTCTGCTACAGTACTGAAAGAAGCGCTTCGGGTTAGTTTTTGCCCCCTCTGCAATTTGTCTGTCATACAGCTTTTTAGCATTCCTCAGCTTTTTTTTGACCGCAGCCCACATTTTACAGTATTCAGCCTTAGTTGTCTCATTATTATCCTTTATGTACATCTTATAAAAATTCCTCTTTTCCCTCAAACTCCTATGAATACTTTTGGTCATCCACTGAGGATTCTGCTTTTTCAGCTTACTTTTGGGCACCTTTGGAATGAATCTGCATTGTGATTCCAGTAAAACCCCCTTAAATCTTTCCCACATCTCATTTACGGACTCACAGTCCAGGAGTGTCTCCCATTTTATTTCACTTATATATGAGCGCATCCTGTCAAAGTTTGCTCGCGTAAAATTGAACATTTTTGTTTTTGAATACACCTTTTTAACTTCCCATGAAACATCAAAATTAACAGCAGAGTGATCACTTGTCCCATGTGGCCCCAGTACCTCAACATTGCTAATTCTATCAGGGTCATTACAGAGCACTAAGTCTAAAATTGCCTTCTCTCTTGTAGGTTTACTAACATACTGCACCAAAAAAATTATCATTTATAACATCTAGAAAATCTTCCTCCCCCCTACCCTGTCCTTTCACCATTTCCCAATCGATACCAGGATAATTTAAGTCTCCCATAATAATAGTCCCTCGCCCTCTACAAGCTTGCGTAATCCTCTTAAAAAGCATTTCATTGACAGTACTGTCCAAAGCTGGTGGTCGATAGCATACTCCTATGTTTAAACCTGTCTCATGTCTGCCAATGAGCCTGACCCAGATATCTTAACAGGGCAAGGAATGTTCGATTTCAGGAATTTCCTGCACATTTATGTTTTTGTTAACATAGAGTGCAGCACCCCTCCTTGCCTATTACATCTATCCTTCCTAAAGAGCTTATAACCTTCTATATTACATTCATCTCCATCCTCTTCACATAGCCATGTCTGTAATCCCAACTATGTCATAGCCCTCACTGATCACTACAGCCTCAAGTTCTGGAAATTTATTTTTTATGCTTCTTGCATTTAAATAAAAACATTTCAGGTTATTACTAATGCTCTTCCCCCTTGATTTCCCATGTGGCCGCTGCTTCAAGGCCCCCACTACGCTTTGTTGCTTTAAAAGTATATTATCAGTAGTGCATGTAACGCTGTCAGCTTCCATCGGGGCAGTCTGCATTTCCCTATGTGTAACACTCACTAGCCTCCCTGCCACCCAAGTCCCAAGTTTAAATAATCCTGTGCTACCCTCAACATATGCTGGCCCAGTGCAAAGGTACCCCTCCGGTTCAGGTGCAGCCCATCAGGCTTGAACAGGTCACCCCTGTCCCAGAAAAAGTTCCAGTGCCCCATAAACCTATACCCCTCTTTCCTACACCAGGTTTGTAGCCATGTGTTAAACCTCCAGATAAAATTCTGCTTTCCTCTGCTTGCCCGTGGTACCGGTAGAATCCCGGAGAACACTACCATTGAGGATCTGCTCCAAGGCTTCTCAGCTAATTCCACATGTTTGTGCCCTTGAGTTACCAGTTTTCTCTGTCCTTGGAATTGTATTATTGTCTTCAGAAATGATATTGTAGTTTATGGTAGTGAGATACATAACTTCTCTTCAGAACATTATTAATTGGAACAAACTCCAAATCTTATTGTTGGTCACCAGGATTGGGATTGCATTCCTGTTAACCAGCCTCACGAGTCTGTTCCCCTGCCCAGTTTATTAGGTACACCTCCCAAGCCTCCATCAGTGTCCCAGATTGGGACTACGTACTTGTTAAACCCCTCAGACCTGTGGTCCTGCTTTAGTGAGAGTTAACACCACCAGGCTTCAATCCCCGGGACACTACTGGCTGGGCATGGACACGCCCATCACCCTCACCACGCAATACTAACTAAGCTGGACTCTGCTCTTCCTCATCTGGGCTTGGGCCCCAGCCCCTCATATCAGTTTTAATCTGGAAACTCCCTCATTGGACAGAACCCTGATTCTGCATCTGCTCCCTCATCTGGAAAAAGAACTCAGGCGGAGTGGGACGGGCTGGTGCAGGGATGTGCCGATATAAACGAAGGCTGGTGAGAACTGAAAGGGGAGTGAAGCGACAGCAAAAAAGTGAAAACAATAACTGCACAATAATCCCAAACACAGGAATACAAAAAAAAAAAAAAAAAAACACAAGAAATCTGTAATTACAGAACTAAAACACTGATAGCGTGAAATACTCCATCACAGCTGCTCCTGGAGCGTCACTGAGATGTGGGGAGCGTGAAATACTCCATCACAGCTGCTCCTGGAGCGTCACTGAGATGTGGGGAGCGTGAAATACTCCATCACAGCTGCTCCTGGAGCGTCACTGAGATGTGGGGAGCGTGAAATACTCCATCACAGCTGCTCCTGGAGCGTCACTGAGATGTGGGAAGCGTGAAATACTCCATCACAGCTGCTCCTGGAGCGTCACTGAGATGTGGGGAGCGTGAAATACTCCATCACAGCTGCTCCTGGAGCGTCACTGAGATGTGGGGAGCGTGAAATACTCCATCACAGCTGCTCCTGGAGCGTCACTGAGATGTGGGGAGCGTGAAATACTCCATCACAGCTGCTCCTGGAGCGTCACTGAGATGTGGGGAGCGTGAAATACTTCATCACAGCTGCTCCTGGAGCGTCACTGAGATGTGGGGAGCGTGAAATACTCCATCACAGCTGCTCCTGGAGCGTCACTGAGATGTGGGGAGTGTGAAATACTCCATCACAGCTGCTCCTGGAGCGTCACTGAGATGTGGGGAGCGTGAAATACTCCATCACAGCTGCTCCTGGAGCATCACTGAGATGTGGGGAGCGTGAAATACTCCATCACAGCTGCTCCTGGAGCGTCACTGAGATGTGGGGAGCTGGACTGTCTAACCTCGGCTGTCACTGGCCTACAAAGATACAGGATTCCAATTTTCAATTACTTATTCCTAATTTTTCCCATAGGATGTTCATTAATTCTTTTCTTGACTATGCATTTATAAGGGCAGGGTGAGGCCGCTCTATCAGCTCTTTCAGGCTTCAGACCTCACCTGCACATTTTCTCTTCTTCTTCTTTTTCCCATAGGATCTCATTAGTTATTTGTGCGTGAGGTTAAGCTCGGTTTGTATTGGAATGGCACACAGCATTCGACTGAAGTGACCCACAAATTAGAGTCTGTCTGAAGCTTTCGTTTGGAGTGATGAGCGTGTTGTGAGGCATCGTTCAGGATCCGAATGGGAGACCCGGAAGTTTCAGTGAAGATGAGTTTTATTGAGATTGGGGGGTTAACCCCCACAGGGCAGAAGGCAGCAGTACAGAGTCCACAATCCAAAATCAGAATCCCAGGGACGTAATCCACTCTGTACACAGGGCAGCAAACACAAAACTCAGAGTCGGGCAAAACAGGTTCAGTACACAGGCACGGGTTTGTCAGAGAGTCCAAAGCCAAAATCCAGGGGCGTAATCCGAACGGTTAACAGGGCAGCAAACACAAAACTCAGAGTCGGGCAAAAGAGGTATGGTACACAGGCACAGGAATATCAAAGGCAAAGACAAAACCAGAATCTGGGATGTTCCAGTCGGAAGTATAACACTAAGAGTACAAGGCATCAACAATCACAGCACAGGGAAAACGTTCTGACAAGAGCTGTGAATGAAATGACTGCTTAAATACACATAGGGGAAGTCACATGCTACAAAGGACAAGCCGGTGATATGGGTCAGACTAATTACAAAGGAGTGAACATGAGGAGGTTCCTGATTAAAAGAAACTGGCAAAAGCCAAAACGCGGACAGGGATCATGAAGACAGCCTACAGACAGAGATACGGCTCCGGTTAGGGAGTTCCATAGTGCACAGAAAAGGAGAGAGAACAGTTTAACAAGCGCGGAGGATCCGCTGAAACTGCAGCAAAGTAGAATGAGTGAAGACAAGAGGCGGAGACTAGAATAGGGCGAATGCTGAGAGGTCGTTAGTCAATTAGTATAGTGCAGCAATACAATCCCTGGTGCTCGTTAGTGAGTTAGTACTATAAACAATGTTAGTTATGGTTAGTAAGTTTAACTAAAACAACAAACTGTTAGTATTGTTAGTAATATAGAAAAGCAAGGTGAAGGAAGTAAATGAGATTAGAAGGAATGATTGAAATCCCAGAAACCATGAAATCACCCGAAAAGAGCGGCACGCAGTACTGGGGCTGAGTGATCACAAGACATGAGGCCAGATGGGGGAAGGCGAAGTGCAATGCATGGTGAAACAAAACATGGACCGGAGTAGAACTGCAATGATGGAATATGGAATCAAAACAGCGACAAGACAAAAACAACACTTGGCATCGAATCGAAATCCCAACACAAAATACAGATCATGGTCAGACAAAGCAGAGATCATAATCCAGACATGACAGAATCAAAGATAAACATGGCAACAAGGCAGAATCATATCCAAAACATGTGTGAAACAGTTGTGCAGAGACCGAGCCTCTGAGGCGACACCTACAGGAATCCCATTGTGCGCGCGGAGTAACCGCGTCTGAGGGGCGGTGTGGTGCGGTGATTCAGTGTTCTTCAGCTTTGTGCAAAATAAACAGGCTTTTTTGAACAGCCCTTCAACTTGGTCCTGATCCATAAATCAGATCCCCTGGTGTTCGACCCCCCAAATGAAATGAGCTGCTCCCAGTGTTTATACTGCGGTCTGTCACTCACAAACAGCCTTTTCTCTCCCCGATGGATTTATTGCTAAAAAAATAAAACCCAGAGAGGTTTGCAGTCTCTAGCTGCTCATATTTCTCTCTCTCTCTCTCTCTCTCCCTCCTCCATAGTTTAAATGTGGAATATTTCCAAACGTGTGGCTGCATAATCTTGAAGCATGATCAGTTCCTCATCTTTTTAAAATGCACTTAAACTTGTGTTGCCGGCAACTCGCTGTGTGAGGTGCTGAATCAAAGGCTCATGGCTGGTTTTGCCGTTTGAATCACTCTATAAATCTAACATTTTTAATCCTAATCTTCTGCACTCTGATCAGAGAGGCTGGCATTCTGGGATAAATGAAGCATCTCCCAAAATTCCAGCGGGAAGCCCAGCCATCGGCAGGTAAATTGCTCGATGTGGCTTTTCTTTTTAACTTAAGGCCAGTCTTGGCATCAATAGTGAATGGAGCCCTTATGCGTTGGGCGGGATTATATAATGTTGTTCAGGATGCATACAAGTCCCTTACTTACCCCCCCAGCCAGGGAGACCTGACGCGGGGGGGGTTCTCCCTGCCCCATCCAATCAGCTACGCTCCTCGCTGAATGCCCTCTTTGTCACCGGTGCCCATAAGTACACACCAGCCACACGCACCCAGCCCTGCACAGGCAGAACCCGCTATTTCCGCCGCAGTAACCATGGCGATCCTGCTCCGCATCCTGCTGCCGCTCGCCAGTCTCCTGTGTGCCATTCTCGCTCAGAATGCCGATCCCCCCAAAAAGAGCGTTTGGGAAGAGCCCATCCGGTTCAGCACCAAAGAGAAGGACTCCTGTCTTCTCCATGTCTCGGGCCAGGACAGCTTCACCAAACTGCGCATCTCCTGTCGGAACCAGGCCAAGTCTTACTACTGCGACTTCCAGGGCAAACCCAGTGTCTGCCGCCAATACAATACCAACCCGCGGCACTATTTCACCCAGATCATGTGGGATCTGCGCAAGCTGCCCAACGCCTGCCAGGGGCCCCGTCTACTAAGGGCCCACATGTGCAAGAAGGCCCCTGAGGAGGCCCACATGGCGTTTGTCAGCTCCTGGCCCAAACCAGGTGCTCCCAAACAGCCCGCCAAAATCACCTATGACCGGACACCGCAGCAAGCCAAGCCGCCCGCGACCACCAAGCCTGTTGCCCAGAAACCTGCTGCCAAGCTCACACCGGCCAAACCTGCCCTCGCCAAGCCTGCAGCCAAAGCCCCGCAGCCCAGGAAAACCACACCTAAGCCCAGCCGGACCTCCAGCACAGCCCGGCCCACCGAGCCCAGCGGGGAGACACGCGCTGTCCGGCTCGCACAGCAGTACTGCTGGAGGTCTCTACAGGGAGTCTGCGCCTACTTCATCAGCTGGTTCCACCGCAAGTAACCAGGAGAGCTAGCCTTTGCTATAAACCAGGTGAGTTAGTCCGTCAGTTAACCAGGGGAGCTAGGCTTCTGCTGTAAACCAGGTAAGTTAGTCCTGCAGTTAAACAGGGGAGCTAAGCTTCTGCTGTAAACCAGGTGAGTTAGTCCTGCAGTTAAACAGGAGAGCTAGCCTTCTGCTGTAAACCAGATGAGTTAGTCCTGCAATTAACCAGGGGAGCTAGCCTACTGCTGTAAACCAGGTGAGTTAGTCCTGCAGTTAAACAGGGGAGCTAGCCTTCTGCTGTTAACCAGGTGAGTTAGTCCTGCAGTTAACCAGTGGAGCTAGCCTTTTGCTGTTAACCAGGAGAGTTAGTCCTGCAGTTTATAGTCTCCTGTGTCTAATAGTTCAACCACAGGCCAGTCTAGTACATCTCTACTATAACATGGCGGTCTTGTTTTATCTGAGGGTATAAAAAGAGCAAGTTGAATGATCAACATCGTTATTTCATCATGCAATTATGGTCAGAGTGAGATTAATTGTTATTTTATCAGTGACTAACTGGACCCTCCGAATTGTTTTTGAAGTTCTGCCAAACAGTAATTTTCAGTGCTGAAGACTGTTTTCTGTTTTGTAGGTTTAAATTTCTGCAAAGAAGACTTTATAAGTCACAGCTGAGGTCAGTACATGTAAATGCACCTTACTATGGAGTGGAAAGCATCAACTGACCATCGGACCCGATCCCGGACCTGAACTGTTTTACCTTCTCAGTAAGATTTAAAATGATACTGTTACTGAGGGTAATTTTGTGATTCAGATTTTTTTATATTCATCCTTTGTGAATTTAGATACTGGATTTGAGTAAACCATATTTTTAAAAAAAAACATTGCAAATACAAAGTGCTCTAGAGCACAAGGACTAAAGCCGTCAGGGTTAAAATTTCCAGCTCTTACGGAGAGCAGGATTCAGTAAAGTTTCAGCTATTATCTCTCTACAGTCAGATCTGATGCCCGTAAATGACAGCTGTCTCACTGTCTCTTCGATCTCAGCTTGCACATGCTGTGTCATGCGCACACACACTCAGAAATGCTGTGGTTTCCGCAAACCAGCGTGACAGAACATGATAAAGACTGTGTTCGTGTTTCTCCCAGTGAAAGTGATGGACTCGCACTGGCTCACTGGTTTTCTGGTTTAACATGTAGACACACATATCTGATGTAAACATGCACATGTAATAAATATAAATCTGAATAAACACTTTCATTCCAGTTTCCCTTCTCTTTTCAGAATGATGTGGCAGTTTGCAGAAGAATGGGCCTCATGCAGCCATTAACCATACTCAAATATTCATGTGCACTCAGTTACCAGTCATACACAGTACGGATGCACCGAAATGAACGTTTTTGGCCGAAACCGAAAATGAGAAACGCTTGGCAGAAAACCGAGACACAGAAAGAAATTATTACCAATTTTTAGTGCCATTGCATTTATGGCCATGACTGTGTACTAACCGAACTAAAGTCAAGACATTGCAATTGCATAAATCAATATTCATGTTTCAAAGAATAAATCAATTACAAAATTATGAAAAAATTTATTTAGCACTGACATTCCAACAAAGCACAATATAAAATAAAATAAAATAAAATTATAAATAAAATTTTTAATATGGCCCCACTCATTAATAACCTACAGACCTATAACTGACTGGCCTATTACTGGCTGGTGAAAAATTGCAAAATTAAATATTTTTTGCGTGAAAACACAACAGCCCACTGTTGTCAGAAAGAATCGTCTCTGCGAAAGACAAATCGCTTCTGCATTATCGCTAGGAAACTGGCTTCACTTGCCATCATTCAAACAGGTCTTCAAAAGTGTGCTGTTTTCGGCAGCTTGATAAATATACTGTGCGTTGCCTTACCTTTCAAACAAGGTTGCGTTTGTTCACCGAAGCTGCTGCATTTATGAAAGGCGTTTCTTTGTCTGAGATCCTGTTCGGAGCGAAATTAGAAGCAGCAACGAAGACCAATTCTGTTCCCCTTATTCCCCATGAGAAAGTTATTATGCAGCCCCTTTTTTGCGAAAATTGCGCAGAAAATAACTTTGGGTGCTGATGAAGCATTTTGTTCTTGGGAAAGGTATCACAGGTGAGATGATGCATCGTAAAACGATAAATTCTAATACTTTGCCATCTTCTGCGATTTGCGCATTTGCCACGTGTTTTGCTTTCAATTTCAAAGTGGAATGTTTATGAAGCCTGAATGTCAAGCTAATAAACAATAATTGTTTTGTCATGTGTTATTTGCTTATTTGTTCTGAAGGAAAAAAGGTAAATTAACATCCTTGGCGAGCATTGTAAGAAAACATATCCCATATCTACTCATTAAAATTAAGGCAACAGATTGCATACAATAATATATATAATTACATTTGGAATCGAGTAAATATGAATTAAATAAGGCTCTTTAGATTTATCTGCTTAGTCTGAGTAAATTTAACAGCAATACACAAAAGATTTAATTAAAACCAAAACAAAGTAGCCTATTGAGTAAAATTTAAAATGTCAAAATGAGTAAAATATGAGTACTAATTAAACAAAATTCAATTTCACAAATCACTAATACCTCATTGGATTGTTTTAATTTACATCTATCAGATTATTTCTTTGAATTTACTCAACGCATTTAATTTAATCTACATAGGCCTACTAGATTAGGGTAAAAGTTATGACCTATATTTTAAAGTGAGATTATCCAGAAATAACTCATCTACAGTAGGTAAAAAAATATCATGCTTTCACGTTACTGAATATTTTGTTGTGTTATATGCCCATGAATGTAATACTGTGTTGTTACTTGGCTGATACGAGTCTCCTTACCTTTGCCAGCGGGGTTAAACAGGAGAGCGAAGCGCCGGAAGAGACGCGCTCGCTGTTTGCAAAATTCGTTTGCCTGTCGCATCCAAACCCGGGAACAGGACGTGCTTGTCATTTAAAAACTAACTGATTCTATTAAGTTGGATTCATTCAATATTTTGTCTATTTATAATTACATAATTACATAAATCTTTTGTTTTATTTAAACAGAATAAGCTGATGCTATTCCAAACATTTTCATTTGAAATTTATTTAAATAATTAGGGGAGAACTAGTACGAAAGTTACATTTTTCACATGGACGTCATGTTAAAAGACAATGTTACAGACCGAAAAAAATTCGGAGCTGTTAACTACTTTCATGTGTGCTCTGTCAATATCAGGTGCTAAAACATCACCATATATATTGACTTCAGCATAGTTTGACGTCGAACGGAAGTTGCGGGTTGCTTCTTTCGACCCATCCAGCCGGGATGAAAGTAATGCACGGGCAGGACAAAAGTAACGTGATCAAATTTTCTAGAATTGTCTTATATTTATGTCATTAAAACAAGAAAAAAACAGCCAGACATTCGTTTTAAACATTTTAATTGGCTTGAAATGTTCCAAAAGTGAACCTGAACATGTTAAATGTGCAAGGTCTATTCATAAAAATTATCACAGATAGCAAGCACCTCCGCTCCGGCTCTGCCCCGGCTCCAGCTGATCCGGCTCAGAGCTGGGATGAAATCTGGGATGAAATTACTCATCACAGTAGTGACAGGTATAATGAGCGGCATCCTCAGTGCATGCCTCATGCGCCCACAGCAGACAAAAGATGCTCCGCAGCCACACTTCTCCAGGCAAAGATGAGGCAAATGTCCCCCCACAAACAAGGCACTCATCATCATTGCCCTGAGAAACTGTGGGTGCAGTGTGTCCACTAAGCCTTGTTTTCTGTGCAGAGGCCTGTTTTCTTTGGGAGTTGTGAAGAGGACTGTTTTCTCTGGCCCCTCTGCTGACTCTCCTCCTCCACAGCAGCTGTCACTGGGGTGTCGGTCAGTACTGCTGCTGACCTGCAACATTCAATGAGATTATAGTCAGAATCAGCTTGTTTTCATACAGGCAAGAGAGTCAAGACGAGTTAAAAATGACACTATGCTCACCAGGGGTGGATCTGATCAATCAACGCGAAGCACTGGCCCATTAAAAAGTAAATTATTTTTCTGTACTGAATTAAGCCCATGTTTTCATCGCTGTTCCATCGCATATGGAGAGAAACCGTGTCTTCAGTTGCCAATTACAATAATTGGAAAGTGCGTCAGTAAAGGAAAATGATTGAGGACCAGCCAGGCCTAACTGTCATAAAGGGACGTGTCTGCCCCCCCCCCCCCCCCCCGCAATTCCCGGGTCTAGAATCGGCAGTTGAATCTGTCTCACAACTCAGGCTAAAGAAAAGTAGTCCCTTCAATAATTAGACTGAAATAATTATAAGAACAACACTGTACATGTAGCCGGTGAGAAAATTTGGAGTTAACAGCACACTGAGAACTAAATGTCCTTGCTGAATCAGACCCCTCAATCGCCAATCTGCATCAGGGTAAGTGAAAATGACTCCAGCTGTATCAATATATTATGGCCAGTGGGGGGCGCTGCAGTACAGGAGAAATCACTTGAACTGTTCCGTATGAGCAGGAACACTCAAATCCGCAGCTCCAGGTCTACAGTTACACTGCTTTTCACACCGATTTTCAAACCGTCGACCAAATCGGGCGAATCATTCCAAGGTCAGCTGGAGTTCAACCACCCCTTTTAGCTGAGGTTGAAGTTACTAGATCAATTAATCCAGGTATACAATCAAACGGGCAGCCCTCTGTGCCCGACAGCTGTGTTGTGCTAAAAATGCTCTGAAATGTTCAAACAACTAAGAAATCATGTGGATGAACATCAAGAGAGGAAAATTTGACTGAATAAGATTCACCAAAATGCATAAGCTGCAGAGTGAATGCAGATCAGCCCGAGAATCTCTTTTACTGGTCTTATCATGATACTGGATTCCCCATTTTAATTTAATTTTCTCTGATGGAATTAAGATTCATTACTGTCAGCTGAATGTACAGCAGTTTAAAGATGCATCTATTTACTAGGTATTGGTGCACTTCCCCATTAGAGATATGAGAATTCTTACTGAGTCATGAAGACCGACTTGGTCATTCTATAAATCGTCAATAATAAAAAGTGATCTCATGTGTGCGTGAATGTGAGGGGCAACTACATCTCTGTACACCCCCCCCCACACACACACACACACACCCTCTCTCTCTCTCTGTTTCTCTCTCTCTCTCTCTCTCTTCTCTTACTTGACTCCTGATTGTCCGTTAAGGGTGAAAATACATCCAAGCGCTGTATGGGCTATTTTAAAGAAACACAAGCGAGGTGTGGCCTGTATCTGGCTCATGCACTTAAAATGCCAGAGCCACTTCTATTAATCAAACGCCACTTATCTAAAACTGTTTACTGCAGCAGTCTGCAGTTCCTCAGATTCCCGCTTTAACGATCATGTAAAAAAAAAAAAAAAAAACTGATGCCGGAACTCTCTCTTGAAAACCCCACGCGCATTCAAGAAATGATCCGTGAGAGCAACAGCCTATACAGAAGATACGGGCCAATACTGAGGTCGCCTGTTCCTTCCCAAGAACTCAAGAGCTCCATAATTTTGCAGAGCTCTCTAGTCACCTTTCCACAGTTAAAAGTGATCGAGAGGAGCCTGGGTCAGGAAAACTGCCTCTGTCGCTGATGAATAGGACGATATTGAACGGTACGATGTATGAACAGGTCCGCGCGCCCTCTCATCATCCTGCGGAGTGCGGCCGCTGCGCTTTATTACGCTTCGGGGCAGCGGCGGAGCTTGAAGAGGGAATTGGGGCGGGCGGGCGGGGGCCACAGACACGTCCATTTATGACAACACTGAGTCCTGGCTGGTTCTCAATCATTTTCCTTTATAGATGCATTTTCCAATTATCGTAATTGGCAACTGAAGACACGGTTTCTCTCCATATGCGATCTAACAGCGATGAAGTCATGGGCTAAATTCAGAACAGAAATAATTTACTTATTAAAAGGCCAGTGCTTTGCGTTGTCTGAACTGGTTCGGGTTCCAATGAAATATCACCTTTCACTCTCGCGTGGGTTGATAAAAAAAAGTGACATTCGGCAGTTAAATAAGCAATAAAAAGCCTGCGGCTCAGGCTGTTTTCCTGAGAGTTCACAAGTATGCAATTTTGAATAACATTGATTTAAATACAGCAAATACGTGTCCAGATGAATGATTGTCTTCTTACGTAATCGGGAAGAACAAGCAGCACCTGCATGTTAAGTGCGGAGTGTTCTGGAGAGAGCCTTCTGTTAATCATGAAAATGACTGAGAAAAGGTCAGGACTAATAATTATTTGACTGTAAGCAGATGTTTTGTGAACCCCAATTCTCAGTTCTATGGAATTAAGCCCATGATTTCATCGCTGTTAGATCGCATATGGAGAGAAACCGTGTCTTCAGTTGCCAATTACGATAACTGGAAAACGCGTCAAAGGAGTACGGCATCCCCTCGTCCCTGGAGCACACCCTCGCGAAGCTCTTGACTAAGGCCCTTTAGGGCTTTTATTTAGCTTCGCTGGGTTTTGTTCCCACTTGATGTGATAACTGTACACGATGTAAAATCGATGTGTGAAACCCTCAGGTGCTGTAGCCAATTAGGTAGGTCTGAGTGTGAATCTCAGGTGCTGTACACTATATAAGCTCAAGCGTGAAAATTTTAGGTGCTTGTGTGTTTATTGTTGTGTTGTATCTTATTTCGCCTTCCTAGGAGGTTTCATGTGTAAAAAGTTTTAGGTGCTGTACACTATATGAGCTCAAATGTGAACATTTTAGGTGCTGTACATTCATGTAAGTCCATGTGTTAGAACTTTGGGTGCTGTATCTAACTCCATGGGTGGACATTTTATAAGGCACTTGTATTTTTATTGTAATTATAGTGATGTATATTATTTCTCCTTTCTATGAGGCGTTGAATAAATAAATAAATAAATAAATAAAGGAAAATGATTGAGAACTTGCCAGGACTAATTCTTTTCATAAAGGTCCGTGTCTGTGAACCCCCCCCCACCCCCATCCCCATCCCCGCTTCTGGGCTACATTCCTCAGGTTACCGCGGTGACCGCTCTACGGATCTGCGAATAGGACAACCGACAGGCGCGTTTGTTTCAATGACATAGATTTTCTCATATATTTTACTGGGCTGACCTGTGCTGGTTTGTGTTGCCCACTGTCTTTCAGCTGGATGGGAAGCCAAGCTGTGGCCTGTGTGTAATTATGCTTATTTCACCTCCTTCATTTCACCTTTAAAACATTAATGGCTCTAATATTTGTTCTTCTGTTCTGCGAAATCTATTACTATCATCTATAATATAAAAGCGAAATGGACTATGTGTGCGGGCATGTGTTTGGCCAATTAGTGGAAAATGGCCTGGGAATTAATCAGTCAATATTAAAGCAAAGTGCACTTAGGTCACATGACTAAATCATTTCCAGGCCATTTTCCACTGATTGGCCGGATCCCTGCGGGCAATGCGCTAGTTATTATTATTGTTGTTGTTGTTGTTATTATAATTTTTTCTCCATGCAGGTTCTCAGACTAGAATGGTACTGGTAGAGAGTACATTTTCCTCTCATAATGTACATAATGAGAGCAAACTATAGCCATAACTTTAGGCCTCAAAAACTTTTCTTAGCACCCTAGCAGTTCCAAGTAGAACTGCTTTCTGTAAAAGCTTTATCTTTGCGGTAAGTCCAATCTTTTTCAAGTGTTCTTCTAGATTCCAACTGACCATTCCAAATACACCAACTACCACTGGGACCTCATAGGCCTTTCTTTATGTTCCACAGTCTCACTGTTTCCCTTCTCAAATACTGGTATTTTTCAATCGTTTCCTTTTCCTTTTCCTTATTATTATTATAATTTAACACAATTAGCCCCGATAGCCTACTTCCAGCAATAATTTAATAATTTTCATGCGGACTCAACGGGGGAAAGAACGTTCTGAAATCACGTGCGGAGCAGGGGAGCGGCACGTTTTAACGGATCATGAACTTATATTAGGCTACAGTGCAGGGGAGACTATGGCAGCGTGAGCTAATTCTACTATAGAGCTGTTTCGGTGTGTCATATCGGGTTACATCGGCATCTTTCTGTCCGCCCCTCACATTCCTCCAGTTGATTCATCGGCGTGAGTCTCCCGCATTGCCGCCACGGTTGTTCCGCGACGCTTTGTGCTGCGAGTTCAGGCGGGCGGTGGGCGTGGCGACAGAAGTATATAACGCACGTGCTACTACCTCAGGTGTACACGAGCGTCTCAGTTCCGCACGTGCGGACTTACTCACTGGTGAGTACCAATGATCAACTTCGCGAATGTTTTCATATCAAAGATAAATGGCAATATTCAGCGTTATGAATTCATACCACTGCAATAAAACTGTTTGAAGTTGTCAAATATTCCGTTTTAAACTATTTTCAATTTATGGCAGCTCCTTATTGTCTTATACCTTAGCGTAATTTTTTTTATTGAACATCAAACTATCAACAACCATGGCAGCACTTTCAGTTTATTTACAGATATAAAAAAATGGGGACAACTATTAAAACAACATTTTATATCTGCAGGTTTCCCTGCTCTGGAATTCACTTGCTGCTGGAGAGGACATGGTCATCCTGAAACACACTGCGGCGGTGCTGATCCTCGCCTGCATTGCCCAGCAGGTCCTGGTCGCCGAGGGCGGGAGGGGTGAGGGGAGGAAGGGCAGGCGGGATGGGAAAGCCGAAGACAGTGGAGGAGAAGAGGGTCCACCTCAGGGCCAACCAGCCGCGGTCCAAGACTCTTCTGTCAGCGAGAAGACTTATCTGAGGGGGAAGTTCGCCACTAAAGACAAGGCAAAATGCACGTGGTTGGCCGATGAGAGGGACACGGTAACGCTCGCTGTCGCCTGCGAGAAAGGCGGGGTCGGTTTCAACTGCGAATACACCGCTAGACCTGCGGCATGTGCGCCGTACGCGCTCAGCCCGAAAGCGTACTGGAAACAGATCGCCCGCTCCCTGAAGAAGCAGCGGAACATCTGTCAGGACGCCACGGCGCTGGTCCGAGCCGGGATGTGTAAGAAAGCGCCCAAAGTCGCCCACTTCAAACTGTTAATTATCACTCCGGCACCCCCGCCGCCTGAAACTCCCGGGGAGTCTTCATCGGAGAACGAATCGTGTTCCCATCAGAATAAACTTGCGGAGGAGTACTGCAGTGGCTCTTGGGTCAGCCTTTGTAATTTCTTTTTTACAATGGTACAGACTGATGACTGCTAAAGGGAGAATAATCTGATGTAAATAGTCTATTCTTGTGTGCAATTGCTCGACTCCGTGCGGCTGTATCTTCTCATGAGTTCGGGGCAGTTGAATTTTTCTCACATGCTAATTGTAAATACAACGTTTTTACAAGCAAATGTCATAAATAATGTTGACTATATGAATGTTTCATGTATAACTATATGAAACTGCACTGCTTTAAATAGATTTTGCCACTATTATTTTTACATTGTGTATCTTAAGTGTTCTGGAACTACATTTCTGTATTTTTTCATATTTATGGTGTAAAAACTAAAATAAATATTTTTATTGAATCAATTTATCGTGCTCTGGTACTGCAAAATGGATGAAACTTCATTAGGGGTGAAAGTGTACAATTTTGTTACAAGAATAATTATCAGCCTAAGTTCCTCATTAGAGTCTTTTTTTTTACTCAGGATACTTCAGCCTGTGTGTGTGTGTGTGTGTACGCGTGTGTGTGTGTTCTCATGTTGGAATCTGTATGTATGTGTTTGCATATCTGGGTGTAATTTTATATGTGTATGTGTATGTGTGCACACGTGTGTGTGTGTGTGTGTGTGTGTGTGTGTGTGTGTGTGTGTAGGTGCCACTTTGTCATGCCACTGTGAGACCTTGACTTCAGACTGAACTCTGACTGCTGCACGGTCTCCGACACAGCTCCATGTTAGGAACGTCGCCATGGTTACGGGACAGTTTGGTAATGCATCAATTTTATATAGCACTTTTCTGGACACTCAAAGACGCTTCACTATGGATACATTATTCATTCACTCACACATTCACTCTCTGATGGTGGTAAACTACGGTTTTGTAGCCACAGCTGCCCTGGGGCAGACTGACGGAAGTGTGACTACCAGTACGCGCCTACGGCCCCTCCGACCACCACCAAACATTCACACACAGCCATACAGGAGTGTTCCTAACCGGAGTAC